>CM022946.1:76284879-76618946 GCA_012931725.1 Litsea cubeba | reverse complement strand
AAGAGAGAAAACTCTGCGGAAATTCTACACCGGCCACCACAACAAGGTGACAAAAGTCCCTTGGGGGGTACCCCCCCCAAGGTCCTTGCCTTCTCCTCCTGCCTCCAATGGCTTAGATATGGCTTTTCAGCCCGTCTACTCCGGTTTTTTATTGGACATAGGACCTTCCTTCGGTCTTTGTCTTCTAAAAACCCGAGGTTATAGCCAAGCCAAGCGAATCAATAGCATCCTCTGTTCTCATCTGCATGGATGATGGCGAAGCCCACATATGGCTTGCGACCGTCAATCTAAACGAGTCCCCACAATCTCCTGAGAAGTTAGATCCTCCTTTTCTTGCTTTTCATTGTAGTTTGTATTTTTTCAAAAGAGACAAAAATCACAACTCTTGTCTTTCATTATTGATAAGAATTGTAAATCGGCTATAAACGCCAAAAATCGGCTATAAACGCCAAAAATCGGCTATAAATGCCAAAATCGGCTATAAATGCCAAAAAAATCGCCTTTCATGGCAAATCAAGAAAATGTCTCTTTTCTTAAATATATGTGCAATGGAAAACTTGAAAGAAGTTGATTTCCTTTTTACTTGCGAAGGTTGATCTCCGGATCACCACTTGCAATTCCAAGTAAAAATAGAAAATCTGGCACACCCACAAAAAAAGAAATGTTGATGCACGCCCCTGCCCCCCGGTTACGAAAGGGTCGGACCCGACGGACTCCCACGTCCGCCGACCTCGGTAGAACCAAGCAGGAGCGCGGTCCATCAACGATCTGGAGAGGTGTATGAATCCGGAATTTTAGGAAGCGACTGGATGTATGAACTCGGAATTTTAAGAAGCGACTGGATGTATGAATCCGAAGCCTCTCCCAGGGTTAGGAACCCAAGCTTTAGGAAACGACTGAGTGTATGAACTCGGAGCCTTTTCCATGGTCAAGGACCCGAACTTTAGGAGACGACTGAGTGTATGAACTCGAAGCTTTCTCTAGGGTCAAGGACCCAAACTTTAGGAAACCACTGAGTGTCTGAACTCGAAGCCTTTTCCAGGGTCAAGGTGAAAGAAACCGCGATTCAGATCTGAATTAGCGGAAGACATTCATGGCTAATTTGTAACATGACAGATTTTAAAAAATCTGATTTGGCTAGCATAAATCAGCCATATAGATCGCATGAGAACTCCATGAATTCATGACCAACAAGTGTATAATTAAAGAAATATGAAGAAGACTATTACCTTGAAGATTTGTAGACTTCAAATCTCTGAAAAAATAGATCCAAAGGCCCGAACTCAGACTTGCAATTAGCAAACAAGTTGCTGGAATTTTTCTGCACTAGTATTGCCTTTGATCTTCTCCTCTATCTCACTTCCAAATCTGATTGGCTAAGATGGTGGGATCTTAATCTAGGAATCAAGAACTATTTTTCTAATGGAAAATCTCAGACCTTAAGCTTTCTTCAATGAAGAAGAAGACCTCCAAAGGGCTGGACGTGTGGCTCTCCTTATGGCTTCCCAAGTGTTGGACGTCCAAAGGGGGATGGGTTTCTTTTATAGAAACTTTGAGGAAACCTTTCCCATAAAGTTATCTCTCCTTATTCTAAAGATGTCCTAAAAGGAAAGACTTATTTCCTTTAAGAAACTCCAATTAGGAAAAGGAAACTAAAGGAACTTCCATGCAATTAGTAATCCTAGTTGTAGAACACTTACTAATTTAAGTTCCTAATCCAAAACAGGAAACTTTCTCATAGGAATACTATTCCAAAGAGGAGTCAAACCTTTCAAGTAGAGAGACCTACTTTAAAATTGGAAACCTTACCCCATGGAATACCTATTATTGGAGTCCCTCATGATAATGCACACCATGGCCCACATACAATTTATCTAGAATTAAATTCATGTATGCCATCAAGGCCTATTTGAATTTAAACTCAAAATTATTTTTCCACTAAAATAATTCATCCAAATGTTATCTAAACATTTTAGGAAACCATGCCAATCTTGTGGTAAGTGACTAGAGAAGGGACCAAAAGACATATTTGCCATTGGCTCCCAAAATGACCAAAATGTCATGCTAAACCCATAGCAACATAAAGACCATTTTAACCTTAACTCATTCCACTAAAGAGTATGGTTGAGCTCCAAGGACAAATATATAATATAATAAGCTCGTCATAAAATGACGGTTGTCTTTGACCTACTAAGTGTAATGACCTGAATGCCCCTCTATGTAATATCATAATCGAGTCAGGTTATCACATGTACTATCAACCTTCCCGATTACATCTAAACCTTAGAACTTCATATCCTTAACATAATCATCATTCGAATATCATTCTCTTGATCCAGGGAGCGACCCACAAGTTCAATATCATATGGAACATCCATATACTAAGATCTTAGATTTTGATGATTAATCGGATAATTCTAAGGGGACGATTATTCCATCATCAGATAGCATAGATTCTATATTGCATCTACACGTCCCCAATGATCAAGTCCGAGTACCCAAAACAGAGATGGCTGTTGACCATGAAAAGAATCTCACCCATAGTGAATAATTATAAAGGAGCACAAGAACTTGACTTCGTCAGTTCATCACCACAACTGCTCAAGATTAAGAGCACCGGTCACTCAAGTTAGCATGAGTGACTTGATCTTATTGTTGATAGTACTATTTTAGAGATCACACCTACCATGGTCCTCCTTTTCTTGCTTTTCATTGTAGTTTGTATTTTTTTCAAAAGAGACAAAAATCACAACTCTTGTCTTTCATTATATGATAAGAATTGTAATTCGGCTATAAACGCCAAAAATCGGCTAATAAACGCCAAAAATCGGCTATAAATGCCAAAAATCGGCTATAAATGCCAAAAAAAATCGCCTTTCATGGCAAATCAAGAAAATGTCTCTTTTCTTAAATAATATGTGCAATGGAAAACTTGAAAGAAGTTGATTTCCTTTTTACTTGCGAAGGTTGATCTCCGGATCACCACTTGCAATTCCAAGTAAAATAGAAAATCTGGCACACCCACAAAAAAGAAATGTTGATGCACGCCCCTGCCCCCCGGTTACGAAAGGGTCGGACCCGACGGACTCCCACGTCCGCCGACCTCGGTAGAACCAAGCAGGAGCGCGGTCCATCAAGCTGGCACACCCGGTGGGACTCGTTTATTTGAGAACACGATGCTAGAAATGAAATATTTGCATATCATATATTTTGCTCTATGCTTATATTTCTTTTCTCGATTCCTTGGCTACTTTATAATTGGTGGCCTATGTTGAATTCCGCAAAAAAAAAAAAATGAGATGAGATTTTTTGTTTGGAAATTTCTAATTCTTTGAATTTATTTCCACTCTTTCTCTTTTCAAAAAATAAAAAAATAAAAAAATCAGATTTGTCAATTTGGATTCAAAATTGAGAAACCTTGATCTGTTCCTATCGTTCATCGCGCTTGCAGAAATGTTGAGCCTGTTCGACTAAGGTTTTGGGCCATGGTTTCTCTTCGATGAGTTCATTAAAAATAAAAAAAAATATATATATATATAAAAAAAAAAAAATTTTAGATTTCTCAATTTGGATTCAAAATTGAGAAACCTTGATCCGTTCCTATCGTTCATCGCGCTTGCAGAAATGTTGAGCCTGTTCGACTAAGGTTTTGGGCCATGGTTTCTCTTCGATGAGTTCATTAAAAATAAAAAAAAATATATATATATATAAAAAAAAAAAAAATTTTAGATTTCTCAATTTGGATTCAAAATTGAGAAACCTTGATCCGTTCCTATCGTTCATCGCGCTTGCAGAAATGTTGAGCCTGTTCGACTAAGGTTTTGGGCCATGGTTTCTCTTCGATGAATTCATAAAAATAAAATAAAAAATATATATATATAAAAAAAAAAAGAAAAAAAAAAGACATAGACCACTAAGGTTAAACCAACTGTGTTCTTTGATCTTGGTTGATTCAAAGAAAAGCCTTGTCCAGAGTGTGGAGACAACTTGACTGTTCTAGGCAAGGGTCCTCCAAACGGGTTCATTAAGTAATCCTACCCTTACCTGGGGGCAATTCTATCAATCAAGATTTCATAAGACCGAGTTAGGAGGCCTATGTGTACTCTCTCGTCTTTTAATTAATAAAAAAAAAAATTTAAAAAAAAATATAAAAATTTTAAAATAAAAAATAAAAAATAAAAATAAAAAAAAATTTTCAAAAAAAATCTTTAAAAAAAAATAATAAAAATAATAAAAAAATAAAAATAAAAAAAAAGATTTAAAAAAAAAAAAAAAAATCTTCAAAAATCTTCAAAAAAAAAAAAAAAAAAACTTCCGTCATTTTGGGTTTAGATTAGAGAAATCTTGGTCTTCTCCTTTCTGAGCACTGGCGCTCGCGGAAATCGCTGAGCCCGTGTTCAGATTAGAGTGCCTTTTGCTCTCTTTGATAAACCCGATATTGGCCTTTCAAAAAAAACTCGTCATTTTTAGATTCAGATCCGAGAAATTATGGTTCATTTCTTTCTGAGCACTGGCGCTCGCGGAAATCGCTGAGCCCGTGTTCAGATTGGAATACCATCTGCTCTCTTTGATGAATCCAATCTTGACCTTTCAAAACAGAGAATCTCATCTCATAGATGCGGTCTCAAAACTATTTGTGTCTAGCGGTACTAGTACGCCCTTTCAGGGTCTACTGTATTGCGACCGGCACATTTGTAACTCCAACTTTATATTCTTCTTACCTCGAGCAAGCTCTGCTTCTCGATAAGTCGAATTTAAGTTCACAATTGCTTCTAGCAGTCACTGGGATGCCCATTCCGGGCTTGCCATACCTGCGATCAGAACAATTGTATCTTCTATGGCATTTTGCCTTCCTCATATTGCTTGGGTCATCTACCTCGAGCAATTTGAAAAGCGAAACCATAGAAAATCCCATTTATGATCATTATATTCTTGTGATTACTAATGGATGTGGTCTTGTTTCAGAAATTTTCGAAAAACTAACAATGGCAGCTTCACTAACCATTACTTTCGACGAAAGCAAGCACCAACTTATGCTTCAACAGAAGCAAACCACGCGCACCTACAAGCGCCCAATCAGCTGCCGAAGTGTCAACTCCCTCGGCAACTCTCTGAACTCCGGGTCGACCTCGACTCCCCGGACTATCATCTTCGGGACACTGGGACCATTCCCACTTCCTGAGGAACAAACTGCTCCCTCCAAGAAGCAGAAACTCGCCTCTCAACGTGTCACTACCGTGACACCAAAGGCGAGCACCAGAAGGCCTGAAGCCCGTGGCAGCCCCACGAAGCCTCGACCTGCAAACAACCAGGTCTACCCCAAGACTTGGTCCCCAAGACCTTCACCAAAACAGAGAAGGTCCCAGGCATCCACTAAGCCAGCATTCCTGGCCCCACTCAAGGAGAACCAGTTCTATCCTCTTGCTTACATGAAAGAGGAGAGACCCATCTCCAACCCGACTTCAAAGTCAACCCAGCATGAGCCGGCTTGTTCCTACAAGCCCAAAATCAAGTCATGCATCACAAGGCCTCCACAAACATCTGTTAAGGCCTACAAATCTGCAGTTCGACCCTTCATCTCTACAGGGGCCGAACTTCACAAATTCAAAGCTTCGCTGCAACTGGCGAAGGATAGGGTTCGCATCCTATCCTTGCCCAGCTACAAAGAAGACAGACTCGGCTGCTGCGCCCGAGGGAGCACATCCTTCATCGTCAAAGCCCAGTCAGAGCTGACCGAAGCTCAAATTGCTCGTCGTATACGCCGCCGCGCGTCGTATAGACAAAAGAGACTAGAGAAGCAAAGGACCCAGCCTCCCACACTTCAAGTCTCTCCCAAATGGGTCGAAAAAGAAAGACCCAACCAAGTTGCTGCCGTCCATATGGTTGGAAAAACCAGAAGGCGCCAAAAATCAGCAACAAAAATCCATGTCCGACGTCCAATGACCCGCAGCGTCTCCAGGACAAGAAGACATTCAGAAGAATCCCCTGCTCCTTCAAGCAAAGGACAGCAGAGTGATCCTTCCTCAAGCTCTTCTTCAAAAAGAATGAGCCCCAGCTCAGTCACCAGGACAGTTTCTTCGTTCGAATCACGAAGGATGAATGTCTTGGCTACAAATTCTGAGCCACCACCCCGCAATCCACCTCCAGAAGATGCGATCACCCGCATCCAGCAGTTGGAACAGGGCCAGCAGAGGATTGAAACTCTGATGGAAAACCTTCTCCTCGCCTTCCAAAATCAGGCGAACAATGAACCTCCTCCGAATCATCAAGACGACGAGGTAAATAGAGAAGAAAATGAGTCACGCGCCCTTACCAAAAAGGACGTAGACGGTATCCTCGCCAAAGCAAAAGAAGAGGATATACTCAAAGAGCATGGGATCAAGCCACCATATCCCTTATGGATGGACTCGGTCCCGTTCCCCACCAAATTCAAGCATCCTACTCTCCAAACATATACGGGGAAAGGATCAGCCAGACAGCACGTCATCCACTTCAAGATCTTGACGGGAGCTATTGCAGATCAAGATGCACTCAAGATCCGCCTCTTTGCAAGTACCCTAAAAGGTACGGCCTTCGATTGGTACTCCACTCTGCCGGAGGACTCAATCCAAAACTGGGCCATGCTAGAGACACGCTTCCTGACTCACTTCAAAGGTGAGGATCACCCCGCTACTATGGCTCAGCTGTGCAGCCTAAAACAGGGGGAGAATGAATCAACATATGACTTCATTCACAAGTGGAAAGCAATGGCATACAAATGCTCTGATGTATTGCCACAAGCGTCGCTAGTCGACATCTGCCGAAACAACATGAGAGCCAGAATCCGCTCCATGATCATCGGCAACAAATCAAAAAACCTGGGAGAACTCCTAGAAGCTTCCATGGAAGCTGAAACGGTGATTAAAGACCTCAACAGTCAGAAATCATCAAGAAAAGAGCCAACTGCCATTACAACCTCTAAACCAAAGAAGAAAGAGGTCCTCAATGTGCAGACCAAGCCAGCTCCTCAGCCACCAAAGAAAGCTGAAAACAAAGCTGCTGGTAAGAGACCTGAACTCTCTGATGCCTTCAAAGAACGAGTAGAGAAGAAATACCCGTTTGATGAAGATGTTGATGAAATCTTCGGGGCTCTTGTGACGAACGGCAAGCTCACCTTGCCTGAACCAAAAAGACCGGGTGATGTTGGCAAAACCAACGATCCTCGGTACTGTCCATACCACCAGATGATCTCGCATCCTCTCAATCAATGCTTCGTTGTGAGAGAGAAAATAAATGAGATGTGGAAAAACGGAGTCATCACCTTTGACAAAAACTATGGGTCTGCCTCCGTCAACATGGTGACATGTGGACAAACATCAAGATCACCGAAGAAGAAGATCACTACTTCCTTCAAGGTGATAAACTCAATCGAAACGTCCGAGGAACTGGTTCCTTACCCGACACCAGACGGACAACCGATATGGGTACATCCCGATCTCCTGGAAGATGAAAATTGGGAGGTCGTGAAAATAAAGCCTACAGCTCAACAGCGAAGGCAGGCTAGGAAACATCTCCTCAAGCTCAAACGGCAAGAGAAGACCCAGCCAAAACTAGAGGTCAAAGAAAAGGCAGAGGCTTCCTCTACCGCTTCACTGGAGGTAACAAAACATCCCTTCCAGAGACTTCAAAGGGGGTAAGGAAATTCACTCTCAGTGATTTCATGCCACCTCAATTCAGAGAAGCCATGCAGGAGGCATCATACTCTTGCAATTCGGTAGTTGGATTCTCCATTGATGGATACGAGTCCAGCGACACCGATGATGGATTCGAACCCAACTACACGGATGAGTGGGAGGAGTCCCTTGAAACAGGAGAATATCTCTCCGATGAAGAATGGGTTCCTGAGTCTCATCTTATGCCAGTAATCTGGTATAACCCCCTACAGCCACAAGGATCCTGGTCTGATGATGAAGAAGACCAAGAGGCTGTACAAGAAAATGCTGCTGACCCAGCACCTCTCATTACTCCAGTGGAAATCAACAATGTTGAGCCACAAAGAGATGATGAAGAAGAAGATCCGGCTCCCATGCCTGATCTTGAAGAATATGCAAGGATCTTGCAGCGACTCGCTCTAGAACAAGAGCAAGAACGCATCAACGAGCCTCCTCGCAATCCAGAGCCTGAAGTCCCTGAAGACCATCAGGTACGTCCTCCCTTAACTCCTGAAAATGGAGAAAATTGCTGGATAGACGATCCTCTCACATCCGAGGATGAGTCTGACTCCGATCAGGCAACGTCTCCCGTCAGAGCTTCCTGTAATGTGATAATTCGGGATTATAGCTCTTCCGAAGCATCGTCTGATGAGGACACTTACACTCCGGCGACGCCTAGCAATGTATCTTCTGGAGCCACCTCGTCTCACGTGACTTTCACTGAGATGACACCCTCTCAGGTTTCTTCTCCTGAGACTGTGACTTCAAAGTTCACACCCTTCCTGACTGAAGAATTCCCAGCCATTGATGCTTGGGACGATGAATTAGTCAACGAAGAAGAAAGGTTGCTGGATGCTGTTCAGGACTTGTTCCCGGAAAATGCTCCATGCAACACAATCACTGAGGATGGTAACTCTGCTGCTGATGCATCCTCAGCAAATGAAAAACGACAGCCTCTTGATCCTGAAGACAATCTTCCAAACGAAGACCCTTCTCAAGAAGCTCTCGAAGTTGGTAGAGGCACCCGCTCTGGCCGGGACTACCACAAAAATTACAACCAATCTTCTTTTACATATGTAAATCCTTCGGGAAAAGATGTTGTAAGCGCCCCTAGTGGCAGCAATGATGAACATGCAGGCCCTAAGGAGGCTTTCAAGTATGACTTGATTGAACACTTCAAGCACATACCTGCACGTCTGCACATCCTAGATTTGTTGCGAATGTCTCCGCACACTCGTGATAATCTCATCTCAGAATTACAAAAACTGAATGAGGATGTCGACAAACATGCCCCGCAAGTCCTCCAAATTGAAATGGATTACCGGGTCAAAAACTCAGAAGCCTCCTCAAAGGGAGAAAAGAAGAAAACTGAGGGATCATGCATTGAATGCCTCTCGGTTAAAAAAGCAGCCAGTGCAACCATCGCCTTCACAAAGGATGACCTCCTACTTGGCGAAACCAGGCATAACCGACCCCTGTACTTCACAGGGTATATCAAGGAAATGCCTATGCATAGAGTTCAGATCGACCCAGGTTCTGCACTCAACCTCATCTCCACATCGGCTCTTGAAGAGTTGGGCATCCCACCCAGCAAACTGAGCCATACATCTGTATCTATCTTTGGATACGATGGGAGTACTCAAAGGCCTATCGGCAAAATCAGGTTCAAATTGCAGATAGGTGATCTTATCTCTGAGGTCACGGTGTATGCAATAAAGACCCCTTCATGCTACAACATCCTTCTCGGACGCCCTTGGATCCATGAGAATGGTGTTGTCCCTTCAACTCTACATCAATGCATCAAGTTTGTTGGCGACGACGGCATGATACATCGAGTCTTTGCGGACAGAAAACCCTTCAAAGGTAAAGAAATCCACTTCGCAGACTCACAGATGTATGAAGGTGAAAAAGAAGAAGAGGAGAAGCATACAGCATCCTTTGCCGAAAATCTCCAGAAAGATAAAGGCAAAGCTCCTCAACAATCACCGGAAGAAAACAAACCATCCGGTAAATCTGAAGAGAGCGTGCAAACTCCCTTCATCATCTCCCTCAAAACTTCAAAGCCTTTGGTCATCACAACTAAAGTGAAGAAGGCAAAACAAAAGCCTGGGGGCAAATTTGTTGTCTCTTTCGTGTCTATCCTGCAAGACACGGACTCAGATTCAGAGCCAGAAGACGACACATCATCAAGCCAAGCTGACACTCAGCAAGTTCAGCCTGCTCTTACTCCAATGGAGACAACTTCTGACATAGAAGATCCTACGTCAGCTTCCTTCGTTGTTCCAGCAACTTCAACAAAGGAAAAAGCCGATCTTCTTCCATAGATCGGATGCTTCTTCATCAAACTCCATGCTTGAACCTTTCCAAAATAAAGGTACGCCTCAACTATCCTTATACAGTTCTGTGGCACAAGCTATTATGAAGAAAATGGGCTACGACGCTCAAAACCCAGTCGGTTTGGGAGAAGGACGCGGTATTCTCACGCCATTGGGGCCCGTCTTGACCAAAAGCCAGCTGGAAGATTGGAGACTCTACGGCTATGTAGAAAAGTCTTCACACGGGTTAGGGTATGATCCTGACACTCCCTTGAGACAGTTGACACAAAGGCTTAAAAGTCAATATACTGACCAAGCCTCAACATCTCAAGTCCATGAAGACATCGATCTCCCTGGATATCTCTTTGATGAGTCACCTGACAAAGATCCAGGAAGCTCATCCAATTGGCACGATTTCTCCGAAAATGAAGAGGAGTTGCCCGATGGCACAGACGTGTGGACTTCTGACCCAGAAGAACCCTCATCTCCAAAAGAAGTAGCCTACTTCGACTCGGTTTCAACAGGCGATTGGGATCATCTCATAGCAAGCCTTGGGAAAATTACCGATCAAGAAGACCCGTGGAAAGGAACAAAATCTTGGTCTGGAAATGCCCTTGAAACCCCAGAAGGTTTCGTTGAGCTGGAAGCCTCCGAAAATATTGTGGAGGAACCACCTTCGAACCTTCCAACAGAAGATCCTGTTCAAAAGATAGACTTGGGAACACCAGATAACCCACGTCCTGTATTCATAAGCAAGAATATAAAGGATGATGAGTTACCCGAGTATATCGCCTTTCTTCGTGAGTTCGTTGATTGCTTTGCATGGTCTTATGCTGAAATGCCAGGCTTAGACCCCAAAATAGCAGTTCACAAACTCAATCTTCAAGAAGACATCAAGCCTGTCAAGCAAGGCCAAAGAAGATTCCGTCCAGATGTGATGGATAAAATTGAACAAGAAGTTCAAAAACTCAAAAGCGTCGGCTTCATCCGTGAGGAACAACATCCTGAATGGTTGGCCAACATTGTCCCCGTGACAAAGAAAAATGGGCAGATCAGGGTCTGTATTGACTATAGAGACCTGAATGGCGCATGCCCAAAAGATGAATTCCCGCTCCCCATACCAGAGGTAATGATTGATAATACCTGTGGATTCGAGCGAATGACATTCATGGATGGATTCTCTGGCTACAATCAGATAAAGATGCATCCTGAGGATGAGAAACATACATCCTTTCGAACCCCATTTGGCGTGTATTGCTACACTGTCATGCCATTCGGTTTGAAGAATGCTGGTGCCACATATCAGAGGGCTATGATGAAAATATTCCAAGATATGCAGCACAAGACGGTTGAATGTTACGTTGATGACCTCGCCGTCAAAAGCAAAAGAAAAGAAGATCATCTCGAAAACCTTCGAGAAGTCTTCCTCCGGCTTCGCAAACACAAACTGCGAATGAATCCATTGAAATGCTTCTTCGGCGTCTCGTCGGGTAAGTTCCTCGGATTCTTAGTTCGGAAAGCTGGAATAGAGCTTGACCCCATAAAAGTCAAAGCCATCCTGGAAATGCCCTCTCCAAGAACCTTGAGAGAACTCAAAGGGCTTCAAGGGAGATTGGCCTACATCAGACGGTTCATCTCCAATCTTTCGGGGAAATGCCGTCCATTCTCCCGGTTGATGAAAAAAGGTGTAAACTTTGTCTGGGATGCTGACTGTGAAGATGCTTTCCAAGACATCAAGTCATACCTGACAAAACCTCCAGTGTTAGCTGCTCCTACCACTGGAAAACCATTCATCTTGTACACAAGAGCCCTTGATCATTCTTTGGGAGCTCTGCTTGCGCAAGAAAATGATCAGAGAAAAGAAGCTGCTCTATATTACCTCAGCCGCATGCTAGTAGGTGCAGAGCATCGCTACTCTCCAGTCGAAAAAGAATGTCTTGCAGTGATGTTCGCCGTACAAAAGCTGCGTCACTACTTGCTTTCCAATACAGTCTACCTGGTCTCGAGGGTCAACCTCTTGAAGGTCCTTGTTACAAAGGCAGGTTCTCTCAATGCTCGACTGGCAAAATGGTCCATCCTTCTGTCACAATTTGATATTAGGTATGTACCACAAAAAGCAATCAAAGGGCAAGCTCTAGCGGACTTCCTCGCAGAGCATCCATTGCCTAAAGATTCTCCACTCAGAGATGATCTCCCAGACGAACCAGTCTACAATGTGGAGACTTTCTCACAAAGTGCCTCCTGGGACATGTACTTTGACGGTGCAACCAGGACAAATGAAAAAAGACAGCTGATCTCGGGAGTTGGCATCCTCTTTGTTAGCCCCGACAAATACATGATTCCACACGCTTTCTCGCTACTGGAACCATGCACAAACAATGCAGCTGAATATCAAGCTCTGATCTTAGGATTGGAACTCGCCATCGAATCCGGTATCACCATGCTGGAAGTCTTTGGAGACTCTCAACTGATCGTCAACCAGATGAATCAGAAATTTGAAGTCAGGAAGCCAGATTTGTTGCCCTACTACAACAAGGCACAATCACTTCTGCAAAAGTTTGACATCTGTCACATCACCCACATCCGTAGAGGTGAAAACATACGTGCAGATGCCCTAGCCGGACTTGCCGCATCCATGGCAATCCAGGAAGGGGAAAACATGCAAGTTACAGTGTGCGAAAGGAGAATCCTTCCTCCTCTTAACACACACCAAGCAGTTGCTGAATGCCACCAAGTGGTCGGAAGTCGGATTTCAATCCTTCAAACTTCAATTGGCGACTGGAGGGATCCGTTCATTGATTACATTATGTTCGGAATCCTACCTGAAGATCCAAAAGAACGGGTAAGCATCCAAAGGCGAACCCCGAGCTTCCATTTGGATATTCCTTCAAAAATCCTTTACAGGAAATCCTTCAACGGAGTACTTCTACGCTGCTTGTCACAACAAGAGGCTGAAGAAACACTCAAAGAAGTTCATGCTGGTCTTTGCGGAGCTCATCAGGCTGGACCTAAGCTCTATGATCAGATAAAAAGGTTAGGATATTACTGGCCTACCATGGTAGCTGACGCAATGCAATTTGCTAAGCGCTGCCAACAATGCCAAGTTCATGGAGATTACATTCACATGCCTCCAGAATGGCTACATCCTACAGCGATCTCATGGCCTTTCGAAGCCTGGGGTATGGACATCATAGGTCCTATTTCTCCCCCTTCAAGCAAAGGTCATCGCTTCATCTTCGCCGCTACGGATTACTTCTCCAAGTGGTCAGAAGCATTTGCGTTTAACGAAATGAAGACCTCATCAGTCCTTCAGTTCCTACGCACCAACATCATTTGTCGTTTCGGCTATACCCAAAAGATTCGTCCATGATAACGGACCACAGTTCCGGGATCATCGATTCTACAGGTTCTGCGACAAATACAAAATTCAAAGCTGTCCTTCGACTCCATACAATCCGGCAGCAAACGGGTTAGCAGAAGCTTTCAACAAGACACTCTGCAAAATCCTCAAAAAAATGGTCTCTAATCACAAAAGAGACTGGAGCGACAAAATGTCTGAAGCTTTGTGGGCCTATCGAACCACCGTTCGAGGACCAACCCATAGCACACCATTCTCCTTGGTCTATGGATGCGAAGCTGTCGTGCCCTTGGAAGTACAAATTCCTTCCTTGAGGGTATCCTTGCAAAATGACATGACTCAAGAAAGCAATGTCAAATTGCGACTCCATGAGCTGGACAATCTCGATGAGAGACGGCTCGAAGCTCAACAAAGCATTGAACTTTACCAAGCACGTATGGCAGGATCTTTCGATAAAAAGGTCAGGCAACGCGCCTACAAAAAGAATGACTTGGTTCTTGCGGTAAAAAGACCAATGGTCTTCGCTCACAAGTCCAAAGGCAAATTTGAGCCAAAATGGGAGGGACCCTACGTCATCGACAAAGTTTTCTCCAATGGCGCATACGCACTCCTAAACATGGAAGGTGACAGATGTATGCTGCCCATCAATGGCAAGTTCTTAAAGCGGTACTACCCTTGAAGACTTACCCAACTGGGTAAGAGCAATGCCTGTACGGCCAAAACCGATTTTCCAGGTACACGCTCGCTAAACCCACCCTTTTTTAGAATTTTCATATCAAATGTTGAAATTTCTAGAAATCTAAAACAATGCTTACTTTCATCGTTTCATTGTTCAAAAAAAAAAATATCCAAGTTTAGGAACCTTTCCCTAACTTGCCCAAATTTTCAACCCTTGAACCCAAAATTCATGGTTTGAAACAAAATCCGGATTCAGGGATTTCCACCCTAGTCCACCCTGCCTTTTACCGCCAAAATGGTTTTAGGTCAAAACTTATGACCCTCGTGTCTTTAAACAAAAAAAAAAATGGTTTTCAAAAACCGCGAGGAAGCGTACGCTTAGTCGATACTCGCACAAATCGGAAGCAAGCGAACCACGTTCGACACTTCCAAAATCGCAGGGAAGCGACATTTCGTCGATACTTGCAAAATCCAAAATCGTGGAAACGCAAACATTTCAGTTGATATCCATAACCCAAAAGGTTCGAGAAAACCACAAATTTCAAAAATCGTGGGGAAACGACATCAAGTCAGTACCCGCAAAACCAAAATTTTGAAAAGCAAGGATGCGACATTCCATCGATACTTGCACCGAAATCCGCGAGGATGCGACATTCCATCGATACTCGCAACCGAATGAGCAAGGATGCGACATTCCATCGATACTTGCAAGAACATTCAGCAGGGAGGCGACTTTTAGTCGATACTTGCATTTTTTGAAAACCAAACCGGCTATAAATGCCATCAAAACAGGCTATAAATGCCACAAAACAGGCTATAAATGCCACAAACCGGCTATCAATGCCACCAAAACAAAACCGGCTATCAATGCCACAAACAAACAACAAAAAAAAAAAAAAAACTTGGATTTCAAAAAAAAACCCGGCTATCAATGCCACCAAAAACAAAACTGGCTATAGATGCCACAAAACAAACCGGGTATCAATGCCACCAAAACATATCGGCTATCAATGCCACCAAAAAGAAACCGGCTATCAATGCCACCAACATTGGCTTAGATGCCACACAAAAAAAAAAAACTCGGCTATCAATGCCACCAGAAAAGTGGCTCTCATGCCAAAATTGGCTTCCATGCCACAAACAAAAACCTGGTTTTCATGCCAAAACAATCACTTGACAAAAGATTTCACAATGAAAACCTTTGATCAATCCCATTTAGCAATTACTTTATCACAAAAAGATTCAAGTGAGCGTAGCGTAGGGATAACAAAAAAAAAGAGCATCCCATTTAGCAATTACTTTTATCACAAAAAGATTCAAGTGAGCGTACGGATAACAAAAAAAAAGAGAAAAAGAGTACCAAAAAATACATGTGGTACCAAAAAAAGAAAGTGTTCACAAGCACTACAAAAAAATAAAGTACCAAAAAAAATACAAGTGGTACCAAAAAAAAGAGAAGAAGGATGTTTCTGTAAAAAAAAAAATCTATACAGGAGCTCAATCAAAAATGGTCTCCAGCCAAGAGTTCAGCTCCCCAAGCAAACTTTTAGCCTCAGCCGTCAAGGATTCCAAGGCACGCTTCTTCAGGAACCTGCCATGAGATGCTGGAGTGGGCTGTACCCCTTCTTTCACACCAGGAAGCTTACCCTCGAGCAGTTTGCCATTGGTTCATCCTCATCAGACTTCCTTTTGAGAACCCGTTTCAGGCAATCTGCAACCTGGTGAATCAAGGCACTCTCCCTGTCACGAGCCTCTACTTATGGCAGTCCACTTGGCAGCGACTTGTGCCTGCAAATGCTCAAGACGTTTCCTGGCCTCATCGACCTCCCTATCAAGGATGTTAAGGTCATGTGTCAGCCCGATGATGGTTTAGCTCTTCTTTATTCTTCTCTCGGACTGCCTGCTTCTTGCTTTCTTTAGCCTCATCCAGGTTAGATTGAGCCTTATCAGCAGGGATCCAGGAACATCTCCTTGAAGAACTGGTCATCAGCCAAACTCACGGTCTCAAACCACTTGTCACCCCAGTGCAATGATCCTATCAACGATCGCCCTGGCACCTGTGACATCCAGACCAGCCTCTTCAGCATCATTGAGAATCTCCTGCACATGCTGGATCATGCCAAATCCGACTTCCAAGTGCCCAGAAAGAGAGTCTCAATCCAAGAGCTCACAACTCGCACCACCACCTTCTTCGCAAAAAGAAGAGATGGCCCAGCTGAAGATTCGCCCAACTCCGTTGGTCGGCTACTCATGTCATCATCTGTTGAAAGAGTAACAAAAGAACTCTTTCCAGCTGAAGCTGCTCCTGCCGGGAAGGAATCTCAGCGCGAGGAATCTCCTCAATATTGTCAGAGCTGGTCCCAGGAATCTCTATCTCTGGATCAACCTCTGGCATCTCTTGCTCTGGAAGCGACGGATCCTCCTCTGCCACTTCAAAACCTGCAAAGGAAACACAAAAAGGTATGAGTATGACCCTGTTTGAAAATCATTATCAGAGTTATAACTACAAAATACCTTCTTCGACGACTGGCGGAACACTTTCTTCCTCCATGAACTCATCGGAAGCATCATCAACATTTGCGTCCATCGATGGTTCAAAGTCATCAGAACCCTGTGGCAAGTCAGCTAACAAAAAAAAATGTGTTAGCAAACCGAGTCACAAAAAGAAAAAAAAAAGAGAGCAAAAGAAGTCGTACCAATTGGAGATTCTGGATTTACTCCAGAGTCCCTCAGTTCTTCTTCAGGTGCCTCGACAGGATCCATCACCACCTCATCGGTTGGGACCTCAGGCATCACCAAGTCTTCCTCTGCTAAAAAAAAAAAAAAAAGAAAAGCAGAAACAAGAAGCAAATCATAACATGGAAAAATCCCATGAAAAGAAATGGAAAGAGAAAAAGGAAGAATCATACCTTCACCGACGGTCTCTTCTTCTCGGCTTCTCTTCTCCGGAGGATCGTCAGCATCCACTGGCACATCCTCATTGATAGTAAGAGGAACTTCCAAGTTAGGAGAGTCCTCATGCTGCCCCTTGCTACTATGATGACTCCTCCTCCTCTTACTTCTGCGGGCTCGCTTCTTAGAGGAACCTGCCCCGCCGTCAGAGTCAGGTTTCCCACTTGACTCCTCACTGGATGGTCTGCTCTTGCCAGTAGACTCCACGGAAGCTTGCCTCTGTGCCGCTTGCATCCAAGCGCCAAGTTCGGCTTCCTCCTGTTCTAGCTGCTCCAAAGCCTCATCAGGTATTTCTCGAACAGCCTTCAGAACCGATGACGCCCTGGTCACCGAGAAGCCTATCTTGTGCTTCTCTCCAGAAAGGAAGGCCCAAACTTCCTCTCGCCGGATGCCATCCGACTTTCCAAGGCCCTTTCCAGATACCAGCTTCACATCAAGCTCCTTCTTGGAAAGCCCCCGATATGCCGAAAAGCTCTCCGCGAACCACTTCGCAAAGCCGGCAGTCCGGGAAGTCAGCAACACAGGATAAGAAATCATGGCTGTAGTGTCTTCAGCACTATAGAAAGCCCATGCATTTCTCCCGTCCTGTAAGCCTCCAAAGCGCTTCACCATACTTGAAGGCGCTCCAACAACGCCTTGAGAAAAGCCAAGCTGCAAAGCAAAGCGAGAGGGTACATACGGCTGGATGTCGACGAAAAGATGTCTACGGTTACACCATCGTGCCGACACGTATGCTGAAAAGCACCTCTCTCTCTGCATTTGTCAAGGAATAATGCCTTCCCGACCCCGCCCTGGTAGAGTCTCGGGAGGCACCAAAAATCAAAAGCCTTCTTCCGCAACTCCGGAGAAAGCTTTACTGAAGATTGCCCATCTCGACGTCCCTGAACCGTCGGATCCTCATACGGGCAAACAAAAGTGATTCGGACACGGCTTTGCCCTTAGCCAGTCGAATCATCAGAGGATCATCATCCTGTGCAGTCACCCAGCCGATGGAAGCCAGGACAGTGGTATAACATACCACGAATAAAAGATATGGGCTGAAAATACCCTATTCATGGGAAGCCCAAGCCGAACCAGAAAAGCAGCAGCCTGCAGATCGGTACACAGGTAGGAGTAAAGAGCTGGCACCAAAGCAAGCTGCTCTCCAAACGCCATCTGACAAGCCGGGAAAATACAATGCGGCCTGATGTGCGTTCCATCTCCTCCAGCAAATACAGCCTCACCAAGCCAATAAGTGAGGTAAACAGCGAGATCTCTCCGCAGTGCAATGTCAGGACATATGGCGTTTGTACTTGCACAGAAATCTCTCAACTCTTCTTGCATGGCCAAGATCTTCTTACTTGGATCCTGAGCTCCGGCTTCCTGGGTCATGCTATCAGAAGAACTCCCTACTATCAAAAAAGTTAGGGAATGAAGAGCTAAAACTCTTCCAGCTGCTGGATCTAACTTTCGAACCCCCCTTCTCCTTCAAAAAATCATAGAAGGCGACGAGCTGAAAGTATAAAAGCCTGAACTCCTCAGACTGCCCCTCGAGGACGCTGTCAATCGGCATAAACTCCTCATAGAGCTTGCCGAGGATGGGCAATCCGGTAATGGCGCTCAGCTCCTTCAAAGAAAAACCAATCTCACCATTCGTCACAACGAAGGTATTGGTTTGTGGGAGGAATGACTCCAGCATAGCCATGAAGGCCTCGTCGGAAAAGATCACGGGTCTCCCTAAAGGCACGGACCGCATCAAAAATCCCGGCTTCCTTCAAAAACGGCGCCACCAATCAGCAGGACGCGATCAGTCCACGACTTCCACTCGGAGTCAGCATTGAAACGACCTCGAAGTCGGAAAGGCTTGATCCAATTGCTGCCGTCACCACTGAAAATACCAAGGCCCACCGGTCTCAAATCGACCGACGGATAATCAGAGCCCTGGTAGCCGCTGGATGGCATCAACAAGGTCCATGTCAACAGGCGACCTCTCCGTATATCCAGGAGAACCGCCAACAAAAACCCGGTCTTGATTACATTTGTCCTTCTCACCCAGCTTGGAGGATCTTCCCTCTTAGGGCATGTGGGGGCAAGGCTCAGAATCGAGACGGTGCGATCAAACATCGACCGGGTAGTAACAAGTCTTCTTCTCACCATCTGCTGTGAAGGAAAACTGAAAAGATCTCCTCTGGTATGTAATGTCATCAGGGGACTGCATCACCAAGAAGAAGGTAGGCTGGGCAAAATGCTCTGATCTTCCATCACCCATGGACGACTGCTTACCATGATCTTATAGAATTCCTCTCCTTGAGAGTGATCAGTCGCTGCCTCATCTCATCTCTGTTGAGGGAGTCGCACTCTTCCAGATTTCTCTCAACCATACTGGACCTCCTCAAAAGCCTGCTGAACGGAGCCGGATTAGAAGATCTAGAAGATCGACGAGGTACGCTTGTAGCAGGCTCTTTACCCTTGTTCGCTCTGGAGGAAACCACCTGAAAAGGATGGAAAAGAAAAAAGATCAAACATCAAAATGACAGAATCTCGCTAAAAAAAAAATCTGGCGAAATTTTGACATGATGACGGGGGCCAATTCCGAAGAAAGGAACTATCCCGAAAGAAATAGAAAGCTTGAAGATGGGCTCAACATCGCTGCGAGCTCCGAAACTCCAAACTTTCGAAACCTAAAAGTCTCCGCAAAATCAGGAAGGGCTCAAACATCAACTGCGAGCTCCAAGTTCCAAATTTGCGAAAACTTTCAGGTATGCGATCACACCATGCTACAAATTTAATTTACAAATTAAAGGCATGCATGAACATCTAGATTTGCGAAAAAAAAATGCATTATCATGATGAGCAAAAAAAAAAAAAAAAAAAAAAAAAAAGAAAAGAAAAGAAACTTTCTAAAAAAAAAAAAAAAAAAAAAATAGGGGAAAGAAAACAAAAAAGGAAAGAAAAGAAACTCTCTCAAAAAAAAAAAGGGAGGAAAAAAAAAAGAGAAAAAAGAGAGGGCTGGCCCACAGGCCGTGGCCCACAGGCCACGTGGCCGTACGGCCAGATCCGTACGGATCTGTCCGTACGGCCACCAAAAAAAAAAAAAAAACAACATGAAAAAAAAAAAGAAAAGAAAGAAGAAAAGAAAACACGTGTAAAAAAAAAAAAGGGGAAAACACGTGAAAAGAAAAGAAAAAAAAGAAGAAAAGAAAAGAAAGAAACAAAAAAAAAGAAAAGAAAGAACTTTATTTTTCCTACAATGGAGTTTTCTTGAAAAAAAAAAAAGGGAGAACTTACTTGAAGCCATTGATGGAGAAGAAGTAGAAAACTCTTGAAGATCTTGAAGAAGAAAAGCTCTTGGTCTTGAAGCCCTCTTGAGATTATTGCAAAAGAAAGTAATAAGAGCAAGAGATCCAACCTTCTCTTTGCTTTTATAGAGGAGAGCAAACCAAAGAAGGAAAGAAGAAAGAGGTAAGTGTTACTAATTAGTAACCTTACCAAAAGAAAGAAATTAGAAAGATTCTTTCCAAAAGAAAGATATCTTGAGAGATTTTCTCCCAAAAATCAATCTATGACGGATTCTTTCCCAAAAGAAAGATATCTTGAGATATCCTATCCCAAAATAAAGGGATCCTTGAGAGATTTTCTCCCAAAAAATCAATCTATGACGGATTCTTTCCCAAAAGAAAGATATCTTGAGATATCCTATCCCAAAATAAAGGGATCTTGAGAGATTTTCTCCCAAAAATCAATCTATGACGGATTCTTTCCCAAAAGAAGATATCTTGAGATATTCTATCCAAAAATAAAGGGATCATGAGAGATTCTCTCCAAGTAAAGATATTCTTGGATATTCTCTATCCAAATGAGATATTTTTGGATATTCTTTACAAAAATGACACCATATGAGATCTAAGCTATTTCAAAAGCTTAAGGTCCCATGGGTTAGCCCATATGAGCCAGGTTTGACCACCTAGGCACAAAAAAAAAAAAAAAAAAAAATAAATAAATTTTGGGCTTTTAGTCAAAGAGAAATCCCTCTTACCAAGAGCATACAAAAATGGTTCCATGCCTCTTTTGAGTTGATTGGACCATACAAAAGAAAATTCCAAGCCCCATGAGCTTCCAAAAATCAAACCATCCAGCTTCATTTACCAAATTGAGCCAAATTCTTGAAATTGACATTCCATCAAACCAAATCCTGGTCCCCTAACTTGCCACATACAGCCTGTTAGGTCACAAGACCAAAACCAAAAACCAAAACCTGATCCCCTAACTTGCCACATACAGCCTGTTAGGTCACAAGATCAAAACCAAAATTGATCCCCCAACATTCCACATACAGCTTGTTGGGTCACACGATCAAAACCAAACCCGACCCCCTAACCTGCCACATATAGCCTGTTAGGTCACAAGGTCAAAACCCAAATCCACATCCCTGATGTCATCTTCAAAACTTTACCTCGAGATGGTACGTGATCCCTCTCACTACCATAAAATTCCCCTGGAAGCTCAAAAGGCTACAAATACCAAAAAGAAAGATTGCTCAAAGACTCTTGGTCAAGTCACAGGCTCTCCTTCAAAAATCTCTTCGAGGCACATCGACTACAAAAGTTAAGCAACTCGCCGCTGTACCTCGAGGGGGCATTTGTTGACACCAAAAATGTCACTTTGCCTCATCAAGATCCAAAGAGCTACATGAAGTCGCAACCTGCCATAAATAGGCAATGCTGCTTCTAAAAATAAAATCTTGTCAGAATCAAACAAAAACTGCAAGATTCTTCCAGACAGCCAAAAGAGGAGTACACAAGAAGTTTCAGGCCATTTCAAAATCATTTGGCCTAACTTCGCTTCTCCGACAGCCAAATCAGGCCTCTCGGCGGCAAAGCTCTCCAGGGACCATGGTTTCCAAGACAGAACCTATGGATCATCTTAAAATGACTCCAAGAGGTTCCCTGTCAAATTTCAAGTCAATCGGACATCGGTTGACCGCACATCAAACCGCGACATCTTCATCGCGACAAAAAGCAAGTCTACAGGTGATAGGACCCCAAACGGCTTCGAAACTCAAACAAAAGCCTATGGTTGGTCTTATTTATTGCTCAGGAGGCTTCACACCAAATTTCAGGTCATTCCGACATCGTTTGACCCAGTTTCAGCTTCTGACGGAAAATCGGCAGCTCTGCGCGACAAAGTCTTCGGCTTTCTCAGGAAATTGGAAACTTTGCAAAATAAAATGCAAGGATTCTCATCAGGTTTCCTACAAAGAAATCAGGCCAATAAATGGTCAAAATGTCAAGGAAAAGTACAGAAGAAAAAAGAATCAGAAAAAAGCAAAAACGGACGCAAAACGGGACACGAAAGGGGGAAAACCCCCCCCAGGGTCGCAGACCCCTGCGACCCTGGGCCAGGGTCGCAGGCCCCTGCGACCCTGGCCCATGGTCGCAGGCCCCTGCGACCCTGAACCAGGGTCGCCGGCGACCATGGACCCCGGGGTCGCCGGGAAAGCCCCGGAAACCCCGGTTTTCGCCGTTTTTTCGCGATTCGAAGGGCCCAGCCTCTGGTACTTTCCAAAATTCATGCTTTTGAGACACCAAGTCCTCTGACATCCGTCCAAAACACGGGTAAATCATCAAGAGTATCGAAGACAGTATTGATCGCCACCCGGTCAACCAAAAAAAAGTGTGCTTTCCACCCGACCGATCGAGAAATCGACAGGACAGATGGCACCGACCCGCTGTTGGCAACAAACACCTGAAATTACATGGTCATCTGATGTCGATCTACATGAAGATCCATCGATGATCATCGACAGAAGAATTCCAAAAGACGTGGCACGGCCCGCGACTCTTCAGCTGCTCGGCGACCACTTAATGCGATTAATTGACTAGCTTTATTACAGTCATTAATCCATTTCTTTGGACGGCCCAATCAGAAGCAAGCATTCGGGAGTTACAAGTCAAGAAATTCATGGCATTTAACCCATGAAACTCCTCCTATCATGGCGATTAAAGGAGATTAAATGCCCTCAATCTCCTCCGGCCAATCAGAAGCCAAGAAAAAGGAGTTACAAAATAAACAATTCAATTTTGTAACTCCTCCCATTATGCGGCTTAATGACATTAAAAGCCCATAAACTCTCCTAAATGGCTACCAAGAGCCTATAAATAGGAGAGCACTCCAAAGGAATCCAGATCGGAAAAAAGAGACAGACACACAGACAGAGAGAAGCACAGAAATCCAGAGAAAGGAAAAAGAGAGAAAACTCTGCGGAAATTCTACACCGGCCACCACAACAAGGTGACAAAAGTCCCTTGGGGGGTACCCCCCCAACGTCCTTGCCTTCTCCTCCTGCCTCCAATGGCTTAGATATGGCTTTTCAGCCCGTCTACTCGGTTTTTTATTGGACATAGGACCTTCCTTCGGTCTTTGTCTTCTAAAAACCCGAGGTTATAGCCAAGCCAAGCGAATCAATAGCATCCTCTGTTCTCATCTGCATGGATGATGGCGAAGCCCACATATGGCTTGCGACCGTCAATCTAAACGAGTCCCCCACAATCTCCTGAGAAGTTAGATCCTCCTTTTCTTGCTTTCATTGTAGTTTGTATTTTTTCAAAAGAGACAAAAATCACAACTCTTGTCTTTCATTATTGATAAGAATTGTAAATCGGCTATAAACGCCAAAATCGGCTATAAACGCCAAAAATCGGCTATAAATGCCAAAATCGGCTATAAACGCCAAGAAATACCTTTCATGGCAAATCAAGAAAAATGTCTCTTTTCTTAAATATATGTGCAATGGAAAACTTGAAAGAAGTTGATTTCCTTTTACTTGCGAAGGTTGATCTCCGGATCACCACTTGCATTCCAAGTAAAAATAGAAAATCTGGCACACCCACAAAAAAAGAAATGTTGATGCACGCCCCTGCCCCCCGGTTACGAAAGGGTCGGACCCGACGGACTCCCACGTCCGCCGACCTCGGTAGAACCAAGCAGGAGCGCGGTCCATCAACGATCTGGAGAGGTGTATGAATCCGGAATTTTAGGAAGCGACTGGATGTATGAACTCGGAATTTTAAGAAGCGACTGGATGTATGAATCCGAAGCCTCTCCCAGGGTTAGGAACCCAAGCTTTAGGAAACGACTGAGTGTATGAACTCGGAGCCTTTTCCATGGTCAAGGACCCGAACTTTAGGAGACGACTGAGTGTATGAACTCGAAGCTTTCTCTAGGGTCAAGGACCCAAACTTTAGGAAACCACTGAGTGTCTGAACTCGAAGCCTTTTCCAGGGTCAAGGTGAAAGAAACTGCGATTCAGATCTGAATTAGCGGAAGACATTCATGGCTAATTTGTAACATGACAGATTTTAAAAAATCTGATTTGGCCAGCATAAATCAGCCATATAGATCGCATGAGAACTCCATGAATTCATGACCAACAAGTGTATAATTAAAGAAATATGAAGAAGACTATTACCTTGAAGATTTGTAGACTTCAAATCTCTGAAAAAATAGATCCAAAGGCCCGAACTCAGACTTGCAATTAGCAAACAAGTTGCTGGAATTTTTCTGCACTAGTATTGCCTTTGATCTTCTCCTCTATCTCACTTCCAAATCTGATTGGCTAAGATGGTGGGATCTTAATCTAGGAATCAAGAACTATTTTTCTAATGGAAAATCTCAGACCTTAAGCTTTCTTCAATGAAGAAGAAGACCTCCAAAGGGCTGGACGTGTGGCTCTCCTTATGGCTTCCCAAGTGTTGGACGTCCAAAGGGGGATGGGTTTCTTTTATAGAAACTTTGAGGAAACCTTTCCCATAAAGTTATCTCTCCTTATTCTAAAAGATGTCCTAAAAGGAAAGACTTATTTCCTTTAAGAAACACTCCAATTAGAAAAGGAAACTAAAAGGAACTTCGCATGCAATTAGTAATCCTAGTTGTAGAACACTTACTAATTTAAGTTCCTAATCCAAAAAGGAAACTTTCTCATAGGAATACTATTCCAAAGAGGAGTCCAACCTTTCAAGTAGAGAGACCTACTTAAAATTGGAAACCTTACCCATGGAAATCCTATTATGGACGTCCCTCATGATAATGCACACCATGGCCCACATACAATTTATCTAGAATTAAATTCATGTATGCCATCAAAGGCCTATTTGAATTTAAACTCAAAATTATTTTTCCACTAAAATAATTCATCCAAATGTTATCTAAACATTTTAGGAAACCATGCCAATCTTGGTAAGTGACTAGAGAAGGGACCAAAAGACATATTTGCCATTGGCTCCCAAAATGACCAAAATGTTCATGCTAACCCATAGCAACATAAAGACCATTTTAACCTTAACTCATTCCACTAAAGAGTTATGGTTGAGCTCCAAGGACAAATATATAATATAATAAGCTCGTCATAAAATGACGGTTGTCTTCGACCTACTAAGTGTAATGACCTGAATGCCCCTCTATGTAATATCCATAATCGAGTCAGGTTATCACATGTACTATCAACCTTCCCGATTACATCTAAACCTTAGAACTTCATATCCTTAACATAATCATCATTCGAATATCATTCTCTTGATCCAGGGAGCGACCCACAAGTTCAATATCCATATGGAACATCCATATACTAAGATCTTAGATTTTGATGATTAATCGGATAATTCTAAGGGGACGATTATTCCATCATCAGATAGCATAGATTCTATATTGCATCTACACGTCCCAACTGATCAAGTCCGAGTACCCAAAACACAGAGCTGTTGACCCATGAAAAGAATCTCACCCATAGTGAATTAAAGCACAAGAACTTGACTTCGTCAGTTCATCCACAAATGCTCAAGATTAAGAGCACCGGTCACTCAGTAGCATGAGGTGACTTGATCTTATTGTGATAGTACTATTTTAGAGATCACACCTACCATGGTCCTGTTCAATGCATTGCATATGCACTAATGAGATGAATCCGGGAAAGCCCTCCCATGACTTAGGTAAGTCACCCTGAATACAGGAGAGTCTCTCATTATAACTTCTACCAAGATGAAGTGCCCAGCTCCATCTTTCAGTTATGAACAAATATGATGTTTCTAGTTGTCCATGAATTAGACCTATCTGTGCGTAGACACTACACACCTAATTCATTTACTAGAAACAATGGGCCTTACACAACCATACATATATACATGTTTAAGCATAAAAGAGTCTTTCCATTAAATAACGAGTAAATATCCAGTAACAAAAGATGAAAGTGCAGCTAGTGGGCTTTAGGACATACACCAATCCCAACAAACTCCCACTTGCACTAAAGATCACTACTTCCTAACCTAACACCCATAGACTCAACATGAGAAGTGAAGACTTTCTCAGTAAGAGTCTTAGTGAATGGGTCAGCTAAGTTATTTGCTGAAGCAATATGCTCCACCACTATCTCTCCATCCTGAATGAATTCCCGGATCAAGTGGTACTTTCTCTGAATGTGCTTGCCTTTCTTTTGATTCCTGGGCTCTTTACACTGTGCTACAGCACCAGTGTTATCGCAGTATATGACAATCGGTTTATGCACTGCAGGAACAACTCCCAATTCCAATAGGGATTTTCTGAGCCATACCGCTTTCTTCGCAGCTTCCGATGCCGCCACATACTCTGCTTCCATGTTAGAATCAGCTATGCAGGATTGCTTGACACTTATCCATGATATAGCCCCTCCTAACAGAGTAAAGACGTACCCTGAGGTAGACTTTCTGGCATCACTATCAAATTGGAAATCAGAGTCTGTATACGCCAAAGGCATTAGATCATCTGCTCGAAAGGTCAGCATATAATCTTTCGTTCTCCGAAGATACTTGAATATATGCTTAACAGCTGTCCAATGCATAGGTCCAGGGTTTGACTGATATCTGCTAACCATGCCAACGGCAAAGCAAATATCTGTCTAGTACATAACATAGCATACATGAGGCTTCCAACAACGGATGCATATGGAACTCTCCTCATGCTCTCTATCTCTTCAGATGTCTTTGGACATTGATCTCGGGACAGTGGTACTCCATGTCTAGAAGGTAGGAGGCCCTTCTTGGAGTCATGCATGTTAAACTTAACCAATATCTTCTCAATATATGAAGATTGGGATAAGGCTAACATCTTATTCTTGCGATCACGCAAAAGCTTGATCCCTAAGATATAGCTGGCCTCACACAAATCCTTCATCTGAAATTGAGAGGATAACCAAACCTTTGTGGATGACAATAAACCTACATCATTTCCTATGAGTAATATGTCATCTACATACAGAACCAAAAATGCAACTGTTTTCCCATTTCCTTTCTTATACACACACGGTTCATCAATATTTTGATCAAAGCCAAAAGATTTGACTGCCTGATTAAACTTGATGTTCCATGCTCTAGATGCTTGCTTAAGTCTATAAATGGACTTCTTAAGTTTACAAACCATGTTACTAGCAATGAAACCCTCCGGTTGCATCATATAGATGCATTCGTCAAGACTTCCATTAAGAAAAGCTGTCTTGACATCCATCTGCCCATATCTCGTAGTCATAATGACATGCGATGGCCAAGAGAATCCTTATGGACTTAAGCATAGCCACTGGTGAAAAGGTTTCCTCATAATCGATACCCTCTTTCTGAGTATATCCTTTCGCCACCAGTCTTGCTTTGAAGGTTCCACCTTCCCATCCACTCCTCTCTTTCTCTTATAGATCCACTTGCACCCTATGGGTTTGATCCCTTCAGGTGCATCTACAAGTTCCCAGACTTGATTGGAATACAAAGAATCCATTTCAGATTTCATCGCTTGCTGCCACATGTCAGCATCTGTATCCGTTACTGCTTCATCATAACTAGTAGGATCCTCAACCAGATCTTCAGAGTCTGTCTTAAAAGACACTCCTAGATATCTTTCTGGCTGTCTAGAAATTCTCCCACTACGACGAGGCTCCGGAGTGTTCAAAGGAATATCTTGTTCATCTACTGTCTCAGGATCTGGTACAAATGTTATAGGAGATCCCGGAAGAATCTCCTCAAGGGTTTCTTTACAACTAAGCTCTTGGTACATCATATAATCATCCTCCAAGTACCTAGCATGAGTGCTGATGAGCACTTTTTGCTCCTTTGGATGATAAAAGATGCCACCTCTTGTTCCCTTAGGATACCCAATGAAGTAGCACATTTCGGATCTGGGTTCAGCTTGGTAGCTTTATCATTCAGTACATAGGCTGGACAACCCCAAATGTGGATATGTCTTGAAACTAGGGTTTTCGACCTGTCCACATTTCTTGTGGGTGTCCTAGGTACTGATTTAGAAGGTACCAGATTAAAATGTATGCTGCTGCTTCTAGGGCATATCCCCAAAAAGATATAGGTAGGGTTGCATGACTCATCATGGACCTTACCATATCAAGAAGGGTACGGTTTCTTCTCTCTGCTACACCATTTTGCTGGGGTGTATCCGGTGCAGACAACTGAGACACAATCCCATGTTGTGTGAGGTACTCCTTAAACTCACCCAGGAGGTACTCGCCACCTCGATCAGATCGAAGGGCTTTGATATGTTTCCTTAGTTGTAGCTCCGCCTCAGCCTTGAATTGTTTGAACTTATCAAACGCCTCAGACTTGCATCACATTAAGAATACATATCCATACCTAGAGTAATCATCGGTGAAGGTGATGTAATACTCATACCCTCCTCGAGCCGGTTTGTTCATAGGACCACACACATCAGTGTGAATCAATTCTAACAACTCCTTTGACCTTAGTCCCTTTCCAGAGAATGACCATTTGGTCATCTTTCCCTTGAGACAAGATTCGCACCGAGGAAAAGGTTCGAAATCTAATGAGCTTAAAGGCCCATCTTCTACCAACCTCTAAATCCGTTTTAGGTTAATGTGACCCAAACGTAAGTGCCAAAGATATGTGTCATTGATTGAAGATACCTTCCTCTTAAGGGAAGTTGAGTTTTCTTGTTGTACATTATGCAGTGTGGGAGCAATAGGATATATGTAAAATAAGTTGTCATGTATTCTACCGGAACATATAATATTTCCATCTCTACTGATATCAATACCAGAATGGAAAGAGACTGAATAATTAAATTCAATTAATCTGGAAACTGAAATTAAATTCTTCCTCATGTCCGGAACATAGAAAACATTATTTAAAATAATATCCTATCACATGGAAAATGTAAGGTAACAACTCCTACTGCAACTGCCCAAACTTTAGCTCCAGTTCCGACTCTAAAGGCAAACTCTCCTTTCTCAATTCTCTGCATTATCTGAAACCCCTACAATGAATTGCAGATATGATTAGTGGCTCCTGAGTCTACTATCCATGAGTCAGTAGAATCAACCACTAGACAAGTTTCAATGTAGTATGAAAAAGATGTACCTTTCTTAACTGAGGCCAGGAACTTGGGACAATCTTTCTTCCATTGACCTTTGAGGCCACACTTGAAGCATTTCCCTTTGGGCTTTCCATTTGTACCCTTGTCCTTCTTATTACCAGTGTTGTCCTTTTTCTGCCCTTTTCCCTTATTCTGCTTCTTCTTGGACTTCTTCCCTTTCGGGTTCAGTTTAGAGGAAGACTGGAAAAAATGAGCTTGGGCTTTGGGCTTCATGATGGCCTCTGCCGCCTGAAGTTCTTTCATTAACTCAGGTAGAGTCATGTCCATCTTGCTCATTTTGAAATTGAGCTTGAACTGATTGAAAGAATCCGGCAAAGTTTCGAGAATCATGTTAGTCTGACTCCCTGCATCAATCTCAGCCCCTAGAATCTCGGCTTCATTAAAACAATCCATCAGCTTGAGCATATGCTCTATGACAGGTGTTTCCTCAGCCATCCTAGCATTCATGATGGTCCTCATAGCAGCTTGCCTAGCTGGCCTGCTCTTGTCTGCGAACATCTCAGACAAGGACATCATGATTTCATAGGCCGTGTCCATATGCTCGTGCTGTGTTTGCAACACGTTGGATATGGAAGCGAGCATGTAGCATTTAGCCATGCTATTCGCTTTCTTCCATTTCCTTTCAGCCTCTAACTGGTCATCAGTAGGATTAGCATCAATATGCGGGCAGTTTCCCACCAAGACATACTTGTACTCCTCAGCTGTGCGTACTATGTCAAGATTTCTTTTCCAATCTACGTAGCTAGGGCCAGTCAGTTTGTTCTCACGAAGAATGCACATCAGCGGACTAAAAGAATCTTTACCCATTTCTTTCTGGATATAAAACGGTTTATAATTAGGCATGCAGTATATATGTAATATGCATATGGTGCTTGTTATAAAAGGAAAAACAAAGCACAAAACTTTTTACATTATTCAACCCCAATCATAATGTATCAGTGTTTCAACCTCCTCATAGACCCTCCATCGAAGGGATGGCCGGGCCTACAGTCACGTTGAATTAAGCAGACTTATTTGGATTATCACTGTCTGGATACACATCCAGTGGTAGTCCAATCACTGATTGGTTTGGCCTCATATGACAAATAACCTTTAACTCCTAGGGAGAGGTCATTACCGTCTTATGTCAAGTGTATAACCATCTCTTATGAAATTTCCCAGAATGTCTATGATTAAGTCTTCCGAAGGGAAGAGACTTTTATCTTTCCTAGAAGTGAACTTTAGTAAAGAGCTCCACCGAAGGGATGGCCGCTCCCACCAACACTTCATTGACATTCTATAGAAGTAATCTTTAGTAAAGAACTCCACCGAAGGGATGGCCGCTCCTACTAACAGTACCTCATTATGAATATTCACATTAGTTCACCCATTAACCCATCAAAGCGGTCCTTAGTAAAGAACTCCACCGAAGGGATGGCCGCTCCTACTAACACTTTAATGAGATAACATGAACCGAAAATGGAAGGCCGTGGGGTCTTTCCTAAAACCCCTCTCCCACTTGATTATTTATCACTAGGGTTTATACTTTTTGACCTTTACATTGTTTTACTCAAAACCTCTTTTTAAATCTAGCAAACTTGGTTAATTAAATTTATGACTTAATGTCTTAAGTCACCTTAAAAATAAATAACCTTTGCTTTAAAACATTTGAGAAAATCCCTTTAAAGAATCAAAGACCTATCTTGGGTTATGAAAACCCATAGGTAGCATCTAATTAGATTTTAGTTTAGCCTTCTTTGGAAACCAAGGGTACCAAGATAAACTAAACCCTATCCAATTTTAAACCTTAGACATATAAAAGGTGCTGGTCTAAGTTCCGTTTAAAATAATTTGCCAAACCAAAAACAATCTAATACATAGAAGATGCCAATTTTAGAACCTAATGGTGGCCATGTTTCTAGGTGACAATTATAGCAATTATATAAAGCATTCATCCATGCATTCCATATATAAAAGCAAATAAAAGTATGCAATCCTTGATGGCTCCCTGCTCTTCGGACTTCTAATCCTTATCGAACTAGGACATCAAGAATAGGTCTCATCTTTCACCAAGAAGTTTTGTCTCCTCCACCACTAAGGAGTCCGGTTACTTGCAACCTTTCTTTAAACTTTCTTCTTCTTGCTTGTTCCAATAAATTAAATTTATACAAGCAAACCCATAAAAAACAAAAACCCCAAATTACATTGGAGATACCTATGCTTTTCAAGAAAGCTTACATCAAGACTAGTTGGAATAAAAGTAAAGAAAGAATTACAACTTCCTATGATTGCTAAACGCGCAATCGTACACTTTCCAACTATTGAAAAAACATCCAAATCCACATAACAATCATGCGAACCATCAAGGATGCAATACATGGCTGCAAACAAAGAGGTTAGTGCATGCAAACTCACTATGTGCATCATTAAACAAATCTGGAAAATAAATTCCAGCAATGTTAATGAAACTTGCACACAGCATGCATCACAACATAACTTTAATAGGGTGCCACCATGCCCATAATCAATCTAGGATTAATTATACACAACATGGGATCATGAGTTCACATGGAGTGGCTCTGATACCACTGAAAGAAACTGCGATTCAGATCTGAATTAGCGGAAGACATTCATGGCTAATTTGTAACATGACAGATTTTAAAAAATCTGATTTGGCCAGCATAAATTAGCCATATAGATCGCATGAGAACTCCATGAATTCATGACCAACAAGTGTATAATTAAAGGAGAATGAAGAAGACTATTACCTCGAAGATTGTAGACTTCAAATCTCTGAAAAATAGATCCAAAGGCCCGAACTCAGACTTGCAATTAGCAAACAAGTTGCTGGAATTTTTCTGCACTAGTATTGCCTTTGATCTTCTCCTCTATCTCACTTCCAAATCTGATTGGCTAAGATGGTGGGATCTTAATCTAGGAATCAAGAACTATTTTTCTAATGGAAAATCTCAGACCTTAAGCTTTCTTCAATGAAGAAGAAGACCTCCAAAGGGCTGGACGTGTGGCTCTCCTTATGGCTTCCCAAGTGTTGGACGTCCAAAGGGGGATGGGTTTCTTTTATAGAAACTTTGAGGAAACCTTTCCCATAAAGTTATCTCTCCTTATTCTAAAAGATGTCCTAAAAGGAAAGACTTATTTCCTTTAAGAAACACTCCAATTAGAAAAGGAAACTAAAAGGAACTTCCCATGCAATTAGTAATCCTAGTTGTAGAACACTTACTAATTTAAGTTCCTAATCCAAAAAGGAAACTTTCTCATAGGAATACTATTCCAAAGAGGAGTCCAACCTTTCAAGTAGAGAGACCTACTTAAAATTGGAAACCTTACCCATGGAAATCCTATTATGGACGTCCCTCATGATAATGCACACCATGGCCCACATACAATTTATCTAGAATTAAATTCATGTATGCCATCAAAGGCCTATTTGAATTTAAACTCAAAATTATTTTTCCACTAAAATAATTCATCCAAATGTTATCTAAACATTTTAGGAAACCATGCCAATCTTGAGAAGGGACCAAAAGACATATTTGCCATTGGCTCCCAAAATGACCAAAATGTTCATGCTAAACCCATAGCAACATAAAGACCATTTTAACCTTAACTCATTCCACTAAAGAGTTATGGTTGAACTCCAAGGACAAATATATAATATAATAAGCTCGTCATAAAATGACGGTTGTCTTCGACCTACTAAGTGTAATGACCTGAATGCCCCTCTATGTAACATCCATAATCGAGTCAGGTTATCACATGTACTATCAACCTTCCCGATTACATCTAAACCTTAGAACTTCATATCCTTAACATAATCATCATTCGAATATCATTCTCTTGATCCAGGGAGCGACCCACAAGTTCAATATCCATATGGAACATCCATATACTAAGATCTTAGATTTTGATGATTAATCAGATAATTCTAAGGGGACGATTATTCCATCATCAGATAGCATAGATTCTATATTGCATCTGCATGTCCCAACTGATCAAGTCCGAGTACCCAAAACACAGAGCTGTTGACCCATGAAAAGAATCTCACCCATAGTGAATTAAAGCACAAGAACTTGACTTCGTCAGTTCATCCACAAATGCTCAAGATAAAGAGCACCGGTCACTCAGTAGCATGAGGTGACTTGATCTCTCTCTGTGATAGTACTATTTTAGAGATCACACCTACCATGGTCCTGTTCAATGCATTGCATATGCACTAATGAGATGAATCCGGGAAAGCCCTCCCATGACTTAGGTAAGTCACCCTGAATACAGGAGAGTCTCTCATTATAACTTCTACCAAGATGAAGTGCCCAGCTCCATCTTTCAGTTTTTTTGCTGAATGGTTAATTTGTATTGAAAGAAGAGAGAAGGGCTAGAAGCCCCCAAAAATACAAAAGACTGCACAAGACAGAAACAGCCCAAAAACCCAACCCACACTGATAATTACAAAGGAACCTTCAAAACAGGGAAAAGGCAGCAGAGACAGGAGGAGCTGCAGATCGCCGAACTGAGGTGACCGAACTTCACCCAAGAGAAGAGAGCTTGGAGCCATCGACCTACTGAGGACACTGAAAAGGAACTTGCAACAGAGAAACAGGCCGCAGCAGAAGCTCAGTCTTCTAAGAAGGGAGGCTACCAGATTGGGAAAACATGCTCCAAGCATTAAACAGGGAGGGAAACCAGCAACCAACTTATGAGGAATGAGAAAGAGAGCTCCATCTTTCAGTTATGAACAAATATGATGTTTCTAGTTGTCCATGAATTAGACCTATCTGTGCGTAGACACTACACACCTAATTCATTTACTAGAAATAATGGGCCTTACACAACCATACATATATACATGTTTAAGCATAAAAGAGTCTTTCCATTAAATAACGAGTAAATATCCAGTAACAAAAGATGAAAGTGCAGCTAGTGGGCTTTAGGGCATACACCAATCCCAACACAAGGACCCAAGCTTTAGGAAACGACTGAGTGTCTGAACTCGAAGCCTTTTCCAGGGTCAAGGACCCAAGCTTTAGGAGACGACTGAGTGTATGAACTCGAAGCCTTCTCCAGGGTCAAGGACCCAAACTTTAGGAAACGACTGAGTGTATGAACTCGAAACCTTTTCCAGGGTCAAGGACCCAAGCTTTAGGAGACGATTGAGTGTATGAACTCGAAGCCTTCTCCAGGGTCAAGGACCCAGAACTGCCGAACTCAGATAAGGAGAGACGACACAGTTTGATGGCAAAAGCTGCTTTCATTGATTCTGAGGTTTGTGTTACATCTTCAGAAATAGAATTTATTCAAATGGGATGCATTCCATGGCCTCGGCAATGGCTTGCCTTCTAAGTCTTCGAGTTTGTAAAAGGATCGTCCCGCCAGTGAGACCACCTTGAATGGACCGTGCCAGTTCGGGGCTAATTTTCCTTCATTTGGATCTTTGTCAGCTGGCAGGGTTTTCTTTAGGACCAACTCGCCAATGGAGAAACTTCTTTCTCTGACTTTTTCAGTGTAGCCTCTGGCTAGCCGCTGCTGATAGTCAGTCAGTCGTAGGGCCGCTGCTTCTCGACGCTCGTCTGCTAGGTCCAACTCCATTGCCAAGTTTGTGTTGTTTCAGCCCTGGTCGACTAATTCTGTCCTCAGAGTGGGGAGGCCAATTTCCAAGGGAATGACCGCCTCCATCCCGTAAGCCAGAGAGAAAGGGGTCGCCGAGGTGGATCGCCTTGGAGTTGTTCTGTACGCCCACAGCACGCTGGGAAGCTCCTCTGTCCATCTCCCTTTTGCCTTGTCTAACCGCTTCTTGAGGCCATCCAGGATTACCTTATTAGAAATCTCAGCCTGGCCATTGCTTTGTGGATATGCTGGAGTGGAGTAATGGTTTTTGATGCCATGCTCTTGGCAGAAGTCCTTGAAGGATTTGGAGTCGAACTGAGTCCCGTTGTCCAAAATCATGGTCTTGGGGATGCCGAACCTCGTTATAATGTTCTTCAATATGAAGTTTCTGGAATCCCTATCCGTGATGGAGGACAGCGGCTCAGCTTCTATCCACTTCGTGAAGTAATCCGTCGCAACGATCAGCCATCTTTTGTTCCCCGGAGCTCGGTGAAGAGGTCCCACAATGTCCAGCCCCCATTGAGCAAAGGGTCATGGACTCGAGAGGGGACTTAGGTCTTGCGCTGGCTGATGAAGAGAATGGGAGAACTTCTGGCACTTCTTGCATTTCCTGGCATACACTTGTGCATCCTTTTGCATGTAGGGCCACCAGTAGCCTTGGCTTATTGCCCTGTAGGCCAGCGATCGGCCCCCGATGTGACTGCCACAGATTCCTTCATGGATCTCATACAGGAAATTGTTCACCATGTTGGGATGGACGCATTGGAGGTATGGACCCGTGAAGGACTTTCTGTAGAGTCTGCCTTTGGGAGATAACCAGAATCGAGCTGCCTTGAGTCTAATTCGATGGGCTTCAGTCTTGTCCTCGGGGAGCTGGTCGTCCTTCAAGTAGGAGATGATTGGGTCCATCCAACTCGGGCCGAGGTCTACGCAAAGGACTTACCGAGGTGAGTGGAGTTCTAAGCTTGACCTTGATATCGATCCGATTTCGACAGTCCTCCTCTTTCTTGCTTCGACAGCGGAGGTTTGCAAGCGCATCAACATGCGTGTTGGTGTCTCTCGAGATTTGCTTGACCTCGGCCGTCTTGAAAAGGGAGAGCAGTTTTTGCGCGAGGGCTAAGTAGGCCGCCATCCTGTCGTCCCTGGCCTGGTAGTCCCCAGCGAGCTGGCTAGTTACCAGTTGCGAATCGCTGAAGATCACCAGGTGCTGGGCACCGAGGATTCGGGTGCTATCCAACCCTGCTATCAGTGCTTCATACTCTGCCTCATTATTTGTTGCTTTGAAGTCCAAGGTGAAGGCTTGCTCTATGACCAATCCCTCTGGCGATTGGAGGACTATGCCGGTGCCAGCTCGCTTGGAGGTAGACGAACCGTCAACAAAGACCTTCCATGCCCCAGCGGGAGCTTGTTTGACCTTGGTAACTTCAGGCTCTTGCCCTACGCCTCCCAGTGCCATGCCGGGCTGGATCGGAGCCGAGCTTGGCAAAATGAACTCTACGATGAAGTCAGCCAGAATTTGGGCTTTGATCGCAGTTCAGGGATGGTACTAAATATCATACTGCCCTAGTTCGACTGCTCACTTGGAGATTCGTCCTGAAAAGTCAGCTTTTTTGAATATAGAATGGAGTGGGTGCTCTGTGATCACCACAATGGTGTGGGATTGGAAATAATGGGAGAGCTTGCGGGAGGCGCTGACGAGCGCCAGCGCGACTTTCTCCAACAAAAGATATCTGGTCTCGGCGTCGAGCAGGATCTTGCTCGTATAGTAAATTGTTTTTTGTTCCCCCCCGACCTCTCTGATGAGGACGGAGCTCACAGCATGATCCGAGACCGCAAGGTATAAATACAAAATCGCCCCCTAGGTTGGGGTAGAGAGTAAAGGAGGTGAAGACAAATAGGTTTTGAGTGCTGCCAACACTTGGTCGCACTCGGGGGTCCATTGAAATTTTAAAATTTTCCTCAGAAGCTGAAAGAATGGCCTGCACTTATCTGATGATCGACTGATGAAGCGATTGAGTGCTGCAGCCATGCCTGTGAGCTTTTGAACTTCCTTGGTAGTAGATGGGCTCTGGATGCCCAGGATTGCAGTGATCTGGTCCGGGTTAGCCTCTATTCCCCTCCGCGTCACCAGGCTTCCGAGGAACTTGCCAGAAGCTATGCCGAACGCGCATTTGGAAGCATTCAACTTGAGCTTGAATGCGCGAAGGATGCTAAAGACTTGGGCCAGGTCCGCCAGATGGTCGCTGGAGAGCTTGGACTTGACGACCATGTCGTCAATGTAGACTTCCACCGTTTTGCCGAGCTGAGCCTGGAACATCTTTGTCACGAGGCGCTGATATGTCGCCCCCGCTTTCTTCAACCCGAAAGGCATGACTCTGTAGCAATATGTGCCGCGGGGAGTTATGAAAGCGGTTTTCTCCTCGTCTGGCTCATACATCGGAATCTGATGGTAGCCTCTATAGGCATCAAGAAAGCTCATTCGATCATGGCCGGCGGTGGCGTCGATCATCTGATCAATCTTCGAAAGGGGGAAACTATCTTTAGGGCAGGCCCTGTTGAGATCGGTGAAGTCCACACACACCCTCCATTTGCCTGTCTTTTTCTTAACCACCATCGTATTAGCCAGCCAGACCGGGTACTGGACCTCCCGGATTGCGCCTGCCTCCAGTAACTTGTCGACCTCTTCGACTACCGCGTCTGTCTGCTGCAACCCCGTCCTTCAAGCTTTTTACACTATTGGCTTGTGGCTGGGTCGACCCCAGGCATTTCGCTCGGGGTCCAGGCGAAGACATCCGCGTTCTGCACTAGGAACCTTGAGAGCTCGGCTCTTTCTTCATCTGGCAGCTCAGTGCCAATCAGGAAAAATCTATCAGGGTTAGCTGGATCGAGTCTGACTTCGACTAGGTCTTCAATACTTTTCTTGTCAGGATCTCGGCCGATCTCATCTAGACCCTTTCAAACTCCGCGAGATTGACGCGCCCTGGCTCCTTCTCTGCTAGGACCACGGCCAGCAAGCATTGCCTGGCCTGCTGCTGATCTCCTTCTACTGTAACCACCTCCATCTTGCCCTCCTTATTCTCGTGCACGAATTTCAGTTTCTGGTGGAGGGAAGAGGGGACTGCTTCTAATTTATGGAGCCACGTTCATCCCAGGATGACGTTGTAAGGAGAAGGGGCGTCCACGACTAGGAAGTCGGCCAGCACGGAGGCTCCGCAAACTCGGGTTTCCAGGGTGATTTTACCCTTGGGATAAACTGGTTTGGCGGATAACCCCAGCAGGGGCGCTCGGACCTCCGTGAGGTCGGCTTCTGAGAGGTTCATTTTCTTGAAGCACTCATAGTAGAGGACCTCGGAGGAACTGGCGGAGTCGACGAGGATCCTCTTCATAGTGAAGTCCTTCAGCTTCATGTTCAAGAGCAGAGGGTCGTTGTGAGGGAGCTAGATTTCCTCCAGATCTTTATTTGAGAAAGAGATTGCTGGACGGTCACGGCGAGGTTTCTTGGGCGCTGGCCCGAGCTCGGCTCTCATCACTTCCTTCCCGTGCGAGGCCCTCCTGGCTTCGGCAGGAGCCTGAGAGCTGTCTCGAACTGAGGGAGAGGGAGCTGAGGGCGCCAGGTGGATCACATTGATGATCTTCTCGGAGTCTTCACTGTCCGGATCTCTGGCTACGCTCTGATGAGCTCGGCTACCGCCGCCGCTGCTGACATCTCCTGCCTTTACAAACTCCGCGAGATGGCCTTCCTTGGCGAGCTTCTCCAAGTGAAACTTTAGAGTCCTGCACTCTTCGGTCCTATGCCTGTTGCCCTTATGGTAGGCACAAAACCTGGACTAGTCATGAGTGGAGGGATCGCCTGCCAGAGGACGAGGCCATCTGAAGAATGGTTGAGATTTGACTTTGTTCATAACCTGGTGGATCGGCTCCTTAAAGACGATACTCATAGACTGGCGGGCGTCGGAGGGAGGTCTGGCTCTCCTATCGCCCCCGGACCGGGACGTTGAGGGTCTCGCCGAATTGGAGACCCATGCCTGCTTCGGCTCTTGCCTCTGGAATGGCTTCTTGCCCCGCTGCTGGGACTGGCTGCTCCTTTCCCTGGGTTCCGGGTCTGCTACCTCGCGGCCTTCCTCTTCCCGAGCTCTGATTTCTTCCTCCTCCCGGGCGATAAAGCATTTTATCCTGGACATCAAGGCCAGCATGGAGGGAGCGGGATCTCCCGCCAAATCCTTACGCAGCTCATGCCCTGGTAACAGGGCATTCTAGAAGGCGAAAATCGCCACTTCTTCTCTGGTATCCTCGATTTGGTTGTAAATTGCCCAGAATCGCCGGGCGAACTGGGTGAGGGTCTCGCCCTGCTTCATCTTTAGAGCGAGGATGTCGGCATCGGTTTTGGGGACGATGTTGTAGGCTTGGAACTTCTTCAGGAAAGAGAGTTGGAGTTCCTTCCAACTTGAAACAGACTTCTCTGGAAGGGCGCAGAACCATTTCAGGGGGAGGTCGCTCAGACTAGAGGAAAAGATCTTGCAGTTGAGATGGCCCTCGTTCCCCCAGATGGACATCTTTTAGGAGAAATGATGGAGGTGGGCAGACGGGTCAGACAGTCCGTCATAGGGGACGAACCGCGGGACTGAGAACTTCTTGGGCAAGGGAGTTCTTTCGATATCCCGGGTGAAAGGAGAGGCCCCCAGATCGGTGGGGCCACATATCTCTTGCTGGTCGCGCATCTCCAGGTTGCACTGGAGAGCTAGTTTGATGCGCTTGTCGAGCCGCTCCTGCTCGTCGTCCTTCTCTGGTGTCATCGCCCTTGGCTTCCGCTTTGCATGGCCTCGACCATGATGGCTATGAGCTCGCCCGTCGCAGCCACGATGGCTATGGGTGTTGCTCGATCCCTCATCGTAGGCATGGCTGCGTTTTTGATCCAGAAAGGCTCTTAGGTCCTCTCGGGATGGCTGGATTACCTTGCTTTGGACAACTCTCTTCTCTCCTTCGGGCTCTGAGGGCTGCCTTTGAGAGGCATTTTGCACCGCCCTCAGCTGCTGCTGGAGTTGGCGGATTATTCGCTCCTGCTCCTGGAGGAGAGCGTTTTGAGTTGCGATGTCTCCTCCAGCATCAGGAGGCTGCATGTGGCGAGGCTCTTCCACCACCGGAGCTTTGCCTTTGGAAGGGTGATCAGGTCGACGCTCCCCTCGTGGGGGAGGCGGGACTTCATCGTCAGAGCACGAGGTTTCGAACCCCTCATGGAAAGGAGATTCGACAAAAGGTTGCGAGGCTACGCGCTCCTCGCCTGCTGACGCGCCACGGTCCGCCGCGGGCCGTCCCTGAGGAGGGACGTCTACGAACGGGTCTGGACGCGCGAAAGTTGCTCTCTGGGACTCTCCGCCTTTCTTAGCCTTCGGAGGCATGGTTTTTGGGAAGATTGGAGAGGTTTGGAAGGTTGGGATAGTGCTTTCCCACAGACGGCTCCAATTGTAGGTGCAGAAAAATAATGACCCACAATAATCGGGGTACCTTACAGGACTTACCCAAATGAAGAAGATAACCTGCTGCCTGGAAGCCTGAAAGGAGAGAGCAAACGGTCAGAGGACCCTGGCCTGAGCGACGCAAGGCTCTCCGATGCCTAAGTCAGTGAATAAACTGGAACAAAGGAAGGAGAGGGAGAAGAGAGACAGAGTAACGACTCCTTGAGTTGGGTTGTGCGTACCTTGTATGTGAAATGCAGCTCTATTTATAGATGATTTGGAAGATATTTTTGGACGATATCTTGGTGTGGGTCCCATGACTTCACAGGGAAATTATTATCAGCCCACAAAATAATAAATGCGGTCCAGTCCAGCCCACTCTGCATTTAATGACAGTCGGATCGGCCCATATCGCTTTAAATGTGTGTCACGTTGGGCCAGATTGTATTGGACGCCTTTGGCGGTAGGGGTACCATCGGATCTATCCTCGGGCCTTGCCCAGATTTGGCCTCAGCCGCTGGATACCGCCCTGTCAGGGATCCGGCGAAGATTGAGGATGGCTGGACGTCGCATCTGTCTTACTAGCTCGCGTCCCTATTCCTCCACGTGTCCGATGACGTGGGGGGGAGGGGCGCGAGTGGAGACTCTCTCCTTGCTTCGGCTTTCGTCCCGGCACCTTTGGCCATAGGTGGGGCTTTCGGCCGAGGTGGGCACCTGGGGCATCCGAGCTCAGCGCTAGCGGCCTAGACCTGTCTGACTTAGGCCGGGGTCCCTGCCCGTGCAACCGAGGTGGTCTCACGCAGATGGCACGTGAGATCGCTTAATCCCATCTGATGGTCGTGATTAGCGTAATCCTGGAGCTTTGGAAATCTCCCCACACACCTTGTTTCTTTGACAGAAGGTACAAAAGTCCATGGTTGTCGCGGACAGGTTCAGCAACCATGGTCCTAAAGTCGCAGAGTTAAAAGCAGAGAATAACGGTCTTGAGGAAGCCTTGGATGTCGTGACCCTGAAATTGAGGAAGGCCGAAGACGAGTTCAAGGTGGGGAGCAAGCGAAGAGCAAAGTTAAAGCCGAGAAGAAAAAGGTGGCCGAGCTCGAGACCTCCCTTGAGAGGCTGAGAGACGACTTCGCAGTCCAACTCCAGGCCGAGTGAAAGAGGGCAGACGAGGTCGAGGCGAGACTAGAGTCGGAGTGTGACACTGTCTTCGAGGATGCCAAGGCACATATCACGACTCACTATAAGGCCAGAGTCCTCGTTGTGAGGGATAAAGCCTGGGTAAAAGCATGGCGTACCGCTCTGAAGGAGGTGGGGGTCTCGGAGGACCATCCGTCCTTCCAGGATCCCCCCCCCCTGTTTCCAACTCCGGTGCCGAGCTCTGCCCCTCTTGTCGCTGACCCTGCTGGCGAGGCGGCTGCCGCTTATCAGACCGGGATCAACGTCAGGGCCGCTGCCACTCCTCACAACTCTGATCCTGCGTGACTTCGGGCCGATCTTGTCGGTTCTGCTCGTAGAAATTTTTTGATTGCTGTTGTTTTTTATGTATCTTTCTTGTTCTTGGTTCTCAATTGTATTGGTCGTTTTATGTAATGAATGGAGATTCAATGCAATTGAAGCTTTCTTTGGCTATTATCTGGGTCACTTCTCTTGTTATGCACGTCTTTTGCTTTTCAAATGTTTTGCACAAGTATGTGAGTTTGGCTTAACGAATCCGATTTGCGTGCTCCGAACATATGAGAACGTATTGCCGCTCAGTTCACTGATCAAGCTTGGATAGCAGCAAGCGAGATGCATTAGAGCTCGGTAGAAATAGGTGCCGAGCTGCCCTCAGGTTAGCCCCGGATTATATCATTAGGATCGCTGCCCCATCGATAGATATGTAGGGGGCGTGCCGGCAACCTGGCAAGAATTTCAAGGTGCTCACACAATCACGAAATGGAGAAGACCCACTGGCTCGTCACCAGGGGCGCGCCGGCAACCTGGCAAGAGTACCGAGGTGCTCTCATAGCATGAAATGGAGAAGACCCACTGGCTCGTCGCCAGGGGCGCGCCGGCAACCTGGCAAGAGTGTCGAGGTGCTCTCATAGCGCGAAATGGAGAAGACCCACTGGCTCGTCACCAGGGGCGCGCCGGCAAACTGACAAGAGTGCCGAGGTGCTCTCATAGCGCGAAATGGAGAAGACCCACTCGCTCGTCACCAGGGGCGCGCCGGCAAGCTGGCAAGAGTGCCGAGGTGCTCTCATAGCGCGAAATGGAGAATCGAGGCAGATAGTTTCTTAGGCGCTGTTGGAGAGTTCTATGTTCTGGAGAGAATTGAGGGAGACAGGGAACAGAATGTTTTTATTGCTCTTAAAAAATTAGTTACAATTTAGAAATAGAACTTCTTAAGGTGCGTCGCGTTCCACGGTCATGGCAATTGTTTACCATCCATGTTCTCAAGCTTGTAAGCCGAACAACCACAGACCTCAGTGACCTTGAACGGTCCGTGCCAGTTTGGCGCCAACTTGTTGTGGTTAGGATCTTTGCCCTGTGGGAGGGACTTCTTCAAGACGAGTACCCTGACTGAGAACTTCCTCTCCTTGACCCTTTTGTTGTAGCCCCTAGCCAACTGCTGCTGATAGGCAGCCAGGCGGACGGCCGCTGCTTCTCTACGCTCTTCGGCTAGGTCTAATTCTCGAGTCAAGTTTATGTCGTTATGGCCTTGGTCGAAGAGTTCCGATCTCAAGGTCGGGAGACCGACCTCAAGCGGAATCACGGCTTCCATACCATAAGCGAGGGAGAAAGGTGTTGCCGAGGTGGAGCATCTTGGTGTCGTCCTGTATGCCCCCAGGACGCTCGGTAGTTTTTCTACCCATTTTCCTTTGGCTCGATCAAGCCTCTTCTTGAGTTCATCGAGCACCACCTTGTTGGAGATTTTGGCTTGGCCATTGCTTTGGGGGTATGTCACACCCCCAAAACCGAGACCCTGCAGCGATCCGATCTCGTGGAGCGTGAACTTGGGGTTAATTGAAAATTTTTGCTTTCCCCAGGATCCGCGTGTGTGAGGATTACAAAATTCCACACAACTGAATATTTTGTGGAAGCTTACATGGTGTTGCGACCCGGAGTCTGTGGCCATCGGATTCCACGTCACACCTAACCCATCAGCGTAAAGCTGTCATAGCAATGTCTAAACTCAGACTGGAACAAACCAAGATGATACATGTATAGAGCTGACAGTATCAGGCTATTCATTACCCAAATATATTCAAGTTACAATTTAACAAGTGTCTTAATTAAAATCCCAAAGAAAAAAAAGGCTAACAAGAGCCGTACAAAAATAACAAGCTAAGGACAATTGCTACCCAAGTGTGTAACGTAACTCCGGAGTCAAGCACGACGTCTATATGACATCGCGGACACAACAAGCCTGCAAAACTCATGGCTCAACAGCCCTCTGCACACGAACTAGCTCAAGTTGAGAACCTGCCACCTAGAGCACCAAAGTAGTATATCAGACACGACGGTCTGGCAGGTGAATAAATTGGGCATAAATATATGCAAAAATCAAAGTTTAAAAGAAACAATATTTAAAATAATTTACTGAACTTTAAAACAAGTACATGACTAAGATATATTTCACCGATACAAAAATCCATGAATGAAGTACAAAATAAAACTAGCATGAGTACATAATATATCATGAATAGTAAATCCACATTGAGCTAAATCCTTTCTCCATCATACATGATGATAAGAGTAAGCGAGCGAGCGGGCACCCAAGCCACACAAGGTGGGAGGGAAAAATTTCCGGCCGCGGAACCAAAACGAGCTAAAATGTGTATAAATACACTACCAATTTGTAGATGGTCCTTACTTATGTTTAAAGACCCCCTAACTAGTGGATCAGGCTGAGAAGGCAGTCTAAGCTCAGTGGTGTTCACTTAAATCCATGAATACACACAACAAGACAATATACTTATCTAGCTTATCAAAATAAAAAGGGGAAATCACTTATCAAAACGAGCGAGCGAGCGGGCAAAAGGCATAATATATATGCATAACGAGCTTAGGAGGTGATCCCCTTTTTCCTTCAAAAATCAAGCCTTCAAACGAGCTTATACTTGAACTTCAAAGCAATACACAATAATATTCTGGATATCAAAACTAAAGTTCGAAAAACAAGGTTTATCAAGCTTATATTAAAGACTTCCATTGATCCTTATGTATTTGAAACTCAAATGCCAAAGAAGTAGAAATGGGATTGGTGCCCCTGAAGTTAGGACATTTAAAATTTCAAATGCACAATATTCATTTAGAAGACTCACAACATATTCTAATTGTTTAATCCTCGAGAAATCCACGAAAACAATGGAAATCAGTTCAAGAATCATTTCAGGTCCATAATTAATGAAAGAATATCAAACAGGCTTCAAAATCATCAAATGCGTTTCAACTTTCTCCTTATTACTTCCAAGCAAGTTTTTGGATTAATAAATTCATCCATTAGTGAGAAGAGGGAATTCAGCCCATACCAATAATAGGACAGCAAAACAGGCCCAACCATTTAAATAACAACATCAAAACAGGCCCTCAAAAATGAATGAGCAAAGACCAGGCCCAAACTATGTAAAACAAGTCCCAAAATTCATATGAAACTGTGGCTGGGCTTAACCATTTTATAAAACATCAAAACAGGCCCAAGTTATGTAAAACAAGCCTAAAAAAATTAAATGAAACAGTGGCTGGGCTCAACCATTTAATAAAACATCAAAACAAGCCCAAGCTATGTAAAACAAGCCTTAGGAATTGCATGAAACAGTGGCTGGGCTCAACCATTTAATAAAACATCAAAACAGGCCCAAGCTATGTAAAACAAGCCTTAAAAATTACATGAAACAGTGGCTGGGCTCAATCATTTAATAAAACATCAAAACAGGCCCAAGCTATGTAAAACAAGCCTTAAAAATTACATGAAACAGTGGCTGGGCTCAACCATTTAATAAAACATCAAAACAGGCCCACAAAAATGAATGGGCAGAGATCGGGCCCAATATTCAATAAAAATTATCAAAACAGCCCATAAAAATGAATGGGCAGAGACCAGGCCCGCTTGTTCAATAAAAACCATCAAACCAGGCCCATAAAACCAATTGGGCCGTGACTGGGCCTGCTCCAGCGGGCCGGGATCTTCTTGAACCGACCCTTCCAGTAGGTGGGCTCGCTAGAGGGAGCCCAGGCTCGCTCTAGCGAGCCTGCTCTCTGGCTGGCCCGTCAGAAGTGCACTTATGCACTGTTTCATCTTCCTTTTTGCATTTCTTTTGAAACCTTCTTCCCTCCTTCACCAAATCATCAATTTATAGCATCAAAAGCTGAATTATTTCATAGCAAAACCATAAATCAATCAATACTAAACTGAATCACCTCATCCCATTTATGAACTCAGCATGAAAATCAGAGATCAATCAAAAGATAAATGTAAAGATCCGAGCTGAAATCTCACATTGAGAAGTCCTTAATAAAATCAGAGATTTTCATTCTAATGCCAACAAAATCATATAGATAGACTGAACATAAACACAATGTTGTAAAACTGTTGGAAATCAGAATTTTCATGGCTAAGCTAATCATTTAAAATGGATCAAAACTTATAAATAAAAAAGATTCAAATGCATGCATTTCATCAATTTATTCACTTGCCTTAGCCCAATGTCAAACCAAAAATCTCCTCAAGGATCTCTTCCTACAGCTGAACCGAGCTCTACAAAAAGCCCCAAGAAAGACACCTCAAAATCCAACCAAAATCTTGTAAACAAAGACCCAATTTGAAAATGGGTTTGCATGAATGAAAAACAAGCTCTACATGAGCTAAAAGAACTCCATGGAAGAGGGGAAATGAAGCTCTAACCTGTAGCTAGCTGAACAGGAAGGGACCAGCTGGGAGAAGAAGAAGAGTTGCAGGAAATCTTTCAACAGAGTTGCCCAGCTGAAGCTTGAGAAGAGAGGAAGAGAATGGTAAAATGAGATCTTGATTTGGAGCTTCCTAGCTATGGCATGCAAGAGGGGGAAGTTTGGAGAAGAAGAGCTCTCCTCTCAGCTCTGTTGCAGAAATTTTTTTTTTTTTGGTTGCAGGAAGAAATGAACGATGGGAGGGGGGAAGAGGACTAACTTAAGTGACTTAAAAGTGGGCCCCATGACTGCTGAATTTTAAAATGGTTAAAACCTGATTTTGTGTGCCCCGGATGAGATTGACGAAGAAGAGTAAAATGATCCTTGAAAAATCTAGTTTCTAAAAAATATAAATTTGACATAGTTTTGAAATTTCAAAATTTGTGCCAGATTCGGTGTGAAAAGTCATTTTTGCCCTTTTTCTCGAAAACTGCGATTTTTGAGTTTCAAATTCAAACAGATAAAACATGAAAGTTGTTGAGATTAATAAAACAAGTCGAAAGGAGTAAAAATTGGAATTTTTTGAAACCAAGAGTAAATTCTCACAAGAGTACTAAACACACAGACCACCCCGGCCTGGGTCAAACTAAACTCAAGGACTCTCAAAGTTCTCCAAAGCTATGAAAAATCTAACCCAACTCACAAACGAAGTCAAACCAACTCTAATCTCACTCAAAAACCTAAAACACATCTAAGACAGCACAAAACACGAGGATTAGGGGTTGGGGTCTTACAGGGTATGCTGGGGTGGAGTAGTGATTTCTGATGCCGAGCCCTTGGCAGAAGGTTTTAAAGAGGTTGGAATCGAACTGAGTCCCGTTATCTGAGATCAAGGTCCGTGGAATTCCGAACCTCGTGACGATGTTTCTCCAGACGAAATTCTTTGAATCGTGCTCAGTGATGGAGGAGAGTGCTTCTGCTTCTATCCACTTGGTGAAGTAATCAGTGGCTACTATCGCCACCTTTTATTTCCTGAAGCTCGGTGGAGAGGTCCTACTATGTCCAGTCCCCATTGGGCGAAAGGCCGTGGGCTGGATGGTGGACTCAGATCCTGAGCTGGCTAGTGGAGTGAGTGTGAAAACTTCTGGCACTTTTCGCATTTCTAGGAGTATTTTTGCGCGTCTGTCTGCATGTACGGCCACCAGTATCCCTGGCTGATAGCCCGGTATGCCAGCGACCATCCACCGATATTTCTTCTACAGATTCCTTCATGCATCTCGTAGAGGAAGTCGTTGACATTGTCAGGGTGTATGCACTGAAGGTAGGGGCCGGTGAAGAACTTCTTGTAGAGCTTGCCTTGTGGGCTCAACCAAAACCGAGCTGCTTTGAGTCTGATTCGGCGAGCTTCGTTCTTGTCTTCAAGGAGTGTTGACACCAAAAATGTCACTTTGCCTTTCCAAGATCCAAAGAGCTACATGAAGTCGCAACCTGCCATAAATAGGCAATGCTGCTTCCAAAATAAAATCTTGTCAGAATCAAACAAAAACTGCAAGATTCTTCCAGACAGCCAAAAGAGGAGTACACAAGAAGTTTCAAGCCATTTCAAGATCATTTGGCCTAACTTCGCTTCTCCGACAGCCAAATCAAGCCTCTCGGCGGTAAAGCTCTCCGGGACCATGGTTTCCAAGACAGAACCTATGGATCATCTTAAAATGACTCCAATAGGTTCCCTGTCAAATTTCAAGTCAATCGGACATCGGTTGACCGCACATCAAACCGCGACATCTTCATCGCGATAAAAAGCAAGTCTGCAGGTGATAGGACCCCAAACGGCTTCGAAACTCAAACAAAAGCCTATGGTTGGTCTTATTTATTGCTCAAGAGGCTTCACACCAAATTTCAGGTCATTCCGACATCGTTTGACCCAGTTTCAGCTTTTGACAGAAAATCGGCAGCTCTGCGCGACAAAGTCTTCGGCTTTCTCAGGAAATTGGAAACTTTGCAAAATAAAAATGCAAGGATTCTCATCAGGTTTCCTACAAAGAAATCAGGCCAATAAATGGTCAAAATGTCAAGGAAAAGTACAGAAGAAAAAAGAATCAGAAAAAAGCAAAAACGGACGCAAAACGGGACACGAAAGGGGGAAAACCCCCCCAGGGTCGCAGACCCCTGCGACCCTGGGCCAGGGTCGCCGGCGACCATGGACCCCGGGGTCGCCGGGAAAGCCCCGGAAACCCCGGTTTTCGCCGTTTTTTTCGCGATTCGAAGGGCCCAGCCTCTGGTACTTTCCAAAATTCATGCTTTTGAGACACCAAGTCCTCTGACATCCGTCCAAAACACGGGTAAATCATCAAGAGTATCGAAGACAGTATTGATCGCCACCCGGTCAACCAAAAAAAGTGTGCTTTCCACCCGACCGATCGAGAAATCGACAGGACAGATGGCACCGACCTGCTATTGGCAACAAACACCTGAAATTACATGGTCATCTGATGTCGATCTACATGAAGATCCATCGATGATCATCGACAGAAGAATTCCAAAAGACGTGGCACGGCTCGCGACTCTTCAGCTGCTCGGCGACCACTTAATGCGATTAATTGACTAGCTTTATTACAGTCATTAATCCATTTCTTTGGACGGCCCAATCAGAAGCAAGCATTTGGGAGTTACAAGTCAAGAGATTCATGGCATTTAACCCATGAAACTCCTCCCATCATGGCGATTAAAGGCGATTAAATGCCCTCAATCTCCTCCGGCCAATCAGAAGCCAAGAAAAAGGAGTTACAAAATAAACAATTCAATTTTGTAACTCCTCCCATTATGTGGCTTAATGACATTAAAAGCCCATAAGCTCTCCTAAATGGCTACCAAGAGCCTATAAATAGGAGAGCACTCCAAAGGAATCAAGATCACACAGAGAACATCAGAAAAATCAGAGAAAAAAGCACAAGCACACAGACAGAAATCCAGAGAAAGGAAAAAGAGAGAAAACTCTGCGGAAGTTCTACACCGGCCACCGCAACAAGGTGACAAAAGTCCCTTGGGGGGTACCCCCCCCCAAGGTCCTTGCCTTCTCCTCCTGCTTCCAATGGCTTAGATGTGGCTTTTCAGCCCGTCTACTCGGCTTTTTATTGGACATAGGACCTTCCTTTGGTCTTTGTCTTCTAAAAACCCGAGGTTATAGCCAAGCCAAGTGAATCAAATAGCATCCTCTGTTCTCATCTGCATGGATGATGGCGAAGCCCACATATGGCTTGCGACCGTCAATCTAAACGAGTCCTCCACAATCTCCTGAGAAGTTAGATCCTCCTTTTCTTGCTTTTCATTGTAGTTTGTATTTTTTTAAAAGAGACAAAAAAATCACAACTCTTGTCTTTCATTATTGATAAGGATTGTAAATCGGCTATAAACGCCAAATCGGCTATAAACGCCAAAATCGGCTATAAACGCCAAAAATCGGCTATAAACGCCAAAATCGGCTATAAATGCCAAAAAATCGCCTTTCACGGCAAATCAAGAAAAATGTCTCTTTTCTTAAATATATGTGCAATGGAAAACTTGAAAGAAGTTGATTTCCTTTTTACTTGCGAAGGTTGATCTCCGGATCACCACTTGCAATTCCAAGTAAAAATAGAAAATCTGGCACACCCACAAAAAAAGAAATGTTGATGCACGCCCCTTTTGCCCCCCGGTTACGAAAGGGTCGGAACCAAACGGACTCCCACGTCCGCCGACCTCGGTAGAACTGGAGCATTGGAGCGCGGTCCATCAAGCTGGCACACCCGGTGGGACTCGTTTATTTGAGAACACGATGCTAGAAATGAAATATTTGCATATCATATATTTTGCTCTATGCTTATATTTCTTTTCTCGATTCCTTGGCTACTTTATAATTGGTGGCCTATGTTGAATTCCGCATAAAAAAAAAAAAAAAATGAGATGAGATTTTTTGTTTGGAAATTTCTAATTCTTTGAATTTATTTCCATTCTTTCTCTTTTCAAAAAAAAAAAAAAACAAAAAATTTAGATTTCTCAATTTGGATTCAAAATTGAGAAACCTTGATCCGTTCCTATCGTTCATCGCGCTTGCAGAAATGTTGAGCCTGTTCGACTAAGGTTTTGGGCCATGGTTTCTCTTCGATGAGTTCATTAAAAATAAAAAAAAAAAATATATATATATATATATATATGAAAAAAAAAAAACAAAAAATTTAGATTTCTCAATTTGGATTCAAAATTGAGAAACCTTGATCCGTTCCTATCGTTCATCGCGCTTGCAGAAATGTTGAGCCTGTTCGACTAAGGTTTTGGGCCATGGTTTCTCTTCGATGAGTTCATTAAAAATCAAAAAAAAAAAAATATATATATATATATGAAAAAAAAAAAACAAAAAATTTAGATTTCTCAATTTGGATTCAAAATTGAGAAACCTTGATCCGTTCCTATCGTTCATCGCGCTTGCAGAAATGTTGAGCCTGTTCGACTAAGGTTTTGGGCCATGGTTTCTCTTCGATGAGTTCATTAAAAATCAAAAAAAAAATATATATATATATGAAAAAAAAAAAAAACAAAAAATTTAGATTTCTCAATTTGGATTCAAAATTGAGAAACCTTGATCTGTTCCTATCGTTCATCGCGCTTGCAGAAATGTTGAGCCTGTTCGACTAAGGTTTTGGGCCATGGTTTCTCTTCGATGAATTCATAAAATAAAAAAAATATATATAAAAAAAAAAAAAAAAGAGACATAGACCACTAAGGTTAAACCAACTGTGTTCTTTGATCTTGGTTGATTCAAAGAAAAGCCTTGTCCAGAGTGTGGAGACAGCTTGACTGTTCTAGGCAAGGGTCCTCCAAACGGGTTCATTAAGTAATCCTACCCTTACCTGGGGGCAATTCTATCAATCATGATTTCATAAGACCGGGTTAGGAGGCCTATGTGTACTCTCTCGTCTTTTAAATAAAAAAAAAATAAAAAAAATATAAAAATCTTAAAAAAAAAAATAAAAAATAAAAAAAAAAAGATTTTTTTTTAAAAAAAAAAAAAAAAAAAAAAAAATCTTCAAAAAAAAAAATCTTCAAAAAAAAAAAAATCTTCAAAAACTTCAAAAAAAAAAAACTTCCGTCATTTTGGGTTTAGATTGGAGAAATCTTGGTCTTCTTCTTTCTGAGCACTGGCGCTCGCGGAAATCGCTGAGCCCGTGTTCAGATTGGAGTGCCTTTTGCTCTCTTTGATGAACCCGATATTGGCCTTTCAAAAGAAAACTCGTCATTTTTAGATTCAGATCCGAGAAATCATGGTTCATTTCTTTCTGAGCACTGGCGCTCGCGGAAATCGCTGAGCCCGTGTTCAGATTGGAATACCATCTGCTCTCTTTGATGAATCCAATCTTGACCTTTCAAAACAGAGAATCTCATCTCATAGATGCGGTCTCAAAACATTTGTGTCTAGCGGTACTAGTACGCCCTTTCAGGGTCTACTGTATTGCGACCGGCACATCTGTAACTCCAACTTTATATTCTTCTTACCTCGAGCAAGCTCTGCTTCTCGATAAGTCGAATTTAAGTTCACAATTGCTTCTAGCAGTCACTGGGATGCCCATTCCGGGCTTACCACACCTGCGATCAGAACAATTGTACCCTCTATGGCATTTTGCCTTCCTCATATTGTTTGGGTCATCTACCTCGAGCAATTTGAAAAGACGAAACCATAGAACTTCCCATTTATGATCATTATATTCTTGTGATTACTAATGGATGTGGTCTTGTTTCAGAAATTTTCGAAAAAACTAACAATGGCAGCTTCACTAACCATTACTTTCGACGAAAGCAAGCACCAACTCATGCTTCAACAGAAGCAAACCACGCGCACCTACAAGCGCCCCATCAGCTGCCGAAGTGTTAACTCCATCGGCAACTCTGTGAACTCCGGGTCGACCTCGACTCCCCGGACTATCGTCTTCGGGACGCTGGGACCATTCCCACTTCCTGAGGAACAAGCTGCTCCCTCCAAGAAGCAGAAACTCGCCTCTCAACGTGTCACTACCGTGACACCAAAGGCGAGCACCAGAAGACCTGAAGCCCGTGGCAGCCCCACGAAGCCTCAACCCGCAAACAACCAGGTCTACCCCAAGACTTGGTCCCCAAGACCTTCACCAAAACAAAGAAGGTCCCAGGCATCCACTAAGCCAGCATTCCTGGCCCCACTCAAGGAGAACCAGTTCTATCCTCTTGCTTACATGAAAGAGGAGAGACCCATCTCCAACCTGACTTCAAAGTCATCCCAGCATGAGCCGGCTTGTTCCTACAAGCCCAAAATCAAGTCATGCATCACAAGGCCTCCACAAGCACCTGCTAAGGCCTACAAATCTGCAGTTCGACCCTTCATATCTACAGGGGCCGAACTTCAAAAATTCAAAGCTTCGCTGCAACAGGCGAAGGATAGGGTTCGCATCCTGTCCTTGCCCAGCTACAAAGAAGACAGGCTCGGCTGCTGCGCCCGAGGGAGTACATCCTTCATCGTCAGAGCCCAGTCAGAGCTGACCGAAGCTCAAATTGCTCGTCGTATACGCCGCCGCGCGTCGTACCGACAAAAGAGACTACAGAAGCAAAGGACTCAGCCTCCCACACTTCAAGTCTCTCCCAAATGGGTCGAAAAAGAAAGACCCAACCAAGTTGCTGCCGTCCATATGGTTGGAAAAACTAGAAGACGCCAAAAATCAGCAACAAAAATCCATGTCCGACGTCCAATGACCCGCAGCGTCTCCAGGACAAGAAGACATTCAGAAGAATCCCCTGCTCCTTCAAGCAAAGGACAGCAGAGTGATCCTTCCTCAAGCTCTTCTTCGAAAAGAATGAGCCCCAGCTCAGTCACCAGGACAGTTTCTTCTTTCGAATCACGAAGGATGAATGTCTTGGCTACAAATTCTGAGCCACCACCCCACAATCCACCTCCAGAAGATGCGATTACCCGCATCCAGCAGTTGGAACAGGGCCAGCAGAGGATTGAAACTCTGATGGAAAACCTTCTCCTCGCCTTCCAAAATCAGGCGAACAATGAACCTCCTCCGAATCATCAAGACGACGAGGTAAATAGAGAAGAAAATGAGTCACGCGCCCTTACCAAAAAGGACGTAGACGGTATCCTCGCCAAAGCAAAAGAAGAGGATATACTCAAAGAGCATGGGATCAAGCCACCATATCCCTTATGGATGGACTCGGTCCCGTTCCCCACCAAATTCAAGCATCCTACTCTCCAAACATATACGGGGAAAGGATCAGCCAGACAGCACGTCATCCACTTCAAGATCCTGACAGGAGCTATCGCGGATCAAGATGCACTCAAGATCCGCCTCTTTGCAAGTACCCTAAAAGGTACGGCCTTCGATTGGTACTCCACTCTGCCGGAGGACTCAATCCAAAACTGGGCCATGCTAGAGACACGCTTCCTGACTCACTTCAAAGGTGAGGATCACCCTGCTACTATGGCTCAGCTGTGCAGCCTAAAACAGGGGGAGAATGAGTCAACGTATGACTTCATTCACAAGTGGAAAGCAATGGCATACAAATGCTCTGATGTATTGCCACAGGCGTCGCTAGTCGACATCTGCCGAAACAACATGAGAGCCAGAATCCGCTCCATGATCATCGGCAACAAATCAAAAAACCTGGGAGAACTCCTAGAAGCTTCCATGGAAGCTGAAACGGTGATTAAAGACCTCAACAGTCAGAAATCATCAAAGAAAGAGCCAACCGCCATTGCAACCTCTAAACCAAAGAAGAAAGAGGTCCTCAATGTGCAGACCAAGCCAGCTCCTCAGCCACCAAAGAAAGCTGAGAACAAAGCTGCTGGTAAGAGACCTGAACTCTCTGACGCCTTCAAAGAACGAGTAGAGAAGAAATACCCGTTTGATGAAGATGTTGATGAAATTTTCGGGGCTCTTGTGGCAAATGGCAAGCTCACCTTGCCTGAACCAAAAAGACCGGGTGATGTTGGCAAAACCAACGATCCTCGGTACTGTCCATACCACCAGATGATCTCACATCCTCTCAATCAATGCTTCGTTGTGAGAGAGAAAATAAATGAGATGTGGAAAAACGGAGTCATCACCTTTGACAAAAACTATGGGTCTGCCTCCGTCAACATGGTGACATGTGGACAAACATCAAGATCACCGAAGAAGAAGATCACTACTTCCTTCAAGGTGATAAACTCAATCGAAGCGTCCGAAGAACTGGTTCCTTACCCGACACCAGACGGACAACCGATATGGGTACATCCCGATCTCCTGGAAGATGAAAATTGGGAGGTCGTGAAAATAAAGCCTACAGCTCGACAGCGAAGGCAGGCTAGGAAACATCTCCTCAAGCTCAAACGGCAAGAGAAGACCCAGCCAAAACTAGAGGTCAAAGAAAAGGCAGAGGCTTCCTCTACCGCTTCACTGGAGGTAACAAAAACATCCCTTCCAGAGACTTCAAAGGGGGTAAGGAAATTCACTCTCAGTGATTTCATGCCACCTCAATTCAGAGAAGCCATGCAGGAGACATCATACTCTTGCAATTCGGTAGTTGGATTCTCCATTGATGGATACGAATCCAGCGACACCGATGATGGATTCGAATCCAACTACACAGATGAGTGGGAGGAGTCCCTTGAAACAGGAGAATATCTCTCCGATGAAGAATGGGTTCCTGAGTCTCATCTTATGCCAGTAATCTGGTATAACCCCCTACAGCCACAAGGATCCTGGTCCGATGATGAAGAAGACCAAGAGGCTGTACAAGAAAATGCTGCTGACCCAGCACCTCTCATTACTCCAGTGGAAATCAACGATGTTGAGCCACAAAGAGATGATGAAGAAGAAGATCCGGCTCCTATGCCTGATCTTGAAGAATATGCAAGGATCTTGCAGCGACTCGCTCTAGAACAAGAGCAAGAACGCGTCAACGAGCCTCCTCGCAATCCAGAGCCTGAAGTCCCTGAAGACCATCAGGTACATCCTCCCTTAACTCCTGAAAATGGAGAAAATTGCTGGATAGACGATCCTCTCACATCCGAGGATGAGTCTGACTCCGATCAGGCAACGTCTCCCGTCAGAGCTTCCTGTAATGTGATAATTCGGGATTATAGCTCTTCCGAAGCATCGTCTGATGAGAGCACTTACACTCCGGCGACGCCTAGCAATATATCTTCTGGAGCCACCTCGTCTCACGTGACTTTCACTGAGATGACACCCTCTCAGGTTTCTTCTCCTGAGACTGTGACTTCAAAGTTCACACCCTTCCTGACTGAAGAATTCCCAGCCATTGATGCTTGGGACGATGAATTAGTCAACGAAGAAGAAAGATTGCTGGATGCTGTTCAGGACTTGTTCCCGGAAAATGCTCCATGCAACACAATCACTGAGGATGGTAACTCTGCTGCTGATGCATCCTCAGCAAATGAAAAACGACAGCCTCTTGATCCTGAAGACAATCTTCCAAACGAAGACCCTTCTCAAGAAGCTCTCGAAGTTGGTAGAGGCACCCGCTCTGGCCGGGACTATCACAAAAATTACAACCAATCTTCCTTTACATATGTAAATCCTTCGGGAAAAGATGTTGTAAGCGCCCCTAGTGGCAACAATGATGAACATGCAGGCCCTAAGGAGGCTTTCAAGTATGACTTGATTGAACACTTCAAGCACATACCTGCACGTCTGCACATCCTAGATTTGTTGCGAATGTCTCCGCACACTCGTGATAATCTCATCTCAGAATTACAAAAACTGAATGAGGATGTCGACAAACATGCCCCGCAAGTCCTCCAAATTGAAATGGATTACCGGGTCAAAAACTCAGAAGCCTCCTCAAAGGGAGAAAAGAAGAAACTGAGGGATCATGCATTGAATGCCTCTCGGTTAAAAAAGCAGCCAGTGCAACCATCGCCTTCACAAAGGATGACCTCCTACTTGGCGAAACCAGGCATAACCGACCCCTGTACTTCACGGGGTATATCAAGGAAATGCCTATGCATAGAGTTCAGATCGACCCAGGTTCTGCACTCAACCTTATCTCCACATCGGCTCTTGAAGAGTTGGGCATCCCACCCAGCAAACTGAGCCACACATCTGTATCTATCTTTGGATACGATGGGAGTACTCAAAGGCCTATCGGCAAAATCAGGTTCAAATTGCAGATCGGTGATCTTATCTCTGAAGTCACAGGTATATGCAATAAAGACCCCTTCATGCTACAACATCCTTCTCGGACGCCCTTGGATCCATGAGAATGGTGTTGTCCCTTCAACTCTACATCAATGCATCAAGTTTGTTGGCGACGACGGCATGATACATCGAGTCTTTGCGGACAGAAAACCCTTCAAAGGTAAAGAAATCCACTTCGCAGACTCACAGATGTATGAAGGTGAAAAAGAAGAAGAGGAGAAGCATACAGCATCCTTTGCCGAAAGTCTCCAGAAAGATAAAGGCAAAGCTCCTCAACAATCACCGGAAGAAAACAAACCATCCGGTAAATCTGAAGAGAGCATGCAAACTCCCTTCATCATCTCCCTCAAATCTTCAAAGCCTTTGGTCATCACAACTAAAGTGAAGAAGGCAAAACAAAAGCCTGGGGGCAAATTTGTTGTCTCTTTCGTGTCTATCATGCAAGACACGGACTCGGATTCAGAGCCAGAAGACGATACATCGTCAAGCCAAGCTGACACTCAGCAAGTTCAGCCTGCTCTTACTCCAATGGAGACAACTTCTGACATAGAAGATCCTACGTCAGCTTCCTTCGTTGTTCCAGCAACTTCAACAAAGGAAAACCCGATCTTCTTTCATAGATCGGATGCTTCTTCATCAAACTCCATGCTTGAACCTTTCCAAAATAAAGGTACGCCTCAACTATCCTTATACAGTTCTGTGGCACAAGCTATTATGAAGAAAATGGGCTATGACGCTCAAAACCCAGTCGGTTTGGGAGAAGGACGCGGTATTCTCACGCCATTGGGGCCCGTCTTGACCAAAAGCCAGCTGGAAGATTGGAGACTCTACGGCTATATAGAAAAGTCTTCACACGGGTTAGGGTATGATCCTGACACTCCCTTGAGACAGTTGACACAAAGGCTTAAAAGTCAATATACTGACCAAGCCTCAACATCTCAAGTCCATGAAGACATCGATCTCCCTGGATATCTCTTTGATGAGTCACCTGACAAAGATCCAGGAAAGCTCATCCAATTGGTACGATTTCTCCGAAAATGAAGAGGAGTTGTCCGATGGAACAGACGTGTGGACTTCTGACTCAGAAGAACCCTCATCTCCAAAAGAAGTAGCCTACTTCGACTCGGTTTCAACAGGCGATTGGGATCATCTCATAGCAAGCCTTGGGAAAACTACCGATCAAGAAGACCCGTGGAAAGGAACAAAACCTTGGTCTGGAAATGCCCTTGAAACCCCAGAAGGTTTCGTTGAGCTGGAAGCCTCCGAAAATATTGTGGAGGAACCACCTTCGAACCTTCCAACAGAAGATCCTGTTCAAAAGATAGACTTGGGAACACCAGATAACCCACGTCCTGTATTCATAAGCAAGAATATAAAGGATGATGAGTTACCCGAGTATATCGCTTTTCTTCGTGAGTTCGTTGATTGCTTTGCATGGTCTTATGCTGAAATGCCAGGCTTAGACCCCAAAATAGCAGTTCACAAACTCAATCTTCAAGAAGACATCAAGCCTGTCAAGCAAGGCCAAAGAAGATTCCGTCCAGATGTGATGGATAAAATTGAACAAGAAGTTCAAAAACTCAAAAGCGTCGGCTTCATCCGTGAGGAACAACATCCTGAATGGTTGGCCAACATTGTCCCCGTGACAAAGAAAAATGGGCAGATCAGGGTCTGTATTGACTATAGAGACCTGAATGGCGCATGCCCAAAAGATGAATTTCCGCTCCCCATACCAGAGGTAATGATTGATAATACCTGTGGATTCGAGCGAATGACATTCATGGATGGCTTCTCTGGCTACAATCAGATAAAGATGCATCCTGAGGATGAAAAACATACATCCTTTCGAACCCCAGTTTGGCGTGTATTGCTACACTGTCATGCCATTCGGTTTGAAGAATGCTGGTGCCACATATCAGAGGGCTATGATGAAAATATTCCAAGATATGCAGCACAAGACGGTTGAATGTTACGTTGATGACCTCGCCGTCAAAAGCAAAAGAAAAGAAGATCATCTCGAAAACCTCCGAGAAGTCTTCCTCCGGCTTCGCAAACACAAACTGCGAATGAATCCATTGAAATGCTTCTTCGGCGTCTCGTCGGGTAAGTTCCTCGGATTCTTAGTTCGGAAAGCTGGAATAGAGCTTGACCCCATAAAAGTCAAAGCCATTCTAGAAATGCCCTCTCCAAGAACCTTGAGAGAACTCAAAGGGCTTCAAGGGAGATTGGCCTACATCAGACGGTTCATCTCCAATCTTTCGGGGAAATGCCGTCCATTCTCCCGGTTGATGAAAAAAGGTGTAAACTTTGTCTGGGATGCTGACTGTGAAGCTGCTTTCCAAGACATCAAGTCATACCTGACAAAACCTCCAGTGTTAGCTGCTCCTACCACTGGAAAACCATTCATCTTGTACACAAGAGCCCTTGATCACTCTCTGGGAGCTCTGCTTGCGCAAGAAAATGATCAAAGAAAAGAAGCTGCTCTATATTACCTCAGCCGCATGCTAGTAGGTGCAGAGCATCGCTACTCTCCAGTCGAAAAAGAATGTCTTGCAGTGATGTTCGCCGTACAAAAGCTGCGTCACTACTTGCTTTCCAACACAGTCTACCTGGTCTCGAGGGTCAACCTCTTGAAGGTCCTTGTCACAAAGGCAGGTTCTCTCAATGCTCGACTGGCAAAATGGTCCATCCTTCTGTCACAATTTGATATTAGGTATGTACCACAAAAAGCAATCAAAGGGCAAGCTCTAGCGGACTTCCTCGCAGAGCATCCATTGCCTAAAGATTCTCCACTCAGAGATGATCTCCCAGACGAACCAGTCTACAATGTGGAGACTTTCTCACAAAGTGCCTCCTGGGACATGTACTTTGACGGTGCAACCAGGACAAATGAAAAAAGACAGCTGATCTCGGGAGTTGGCATCCTCTTTGTTAGCCCCGACAAATACATGATTCCACACGCTTTCTCGCTACTGGAACCATGCACAAACAATGCAGCTGAATATCAAGCTCTGATCTTAGGATTGGAACTCGCCATCGAATCCGGTATCACCATGCTGGAAGTCTTTGGAGACTCTCAACTGATCGTCAACCAGATGAATCAGAAATTTGAAGTCAGGAAGCCAGATTTGTTGCCCTACTACAACAAGGCACAATCACTTCTGCAAAAGTTTGACATCTGTCACATCACCCACATTCGTAGAGGTGAAAACATACGTGCAGATGCCCTAGCCGGACTTGCCGCATCCATGGCAATCCAGGAAGGGGAAAACATGCAAGTCACAGTGTGCGAAAGAAGAATCCTTCCTCCTCTTAACACACACCAAGCAGTTGCTGAATGCCACCAAGTGGTCGGAAGTCGGATTTCAATCCTTCAAACTTCAATTGGCGACTGGAGGGATCCGTTCATTGATTACATTATGTTCGGAATCCTACCTGAAGATCCAAAAGAACGGGTAAGCATCCAAAGGCGAACCCCAAGCTTCCATTTGGATATTCCATTCAAAAATCCTTTACAGGAAATCCTTCAACGGAGTACTTCTACGCTGCTTGTCACAACAAGAGGCTGAAGAAACACTCAAAGAAGTTCATGCTGGTCTTTGCGGAGCTCATCAGGCTGGACCTAAGCTCTATGATCAGATAAAAAGGTTAGGATATTACTGGCCTACCATGGTAGCTGACGCAATGCAATTTGCTAAGCGCTGCCAACAATGCCAAGTTCATGGAGATTACATTCACATGCCTCCAGAATGGCTGCATCCTACAGCGATCTCATGGCCTTTCGAAGCCTGGGGTATGGACATCATAGGTCCTATTTCTCCCCCTTCAAGCAAAGGTCATCGCTTCATCTTCGCCGCTACGGATTATTTCTCCAAGTGGTCAGAAGCATTTGCGTTTAACGAAATGAAGACCTCATCAGTCCTTCAGTTCCTGCGCACCAACATCATTTGTCGTTTCGGCATACCCAAAAGATTCGTCCATGATAACGGACCACAGTTCCGGGATCATCGATTCTACAGGTTCTGCGACAAATACAAAATTCAAAGCTGTCCTTCGACTCCATACAATCCGGCAGCAAACGGGTTAGCAGAAGCTTTCAACAAGACACTCTGCAAAATCCTCAAAAAAATGGTCTCTAGTCACAAAAGAGACTGGAGCGACAAAATGTCTGAAGCTTTGTGGGCCTATCGAACCACCGTTCGAGGACCAACCCATAGCACACCATTCTCCTTGGTCTATGGATGCGAAGCTGTCGTGCCCTTGGAAGTACAAATTCCTTCCTTGAGGGTATCCTTGCAAAATGACATGACTCAAGAAAGCAATGTCAAATTGCGACTCCATGAGCTGGACAATCTCGATGAGAGACGGCTCGAAGCTCAACAAAGCATTGAACTTTACCAAGCACGTATGGCAGGATCTTTCGATAAAAAGGTCAGGCAACGTGCCTACAAAAAGAATGACTTGGTTCTTGCGATAAAAAGACCAATGGTCTTCGCTCACAAGTCCAAAGGCAAATTTGAGCCAAAATGGGAGGGACCCTACGTCATCGACAAAGTTTTCTCCAATGGCGCATACGCACTCCTAAATATGGAAGGTGACAGATGTATGCTGCCCATCAATGGCAAGTTCTTGAAGCGGTACTACCCTTGAAGACTTACCCAACTGGGTAAGAGCAATGCTTGTACGGCCAAAACCGGTTTCCAGGTACACGCTCGCTAAACCCACCCTTTTTAGAATTTTCATATCAAATGTTGAAATTTCTAGAAATCTAAAACAATGCTTACTTTCATCGTTTCATTGTTCAACAAAAATCCAAGTTTAGGAACCTTTCCCTAACTTGACCAAAATTTTCAACCCTTGAACCCAAAATTCATGGTTTGAAATAAAATCCGGATTCAGGGATTTCCACCCTAGTCCACCCTGCCTTTTACCGCCAAAATGGTTTTAGGTCAAAACTTATGACCCTCGTGTCTTTAAACAAAAAAAAAATATATGGTTTTTCAAAAACCGCGAGGAAGCGACGCTTAGTCGATACTCGCACAAATCGGAAGCAAGCGAACCACGTTCGACACTTCCAAAATCGCAGGGAAACGACATTTCGTCGATACTTGCAAAATCCAAAACTGTGGAGACGCAACATTTCAGTTGATATCCACAACCCAAATTTCAAAGGTTCGAAAAAACCTAAAAAACTGTGGAGATGCAACATTTCAATTGATATCCACAACCCAAATTTCAAAGGTTCGAAAAAAACCTAAAAAACTGTGGAGACGCAACATTTCAGTTGATATCCATAACCCAAAGGTTCGAGAAAACCACAAATTTCAAAAATCATGGGGAAACGACATCAAGTCAGTACCCGCAAAACCAAAATTTTTGAAAAGCAAGGATGCGACATTCCATCGATACTTGCACCCAAATCCGCGAGGATGCGACATTCCATCGATACTCGCAACCGAATGAGCAAGGATGCGACATTCCATCGATACTTGCAAGAACATTCAGCAGGGAGGCGACTTTTAGTCGATACTTGCATTTTTGAAAACCAAACCGGCTATAAATGCCATCAAAACAGGCTATAAATGCCACAAACCGGCTATCAATGCCACCAAAAACAAAACCGGCTATCAATGCCACAAACAAAAAAAAAAAAACTTGGATTTCAAAAACGGCTATCAATGCCATCAAAACAAACCGGCTATCAATGCCACCAAAACAAACCGGCTATCAATGCCACCAAAAACCGGCTATAGATGCCACAAAACAAATTCGGCTATCAATGCCACCAAAATTGGCTTCCATGCCACAAACAAAAACCTGGCTTTCATGCCAAAACAATCATTTGACAAAAGATTTTCACAAAATGACAACCTTTTGATCAAATCCCATTTAGCAATTACTTTTATCACAAAAAGATTCAAGTGAGCGTAGGGATAACAAAAAAAAAAAAGCATCCCATTTAGCAATTACTTTTATTACAAAAAGATTAAAGTGAGCGTAGGGATAACAAAAAAAAAGTGTTCACAAGCACTACAAAAAAAAGAGTACCAAAAAAATGCATGTGGTACCAAAAAAAGTGTTCACAAGCACTACAAAAAATAAGTACCAAAAAATACAAGTGGTACCAAAAAAAAAAAGAAAAGAAAGAAGGATGGTTTCTGTATACAGGAGCTCAATCAAAGATGGTCTCCAGCCAAGAGTTCAACTCCCCAAGCAGACTTTTAGCCTCGGCTGTCAAGGATTCTAAGGCACGCTTCTTCAGGAACTTGCCATGAGATGCTGGAGTGGGCTGTACCCCTTCTCTCACACCAGGAAGCTTACCTCGAGCAGCTTGCCATTGTTTATCCTCATTAAACTTCCTTTTGAGAACCTGTTCGGCATCTGCAACATGGTGAATCAGGACAGTCTCCCTTTCACGAGCCTCTGTAATTTCAGCCCATTTGGCAGCGACTTGTGCCTGCAGAAGCTCAAGACGTTTCCTGGCCTCATCGACCTCCCTGTCAAGGATGTTAAGGTCATGTGTCAGCCCGATGATGGTTAGCTCTTCTCTATTCCTCTTTCGGACTGCCACCTTCTTGCTTTCTGTAGCCTCATCTAGGTCAGACTTAGCCTTATCAGCAGGGTCCAGGAACATCTCCTTGAAGAACTGGTCATCAGCCAAACTCACGGTCTCAAACCACTTGTCACCCAGTGCAATGATCCTATCAACGATCGCCCTGGCACCTGTGACATCCAGACCAGCCTCTTCAGCATCACTGAGAATCTCCTGCACATGCTGGATCATGCCAAATCCGACTTCCAAGTGCCCAGAAAGGAGAGTCTCAATCCAAGAGCGCACAACTCGCATCACCACCTTCTTCGCAAAAAGAAGAGATGGCCCAGCTGAGGATTCGCCCAACTCCGTTGGTCGGCTACTCATGTCATCATCTGTTGAAAGAGTAACAAAAGAACTCTTTCCAGCTGAAGCTGCTCCTGCTCGGGAAGGAATCTCAGCGCGAGGAATCTCCTCAATATTGTCAGAGCTGGTCCCAGGAATCTCTACCTCTGGATCAACCTCTGGCATCTCTTGCTCTGGAAGCAACGGATCCTCCTCTGCCACTTCAAAACCTGCAAAGGAAACACAAAAAGGTATGAATATGACCCTGTTTGAAAATCATTATCAGAGTTATAACTACAAAATACCTTCTTCGACGACTGGCGGAACACTTTCTTCCTCCATGAACTCATCGAAAGCATCATCAACATTTGCGTCCATCGATGGTTCAAAGTCATCAGAACCCTGTGGCAAGTCAGCTGGCAACAAAAAATGTGATTAGCAAGCCAAGTCACAAACAAAAAAAAGAAGAGCAAAAGAAGTCGTACCAATTGGAGATTCTGGATTTACTCCAGAGCCCGTCGGTTCTTCTTCAGGTGCCTCAACAGGATCCATCACCACCTCATCGGTTGGGACCTCAGGCATCACCAAGTCTTCCTCTGCTAAAAAAAAAAAAGAGAGAAGAAAAGCAGAAACAAGAAGCAAATCATAACATGGAAAAATCCCATGAAAAGAAATGGAAAGAGAAAAAGGAAGAATCATACCTTCACCGACGGTCTCTTCTTCTCGGCTTCTCTTCTCCGGAGGCTCGTCAGCATCCACTGGCACATCCTCATTAATAGTAAGAGGAACTTCCAAGTTAGGAGAGCCCTCATGCTGCCCCTTGCTACTATGATGACTCCTCCTCCTCTTACTTCTGCGGGCTCGCTTCTTAGAAGAACCTACCCCGCTGTCAGAGTCAGGTTTCCCACTTGACTCATCACTGGATGGTCTGCTCTTGCCAGTAGACTCCACGGAAGCTTGCCTCTGCGCCGCTTGCATCCAAGCGCCAAGTTCGGCTTCCTCCTGTTCTAGCTGCTCCAAAGCCTCGTCAGGTATTTCTCGAACAGCTTCAGAACCGATGACGCCCTGGTCACCGAGAAAGCCTATCTTGTGCTTCTCTCCAGAAAGGAAGGCCCAAACTTCCTCTCGCCGGATGCCATCCGACTTTCCAAGGCCCTTTCCAGATACCAGCTTCACATCAAGCTCCTTCCTGGAAAGTCCCCGATATGCCGAGAAGCTCTCCGCGAACCACTTCGCAAAGCCGGCAGTCCGGGAAGTCAGCAACACAGGATAAGAAATCATGGCTGTAGTGTCTTCAGCACTATAGAAAGCCCATGCATTTCTCCCGTCCTGTAAGCCTCCAAAGCGCTTCACCATGCTTGAAGGCGCTCCAACAACGCCTTGAGAAAAGCCAAGCTGCAAAGCAAAGCGAGAGGGTACATACGGCTGGATGTCGACAAAAAGATGTCTACGGTACACCATCGTGCCGACACGTATGCTGAAAAGCCACTCTCTCTCTGCATTTGTCAAATGCCTTCCCGACCCCGCCCTGGTAGAGTCTCGGGAGGCACCAAAATCAAAAGCCTTCTTCCGCAACTCCGGAGAAAGCTTTACTGACGATTGCCCCATCTCGACGTCCCTGAACCGTCGGATCCTCATGCGGGCAAACAAAAGTGATTCGGACACGGCTTTGCCCTTAGCCAGTCGAATCATCAGAGGATCATCATCCTGTGCAAGCACCCAGCCGATGGAAGCCAGGACAGTGGTATACATACCACGAATAAAAGATATGGGCTGAAAATACCCTATTCATGGGAAGCCCAAGCCGAACTAGAAAAGCAGCAGCCTGCAGTTCGGTACACAGGTAGGAGTAAAGAGCAGGCACCAAAGCAAGCTGCTCTCCAAACGCCATCTGACAAGCCGGGAAAATACAATGCGGCCTGATGTGCGTTCCATCTCCTCCAGCAAAAATAGCCTCACCAAGCCAATAAGTGAGGTAAACAGCGAGATCTCTCCGCAGTGCAATGTCAGGACATATGGCGTTTGTGCTTGCACAGAAACCTCTCAACTCTTCTTGCATGGCCAAGATCTTCTTTGAACTTGGATCCTGAGCTCCAGCTTCCTGGGTCATGCTATCAGAAGGCTCCCTACTATCAAAGAAGTTGGGGAATGAAGAGCAAAAACTCTTCCAACTGCTGGATCTAACTTTCGAACCTCCCTTCTCCTTCAAAAAATCATAGAAGGCGATGAGTTGAAAGTATAAAAGCCTGAACTCCTCAGACTGCCCCTCGAGGACGCTGTCAATCGGCATAAACTCCTCATAGAGTTTGCCGAGGATGGGCAATCCGGTAATGGCGCTCAACTCCTTCAAAGAAAAACCAATCTCACCATTCGTCACAACGAAGGTATTGGTTTGAGGGAGGAACGACTCCAGCATAGCCATGAAGGCCTCGTCGGAAAAGATCACGGTCTCCCCAAAAGCGCGGACCGCATCAAAAATCCCGGCTTCCTTCAAAACGGCGCCACCAATCAGCAGGACGCAATCAGTCCACGACTTCCACTCGGAGTCAGCATTGAAACGACCTCGAAGTCGAAAAGGCTTGATCCAATTGCTGCCGTCACCACTGAAAATACCAAGGCCCACCGGTCTTAAATCGACCGACGGATAATCAGAGCCCTGGTAGCCGCTGGATGGCATCAACAGGTCCATGTCAACAGGCGACCTCTCCGTATATCCAGGAGAACCGCCGACAAAAACCCCGGTCTTGATTACATTTGTCCTTCTCACCCAGCTTGGAGGATCTTCCCTCTTGGGGCACGTGGGGGCAAGGCTCAGAATCGAGACGGTGCGATCAAACATCGACCGGGTAGCAACAGTCTTCTTCTCACCATCTGCTGTGAAGGAAAACTGAAAAGATCTCCTCTGGTATGTAATGTCGTCAGGGACTGCATCACCAAAGAAGAAGGTAGGCTTGGGCAAAATGCTCTGATCTTCCATCAGCCATGGACGACTGCTTACCATGATCTTATAGAATTCCTCTCCCTTGAGAGTGATCAGTCGCTGCCTCATATCATCTCTGTTGAGGGGAGTCGCACTCTTCCAGGTTTCTTTCAACATACTGGACCTTCTCGAAAGCCTGTTGAACGGCCGGATTAGAGGATCTAGGAAGACCGACGAGGTACGCTTGTAGCAGGCTCTTTACCCTTGTTCGCTCTGGAGGAACCACCTGAAAAGGATGGAAAAGAAAAAGATCAAACATCAAAATGACAGAATCTCGCTAAAAAAAATCTGGCGAATTTTGACATGATGACGGGGCAATTCCGAAGAAAGGAAGGGCTCAACATACTGCGAGCTCCAAGTTCCCAAATTTGCAAACACTTTCAGGTATGCAATCACATCATGCTACATTTAATTTACAAATTAAAGGCATGCATGAACATCTAGATTTGCGAAAAAAAGATGCATTATCATGATGAGCAAAAAAAAAAAAAAAAAGAGAAAAGAAACTTTCTCTAAAAAAAAAAGAGAGGAGAAAGAAACAAAAAAAGATAACGAAACTCTCATCAAAAAAAAAGGGGGGGGAGAGAAAGAAAAAAAAAAAGAGAAAAAAAAAACGGGCTGGCCCACAGGCCGTGGCCCACAGCCACGTGGCCGTACGGCCAGATCCGTACGGATCTGTCCGTACGGCCCACACAATAAAAAAAAAAACGTGAAAAAAAAAGAAAGAAAAGAAAGCAAAAAAAAAAAACATGTGAAAAAAAAAAGGGGGCAAACACGTGAACAAAAAAAAAAAAAGAAAAGAAAAAGAAAAGAACAAAAAAAAAGAAAGAACTTTTTTTCCTACAATGGAGTTTTCTTGAAAAGAAGAACTTACTTGAAGCCATTGATGGAGAAGAAGAAGAAAACTCTTGAAGATCTTGAAGAAGAAAAGCTCTTGGTCTTGAAGCCCTCTTGAGATTATTGCAAAAGAAAGTAATAAGAGCAAGAGATTCAACCTTCTCCTTGCTTTTATAGAAGAGAGCAAACCAAAGAAGGAAAGAAGAAAGAGGTAAGTGTTACTAATTAGTAACCTTACCAAAAGAAAGAGATTAGAAAGATCCTATCCCAAAATAAAGGGATCTTGAGAGATTTTCTCCAAAAATCAATCTATGACGGATTCTTTCCCAAAAGAAAGATATCTTGAGATATCCTATCCCAAAATAAAGGGATCATGAGAGATTCTCTCCAAGTAAAGATATTCTTAGATATTCTCTATCCAAATGAGATATTTTGGATATTCTTTACAAAAATGACACCATATGAGATCTAAGCCATTTCAAAAGCTTAAGGTCCCATGGGTTAGCCCACATGAGCCAGGTTTGACCACCTAGGCACACACAAAAAAAAAAAGAAAAATTTTGGGCTTTTAGTCAAAGAGAAATCCCTCTTACCAAGAGCATACAAAAATGGTTCCATGCCTCTTTTTGAGTTGATTGGACCATACAAAAGAAAATTCCAAGCCCCATGAGCTTCCAAAAATCAAACCATCCAGTCTCATCTACCAAATTGAGCCAAAATCTTGAAATTGACATTTCACAAAAAACAAACCAAATCCTGGTCCCCTAACCTGCCACATACAGCCTGTTAGGTCACAAGACCAAAACCAAAAACCAAAACCTGATCCCCTAAACTTGCCACATACAGCCTGTTAGGTCACAAGATCAAAACCAAAATTGATCCCCCAACATTCCACATACAGCTTGTTGGGTCACACGATCAAAACTAAACCCGACCCCCTAACCTGCCATATATAGCCTGTTAGGTCACAAGGTCAAAACCCAAAATCCACATCCCAGATGTCATCTTCAAAACTTTGCCTTGAGATGGTACGTGATCCCTTTCACCGCCATAAAATTCCCCTGGAAGCTCAAAAGGCTACAAATACCAAAAAGAAAGACTGCTCAAAGACTCTTGGTCAAGTCACAGGCTCTCCTTCAAAAAATCTCTTCGAGGCACATCGACTACAAAAGTTAAGCAACTCGCCGCTGTACCTCGAGGGGGCATTTGTTGACACCAAAAATGTCACTTTGCCTTTCCAAGATCCAAAGAGCTACATGAAGTCGCAACCTGCCATAAATAGGCAATGCTGCTTCCAAAATAAAATCTTGTCAGAATCAAACAAAAACTGCAAGATTCTTCCAGACAGCCAAAAGAGGAGTACACAAGAAGTTTCAAGCCATTTCAAGATCATTTGGCCTAACTTCGCTTCTCCGACAGCCAAATCAAGCCTCTCGGCGGTAAAGCTCTCCGGGACCATGGTTTCCAAGACAGAACCTATGGATCATCTTAAAATGACTCCAATAGGTTCCCTGTCAAATTTCAAGTCAATCGGACATCGGTTGACCGCACATCAAACCGCGACATCTTCATCGCGATAAAAAGCAAGTCTGCAGGTGATAGGACCCCAAACGGCTTCGAAACTCAAACAAAAGCCTATGGTTGGTCTTATTTATTGCTCAAGAGGCTTCACACCAAATTTCAGGTCATTCCGACATCGTTTGACCCAGTTTCAGCTTTTGACAGAAAATCGGCAGCTCTGCGCGACAAAGTCTTCGGCTTTCTCAGGAAATTGGAAACTTTGCAAAATAAAAATGCAAGGATTCTCATCAGGTTTCCTACAAAGAAATCAGGCCAATAAATGGTCAAAATGTCAAGGAAAAGTACAGAAGAAAAAAGAATCAGAAAAAAGCAAAAACGGACGCAAAACGGGACACGAAAGGGGGAAAACCCCCCCAGGGTCGCAGACCCCTGCGACCCTGGGCCAGGGTCGCAGGCCCCTGCGACCCTGGCCCATGGTCGCAGGCCCCTGCGACCCTGGGCCAGGGTCGCCGGCGACCATGGACCCCGGGGTCGCCGGGAAAGCCCCGGAAACCCCGGTTTTCGCCGTTTTTTCGCGATTCGAAGGGCCCAGCCTCTGGTACTTTCCAAAATTCATGCTTTTGAGACACCAAGTCCTCTGACATCCGTCCAAAACACGGGTAAATCATCAAGAGTATCGAAGACAGTATTGATCGCCACCCGGTCAACCAAAAAAAGTGTGCTTTCCACCCGACCGATCGAGAAATCGACAGGACAGATGGCACCGACCTGCTATTGGCAACAAACACCTGAAATTACATGGTCATCTGATGTCGATCTACATGAAGATCCATCGATGATCATCGACAGAAGAATTCCAAAAGACGTGGCACGGCTCGCGACTCTTCAGCTGCTCGGCGACCACTTAATGCGATTAATTGACTAGCTTTATTACAGTCATTAATCCATTTCTTTGGACGGCCCAATCAGAAGCAAGCATTTGGGAGTTACAAGTCAAGAGATTCATGGCATTTAACCCATGAAACTCCTCCCATCATGGCGATTAAAGGCGATTAAATGCCCTCAATCTCCTCCGGCCAATCAGAAGCCAAGAAAAAGGAGTTACAAAATAAACAATTCAATTTTGTAACTCCTCCCATTATGTGGCTTAATGACATTAAAAGCCCATAAGCTCTCCTAAATGGCTACCAAGAGCCTATAAATAGGAGAGCACTCCAAAGGAATCAAGATCACACAGAGAACATCAGAAAAATCAGAGAAAAAAGCACAAGCACACAGACAGAAATCCAGAGAAAGGAAAAAGAGAGAAAACTCTGCAGAAGTTCTACACCGGCCACCGCAACAAGGTGACAAAAGTCCCTTGGGGGGTACCCCCCCCCAAGGTCCTTGCCTTCTCCTCCTGCTTCCAATGGCTTAGATGTGGCTTTTCAGCCCGTCTACTCGGCTTTTTATTGGACATAGGACCTTCCTTTGGTCTTTGTCTTCTAAAAACCCGAGGTTATAGCCAAGCCAAGTGAATCAAATAGCATCCTCTGTTCTCATCTGCATGGATGATGGCGAAGCCCACATATGGCTTGCGACCGTCAATCTAAACGAGTCCTCCACAATCTCCTGAGAAGTTAGATCCTCCTTTTCTTGCTTTTCATTGTAGTTTGTATTTTTTTAAAAGAGACAAAAAAATCACAACTCTTGTCTTTCATTATTGATAAGGATTGTAAATCGGCTATAAACGCCAAAATCGGCTATAAACGCCAAAATCGGCTATAAACGCCAAAAATCGGCTATAAACGCCAAAATCGGCTATAAATGCCAAAAAATCGCCTTTCACGGCAAATCAAGAAAAATGTCTCTTTTCTTAAATATATGTGCAATGGAAAACTTGAAAGAAGTTGATTTCCTTTTTACTTGCGAAGGTTGATCTCCGGATCACCACTTGCAATTCCAAGTAAAAATAGAAAATCTGGCACACCCACAAAAAAAGAAATGTTGATGCACGCCCCTTTTGCCCCCCGGTTACGAAAGGGTCGGAACCAAACGGACTCCCACGTCCGCCGACCTCGGTAGAACTGGAGCATTGGAGCGCGGTCCATCAAGGAGTTGGTCAATTTTTAGGAAGGTGATGATTTCATCCATCCAGCTCGGGCTGAGATTAACGCATAGAATTTGCCGAGGTGGAGGGAGCTCCGTGCTCGGCCTCTCTAGCGATCCTACCTCGACAGTTCTTTTCCTCTCGGCCTCAACCGCTAAAGCTAGTCTGGCGAGGGCGTCGGCATGAGAGTTGGAGTCCCTACCGATCTGGTTGACTTTGGCTTTTTGGAACTGTGAGAGAAGCTTTTTTGCGTGCGCTAAGTAGGCGGTCATCCTGTCGTCGCGAGCCTCGTAGTCTCCAGTCAGCTGGCTTGTTACCAGCTGTGAATCACTGAAAACCACCAGCTGTTGAGCTCCTAGGATTTTAGCGCTATTCAGCCCGGCTATTAGAGCCTCGTACTCTGCCTCATTATTAGATGCTTTGAAATCAAGGGTGAGGGCTTGCTCGATAACCAACCCCTCTAGAGATTGAAGGACTACACCGGCGCCGGTCCTCTTGGAGGTAGAGGATCCATCAACGAATACCTTCCAACCGGAAGCGAGGAATCGGTTCCAGGCCTGCTCTTCTTCTGTCCCAGTGACTTCGTCCTCATGCCTCCTGCCCTCTAGTTCGGTGCCGAGCGAGGTCGGGGCCGAACTTGGAGAGGTGAATTCGACGATGAAATCTACCATAACTTGAGCTTTGACCGCCGTTCTAGGTTGGTACTTGATATCGTTTTGCCCCAGTTCAACGGCCCATTTCGAAATTCGGCCAGAGAAGTCTGCCTTCTTGAAGTCCGCTCCGAGTGGGTGTTCCGTCACGACCACGATTGAGAAGGCATGGAAATAGTGGGAGAGCTTGCGAGAAGCACAGACGAGTGCCAACGTGAGCTTCTCCATTGGGAGGTACCTGGTCTCGGTGTCGAGCATGATTTTGCTCGTGTAGTATATTGGCATTTGCTGTTTGTCGTCCTCTCTAATGAGGACCGAACGGACCGCATGATCCGAGACTGCGAGGTACAGGTAAATCACCTCTCCCTGTTTCTGAGTTGAGAGCAGGGGAGGTTAGGAGAGATAGGCTTTCAGCCTCTGCAGCGCTTCGTCGCACTCCGGTGTCCAATGGAATTTCCGGTTTTTCTTGAGTAGTTGAAAGAAAGGCCTACTTTTATCTGATGATCTGTTGACGAAGCGATTGAGTACGGCAGCCATGCCGGTGAGCTTCTGGACCTGCTTCGTCGTCGTTGGACTTTGTATTCCAAGGATTGCGGTGATCTGATCAGGATTGGCTTCAATTCCTCTTCTAGTGACCAGGCTTCCAAGGAATTTGCCGGAGCCGACGCCGAATGCACATTTGAAGGCATTGAGCTTGAGCTTGAACCTCCTAAGTATGTCAAACACCTGATTCAGGTCGGCCAAGTGATCCCGGGACTGCTTGGACTTGATGACCATGTCGTCAATGTAGACCTCCACCATCTTACCTAGCTGGGCCTGGAACATCTTCGTGACCAACCTTTGGTAGGTGGGCCCTGCGTTCTTTAGTCCAAAGGGCATAACCTTGTAATAGTAAATGCCTCTGGGCGTTATGAACGCAGTCTTCTCCTCGTCAGGTTCATACATCGATATTTGGTGGTAGCCTCGATAAGCATTGAGGAAGCTCATCCTGTTGTGGCCAGCAGTGGCGTCGATCAACTGGTCGATTTTTCGGAGTGGGAAGCTGTCTTTGGGACAGGCCTTGTTTAGGTCAGTGAAATCGACGCAGACTCTCCACTTCCCAGTTTTCTTTTTTACGACCAATGTATTCGCTAGCCACTTTGGATACTTGACCTCTCTGATTGCCTCCGCCTCCAGCAGCTTTCCAACCTCTTCGACTACTGCCTCTGACTGCGGTACCCCCGTCCTGCGTGACTTCTGCACCACTGGTTTGCGTTGAGGGTCCACACTGAGCCTATGGCACATGACTTCGGGGTCAATTCTGGGCATCTCGTAGGGGGTCCAGGCGAAGACCTCCTTGTTTTTGAATAGTAGACTGATGAGCTCGGCCTTTTCCGTCTCGGCAAGCTGACTGGCAAATAAGAAGTGGCGCTCGGGATCGGTGGGATCGAGCCTGACCTCGGTCAAATCCTCTACGCTCTTCTTTTCGGGATCGCGGCCGACCTTATCAAGCTCGTCTTCCAACTCAGCCATATTCACTTGCTACGGTTCCTTTTCTTCGGGTACTACGGCCATTAGACGTTGCTTGGCCGCCTGCTGGTCGCCCCTGACTGTGACCACCTTTATTCTGCCATTCTTGTCTTCTAAGGGGAATTTGAGTTTCTGGTTGTGGGTGGAAGGTATTGCTTCCATGTTGTGCAGCCATGTTCTCCCCATTATAGCATTATATGGAGACGGTGCGTCTACCACAAAGAAGTCGGCAGTTATGGAGGCGCCTTCGACTTGGACCGTGAGGGAGATCTTCCCTTTGGGATATACTGGTTTGGCGTTGAAGCCTATTAGGGGGGTCTGCGCTTCCTCTAGGTTTTCTTCTCTAAAGCCCATCCTTCTGAAGCAATCGAAATAAAGGATTTCGGAAGAGCTTCCGGGGTCGACGAGGATCCTTTGAACTATGCAGTTCTTGAGTTTGAGGGTAACGATCAGCGGATCGTTATGGGGGAGCTGGACCCCTTCCAAGTCTTCCTCAGAGAAATAGATCCTGGGCTTCTCCTTCCGAGCCTTCTTGAACGCTGGTTCGAGCTCGACAGTCATCACCTGTTTACCGTGCGCGGCCCTCCTGGCCTCGGCCCGGGCCTGGTTACTCCCCCTTGGGGCGGGAGCCAGGTGGATAATGCTTATGAGTTTTTCCGATTCATCGCTAGAATGACCTCTGTCATCTTGGCGTTGAGTTCGGTTGGTGTTCACTCACCCTCCCTTCACATACTCCTTTAGGTGTCCTTCCTTGACGAGCTTTTCAAGGTGTGACTTGAGGGAGAGATAGTCTTCAGTGTCATTCCCATTCTGCTGTGATAGGCGCAAAACTTACTCTGGTTTCGGCTGGCGGGGTTGCCCTGCATAGGCTGCAGCCAGCTGAAGTAAGGCAGGTCTTTAATCTTGTTTAGTATTTTATGGGCAGGCTCCACGAATACTGTGTGGACACTTGGCCTGGGCTTCTTGCCATCATCCTCGTTGAGAAATGAGGCTACTGCCGAGCTAGTGGGGGCTCGGTATCGATTCCTTTCTTCCCTCTGAAACGTCCTTTTTTTTTTTTCGAAAAGGGTTTCTTGGAGGCGTGGCGGTCATGCTGGGTGGCTTGGTCTTCGGGCTTGGACTGGCCTTTGGAGGTGGATTTAGAGACGCCGAAGCTCTCCTTTGCCCTGACTTCGTCCTGCTCTTGGGCAACGTACTTGTTTACCCTGGCCATTAGTACTTCCACCGAGGTCATGGGGCTCCCGACCAGCTCTTTGCGGAGGTCGTTGCCTGGTAACAGGGCGTGCTGAAAGGACATGATCGCCACTTCGTCGTTGGAGTCCTCGATCTGGCTATAGACAGTCCAGAATCTCTTAGCAAACTGGGTGATACTCTCGTTCCATCTCATCTTAAGGGACATGATGTCGCCGTTTGTCTTCGGGATGACTCTGTGAGCTTGGAACTTCCCAGGAAGGAGCTCCGCAACTGGTACCAACTCGAGATCGATCCTTCTGGGAGACTGCAAAACCATTTGAGGGGGAGGTCTCCCAGACTTGATGAGAAAACTCTACAGTTCAGATGGCCGACATCGCCCCACACCGACATCTTTTGAGTGAAATGTCGGAGATGCGCTGCCGGATCCGAGGTGCCGTCATAATGAACGAACCTTGGAACGCTGAATCTCTTGGGTAGGAGGAAATCCTTGACTTCCCGAGAGAAAGGAGATGAGTCGGCGTCGCCGGAGTCGTACGAGTGCAGGGGATTGCGAGAGAGAACTTCCATATTGCGCCGGATCGCCTGCCTGATGAGCCTGTCAAGCTGCGCTTCTTCGTCTTCTTTGTCCCCGAAGGGGGGCTCTGACCTTCTCTTCGAGTGACTGTTGCTGGAGCCTTCGTCCTGAGCCCGGCGCTGCCTCTTGTGCTCGAGGTGTTACCTGAGGTCGATCTCGGAACTATGCCTAGGGTCGATCTCGGATCGATGGGTCGGCCTACTCTTGGAAGGTTGGGGGCTGACCTTTGCCTCGTGCTCAGGCTGCTGCCAAAACTGCTGCTGGATCTGCCGGATCAACTTTTCTTGTTCTCGGATGAGGATGCTCTGGGCCGCGACATCCCTGTCGCCATTGAAGTGGCGGGAATGATGGGACTTACTGACCGCTACATTGTCCAAGAAGAAGATGATATTCGGACCCGAGAAAGATACGGCATAGGGCGCAAGGATAAGGGCGACCAGCCTCATAAGAAGGATAAGAGGCCCTTCAGAAAAGAGGAGCCGAACCAAGCTTGGGTTTCGGCCACCTCGGCGAAAGCCCCAGCGTCCAAATCAGGGGGTAGCAAGAAGCCCAGGCCTCCCTCCAATTCCTACAAAGCTGTGAACACCACCTTCAAGGAAACGATCCATCAGATCATGAATAAAATCATGCAGCAACCATACTTCAGCTGGCCTCAGCCTATGCAGGGTGATCCCTCCTCCCGAGACCAGAGCAGGTTTTGCGCCTACCACAAGCAAAATGGGCATAAAACCGAGGAGTGCAGGATTTTGAAGTCACACCTAGAGAAGCTTGCCAAGGAAGGCCACCTGAATGATTACATCAAAACGGGGGATATTGGTGGCAGCCGGAACCATCAAAGCGGTGACAAGGATCCAGACAGCGACGAGTCGGAGAAGATCATCAACGTCATCCACCTCGCACACTCTATGCCCTCCGCTTTCCCAAAGGGCAACACCCAGGGTCGTGCCGAGGCCAGACAGACTTCTCATGGGAAAGAAGTGATGAGGGCCGAGCTCGGACCAGCGTCTAAGAGAGCACGGCGTGAGCGCCCAGCCATCTGTTTTTCGGAAAAAAGACCTCGAAGGAGTTCAGCTCCCCCATAACGATCCTCTGCTCCTAACATTGAAGCTACGGGACTTTACAATGAAGAGAATCCTCATTGACTCCTCAGCTCCTCCGAAATCCTCTACTTCAGATGTTTCAAAAAGATGGGGCTATCGGAGGCTGATTTAAAAGAGACTCGTACGCCTCTAATAGGATTCAGCGCCAAACCGGTCTACCCCAAAGGAAAGGTCACTTTGGAGACCCGAGTGGGTGGAGCCTCCGTGATGACCGACTTCCTAGTAGTAGACGCTCCCTCCCCCTACAATGCTATTATGGGTAGGACTTGGATCCATAATATGGAGGCAATTCCCTCCACTCTCCACCAGAAGCTGAAGTTCTTGCTTGAGAACAAGGAGGGCAGAATAGAAGTGATCATTGTGGGAGGAGATCAGCAAATGGCCAAGCAGTGCATGATGGCCGTAGTTCCTGGAGAAAAAGAGCCAGGGCAAGTACATGTGGCGAAACTCGAAAGGGAGCTAGACGAGATCGGCCGAGAACTTGAGAAGAAGAGCATCGAGGATCTAGCTGAGATCAGGATCGATCCTCTCTACCTAGACAGATTCTTCCTACTAGGTAGCCAGCTTGCCGACCCCGAGAGGACCAAGCTCTCAAAATTCTTGATGCAGAACATAGATGTCTTCGCCTGGACTCCGAGCGAAATGCCTGGGATCGGCCCCGGAATTATGTGTCACAAGCTGAACGTAGATCCCAACCACAAGCCCGTGATGCAAAAAGCCCGCAGGACAGGTTTGCCACAGACAGAAGCCGTGGTCGAAAAGGTCGACAGGTTGCTAAAGGCTGAAGTGATCAGAGAAGTCCAGTACCCGGTCTAGTTAGCCAACAAGGTGGTCATCAAGAAGAATACTGGCAAGTGGAGGCTGTGCGTCGATTTCACCGAACTCAACAAAGCTTGCCCGAAGGACAGCTTCCCGCTTCCGAAAATCGATCAAATGATCGACGCCACTGCTGCCCACGATAGGATGAGCTTGCTCGATGCTTATCGGGGATACCACCAGATCCCGATGTTTGAGCCAGACGAGGAGAAGACTGCATTCATTACCCCCCGCGGCACTTATTGTTACAAGGTGATGATGCCCTTTGGTTTGAAAAACGCGGGGGCAACCTACCAGCGGCTAGTCACGAAGATGTTTTAGGCTCAGCTTGGCAAAACTATCGAAGTATATATCGACGACATGGTCATCAAATCCAAGCAATCTCACGACCATCTGGCAGATTTGGCTCAAGTCTTCGGTATACTCAAGGAGTTCAAGCTCAAGTTGAACGCCTCCAAATGCGCTTTCGGCGTCGCTTCCGGTAAATTCTTCGGAAGTTTAGTGACACGGAGAGGGATAGAAGCCAATCCGGACTAGATCACGGTGATCTTGGGAGTCCAGAGTCTGACAACTACAAAGGAGGTCCAAAAGCTAACTGGCATGGCCGCCGCGCTCAACCGATTCATCAGCAGATCGTCAGATAAGTGCAGGCCTTTCTTTCAGCTTCTAAGGAAAAACTTAAATTTTCAATGGACCCCTGAGTGCAACCAAGCACTGCAAGCACTTAAAACCTATCTTTCTTCACCACCCTTGCTCTCTACCCCAACCTCGGGGGAGACGTTGTACTTATATCTGGCAGTCTCGGATCATGCGGTGAGCTCTGTCCTCGTTAGAGAGGAAGATAAAGTACAAAAACCGATCTATTACACGAGCAAGATCCTTCTAGATGCCGAGACCAGATACCTCTTACTCGAGAAGCTCGCGTTAGCACTCGTCAGTGCCTCTTGCAAGCTCTCTCATTATTTTCAGTCCCACACCATTGTGGTTGTTACGGAGCACCCGCTCCGGTCTATCTTCAAAAAAGCTGACTTTTCAGGTAGGATCTTCAAGTGGGCGGTCAAACTGGGGCAGTATGATATCCAATATCGACCCAGGACTGCGATCAAAGCCCAGATTTTGGCAAATTTCATTGTTGAGTTCGTCTCCCCAAGCTCGGCATCAGCCCAAACCGAGCTCGGCACCGAACTAGGGGGAATAGGGCATGGAAGCGAAGTCACCAAGGTCGATGAGCTGCCTGGGAGCCAAGCCCTAAATTCGGTATGGGGAAGCTCGGTGGTGGTGGTGGTGGTCGCCGACGGTGAGGAGGTGGCTCGGGGACAGTGGTGCGGTGAGGTGAGTGAAAGAGAGCTGAGATGAGAGAGTGGAGGAGGAGATGGTGGTGATCGCCGGTGTGTTCGGGGTCCGGCGGCAGCGACACAGTGAGAGGGAGAACGAGAGAGATGGGAGAAAGAGAGGGATGAGAAAAAAGGAGATGGAGGCTGCTATGTGTGGAGTGAATGAGAAGAGGGGGAAATGGTCTTTTGACCTAAAAGAGGGAAATGGGAAAAAGGGAGATGGGTCTCACGTGGGTGACGGGTGGGGTAATGATGGGAGTAAGATGATGAGGTGGGGTGGGGTTTGACTTTGGGAAACTTAATAAAATAAGTTTAGGTGGGTTCAGGTCAGTTCCGGTTTTGGGTCGGGTTCGAGGCTCCGGATCAGAATACAACAGAAGGACAAAGTCTGGGAAATTACATAGTCTACCCGATGGTGCCAAAATCTCGAAAAGCGAGAAATACTAAAAAGCCCTCGGAACTTTCCGAAAATAGCGACACACACCCCTATTGTACCCAAACGGGCTCGGATCTCAACCCAACTTCGCACACACGATCCTAATGATTACTCGGACCTATTTGGCTTATAAACGAGCTTAATTAACTAAAAGCATAATTAACTAGACTAATTACAACCTTGGAATTTCGGGATGTTACATCCTTCCCTCCTTAGAACATTTGGTCCTCCAAATGACTAAATCTATCAAAGGTAAAGGATTTGGTTAGTCTAACTAAACTCGACCTCTGAAGTCTGAAGGTGACAAGCTACGGTGAAACTCAAGATAGTGCTCAAGCTGCTTGCAATCTGACCCACAATCTTCTTGCAACTCCATAACTCTGTCTGACATAACTAACATCTGACACAAACAATCTGCCTTGACAACAACACACCCTCCACGAGTCTGAACTTTGGTCTTCTTGCAATCTTTTCTATCATCTTGGCCAACTCTAGGTCATTCCTCTTACCGTCCTTAATTCTGCCAAAAATGTGTACACACATCATAACATGCTATTAATCACCCACTAGCTGATATCTCTGCTCAGTGCATCGGCCTCTGCTATTTCAAGTTTAAAACCTCCTTGGAAAACAGGTACTGTAAATTTCTATGCTCTGAGTTCGAATTTATCACCATACAGTTAGTGCATTCACATCTCTAGAGCTAAAACCACTGTTGGAATCTCCAAGTCATGATCAAAGTATCCCCTTTCGTGTTATTTCAGCTGTCTTGACACATAGGTCGTTAATTTTTTCCATTCTGCATCAATACCAATCTCGATAAAATCCCAAAAACACCAGTAAAATTCACAAGACTGTCTCTGTGATAAAAAAAGTTCGTAGTCAACTTCTACTTCGACTGCTCAAAACTGATCTCGCACTGCTCTGACCATATCAACAAAACATCATTCCTTATCAACTTGTTCAATGGGGCTGCAGTTGTAGAGAATTCCTTCACAAACTATCTGTAATATCCTGTCCATTCTAAGAAACTTCTGATTTCTTACACTATCTTCGGCTTTCCCAACTGACCACTGCTTCCACTTACGCTGGATCTACTGCTTGTCCTTCTTTTTCACAAAAGAATTTGTGCAAGAATCTGTGCACCTCATGGTGATACACTTGGTTTCATGAAACTTCTGTCTAACATATCCTGCAATTGCGCTTCCAATGTCCTCAACTCTGCCGGAGCCTCGCGGTACACGGTCTTGGATATCAGTGTCATCCCTGACACAAGTTCAATGGTGAAGTCAGTCTTTCTAACTAGCGATAACTCCAGTGTCTCCTCCGGAAAGACATCCGGAAATTCACATATCATAGGTATATCATAACCTTCACACCCATTTCGAATCAACCAGTCTGATCTCAAAGCTGAAATAACTCTGGTATGCTGGCTTCCTCTATCCCACAAACTGAACATCTGTCACTTGCAACTATACGAATCTCAATCTAACTCTAGAAACATCTCAACACTGTTGGTAATATCTGAAGTCAATCTCTTCCTCAAAACTAATCTCACACTTGTCTAACCACACAAAAGCACAACTTACCTGATCAACTCTGCCAACGAATCGGCAATCGAAGAAAACCCTGAACAAATCATCTACTGAAGCTTGCTAATCTAAGAAAACTCTGAATCTCTAACAATGACATGGAACTGAACATAGAGAGCAACTCTAAACTCCAACAAGATCTGCTATAAAGTCCTCTTCAGCGAACTGGAAAAGTCTCAAGACGGTTGCAACTCCTCGAACAAACCAAAGAAAGAAACTAACTAAAACTAAGAAACACTTATTATAGCACAACTGTGGTACTGAAACCACAAACAGTGGGTAATGAGACATCACATTCTATCCCCACGAACAAGGAATTTGGTCCCCAAATTCATTTCTATAAGAGATATTACTAAACACCTATTCGACTAACAAACAATATTATAGGATCCATACACAATTAGTATAGATGCCAACTACCGAATCGAATTGCTCACACGCGTCCTCTTATTTCTAGTAGATTTTATTTCTAAAAACGTGCCCGCTCTGATACCACTTGTCGCACCCCAAAAAGTGAAACCGGGGTTAATGCGTGAGATTAGGGCTAATTAAAATTTACCAACATAGATAACAACACATAGCCCCAATCGTGTCCCATAGGATCGAAGTCCGCGGTGAGGTATAAATATTTCCTCGGTAGCCATAAACACAATGGAACATCATGATTAACAAATGCTACGATACAATATTTCAGAGTATGCACATCTTTCTTTTCTATAATTTAAGTTTATCAAAATATAACAAAAGTGTATTAATTAATGGCTTCTATCAAAACCTAAGCCAAAAGAGAATAAATATAAACTAACCAAAGTATGAAAACATTCGTGTGCTGGCCACGACGATAATACCGTCGACACACAACTCGTACTCGTCATCAGGCTAGACTACCTGAAGCAACGCCTCCACTTATCCCAAAGGTAAAAGTACCCGGTACCTATGCACCAAGAGTAGTATCGTCAACACGACGGTTGGCAAGCAATGTATATATAAATGATAACAAGATATGCATATCGAATCAGAGTAGACAAGAGACAAGATCAATAGAAACATATGCATTTCAGACATAAGAAGTGCATAGTGTACGAGTCCTAAACAATCTAGCAAATAGGAAAATCACACAAGCTAATACACCACGGATAGTTTCACATGGCCGTCCATGCTCAACATGAGAGCTGTGGTAGAGTGGCACGGGATGAAACCCGGCAAGCAAGCAAGAGGGATACTAAGGGTCAAACATGATCAATAATGCAAGATGTATCCGATGGTGTACAATCCATCAAAATGTAAAAAGTAGTACTGCGCAGACTTTCAAACCAAGGTCCTCATACAGGTGGTGCCCCACCCTATGTTGGGCGTTAACAGCTGAGTGATGCCTGACACAAGAGTCCTAGACAAGTAATAGTGAGGAGACTAGGCTTTCTTGCGTGAACAAGATTCATGAACAATTGAGAGACTACTTTCCATCAATCAAATCAAGACCATCAAGCAAGCTTATTCAAGTATCAATACCATAGTAGTCCTCATCAAGCTTTTACGATCAAAGCCGCCTAATCTCAACACTTCTATCAATCAAATACAAGATAAACAAGACATCAAGGGGATCCTAGGTCATCATCTAAGTTCATCATGTGATTCCCAAACCAAAGCAACTAAAGCAATCTATGGAACATGAGCATTTCATGTAGAAAGTACCAAATGGTACAATTTAGAATCGAGAGCGATAAACAATCCAATTTTATGTCAATAGTTATTACCGTAGCCTCATACAACTCTATTCAGTCAACGAAAGGAATAAGGTTCGCGATACCCGAATAAACAATCTTCGTGCACAGATATAAAAGAGGGTATCATGTTGTCCTGTACCGTTCAAGATTGATATAAGTTGAAAAACCAAGAAAACAGGAATAACAACGAGAAAATGCATGCCTTAAACATTCCTCGTATCAAGTCAAATGAGTCCAAAAAGGTAGCTAAGGTTCCATACAAGTCCAATAGAAAAAGAGGTCAAAAAGACCCTTCAAAAGGTTCCCAGCAGTTGTCCAGGTCGACCCCACCATTGGTCGGTCGACCTCTTTCATGTTCGGTCGACCGAGACCCAAGTTCGGTCGACTGACAGTTGTAACCATTTAAATGTAAACAGTGAAATGATCAGGCATCCAGAACACCTGACCCTGTGTGTTCGGTCGACCAACATCCATGTTTGGTCGACTGACTACACTACGGTTACAGAACATCAGTTCTGTAACTAAAGTGTAAATGGTCCATTTCAATTCCCAAGTCCCTGAACATGTTTAACAACAAATCAAGGATAAAACCATGTCATCCCAAGTCCAATAATCCTATCAATCTATCCATTTAATTATCAATCCAAATCATTAAAGCAATTAAATAAGATTATCATGTTCTCAATTAAAAACTATCTAGATTAGAGCATAGTGTCATCTAGACATAATCAATCATCAAGTCAAGGAAGAAACAACATATCAAAGTATAAATATATAGATTAACTTGCCTTTGGTTGAAATTGCCCAAATCCACAAATCTTAGTTCCATAGCCCAACAAACCAAACCTAAGGGATAATTAGCAAAGTAAAAACTAAATTAAAAAATAAAACTAAAAGAAAGGGAAGCTCTAAGCTATCTTAAGACAACTCCACACCCAAAGCACATAAACCAAACCTAGGGAAAGGGGAGTTTACCAAACAGTGAAGGGAATGGAGTGGTGTCTTGAAATTGAGGATGAGATGCTCGCGGGGTCCACACGAAGATGATGGTGATGATTGGAGGTTGTGGGGCCCACTTGATTGGTGGCCCACAAAGTTGGTGGTGAAGATGCTCGTGGCCCACTGGGCAAGGGAAATGGTGAAAACAGAGAGAAAGAGAATGGAGAAAGAAAGAAAAGAGAACAGAGAGAAAGGATTAAAGCGAGAGAGGAAATGGTGAGATGGGTACTCAGTCATGTGGGCAGTGAGTGAAGTGAGTGAGGAAGAGAGAAGAAAGAGGAAAACAGAGAAAGAAAGAGAAACAGAGAAAGGGAAATAGGGGAAATAGAGAGATGGCATGGGCTGGGTGTTCGCCGGAGATGGGGGAGCTCGGTGGTGGTGGTGGTGGTCGCCGACGGTGAGGAGGTGGCTCGGGGACAGTGGTGCAGTGAGGTGAGTGAAAGAGAGCTGAGATGAGAGAGTGGAGAAGAGAGAGGAGGAGGAGATGGTGGTGATCGCCGGTGTGTTCGGGGTCCGGCGGCAGCGACACAGTGAGAGGGAGAACGAGAGTGATGGGAGAAAGAGAGGGATGAGAAAAATGGAGATGGAGGCTGCTGTGTGTGGAGTGAATGAGAAGATAGGGAAATGGTCTTTTAACCTAAAAGAGGGAAATGAGAAAAAGGGGAGATGGGTCTCACGTGGGTGAGGGGTGGGGTAATGATGGGAGTAAAATGATGAGGTGGGGTGGGGTTTGACTTTGGGAAAATTAATAAAATAAGTTTAGGTGGGTTCGGATCAGGTCCGGTTTTGGGTCGGGTTCGAGGGTCCGGATCGGAATACAGCAGAAGGACAAAGTCTGGGAAATTAGGTAGTCTACCTGATGGTGGCAAAATCTCAAAAAGCGGAAAATACTAAAAATCCCTCGGAACTTTTCGGAAATAGCGACACACACCCCTACTGTACCCAAACGGGCTCGGATCTCAACCCAACTTCTCACACACGATCCTAATGATTAATCGGACCTATTTGGCTTATAAACGAGCTTAATTAACTAAAAGCACAATTAACTAGACTAATTACAACCTTGGAATTTCGGGATGTTACAATTAGAGAATCAACAAAATGAACCTGTATTCTTGAGCTTGAAGCTTCTACTGCGATTTTTGCTTGCCATCAGTGTTAAGTAGTTACTTTGCCGCACCTTTAGCGCCTAAGCATTGTGGATGTATTGGTTAGCAACTTGAGATGGTATACACATCCGGGTTCGAATCCGCGCAGGGCGACAAAAGGGTCAAATGCCGCGTTTTGTGTGTGGGAGCATGTGTAGGGCAAAAAGGCCCCATGCTGCGTCTTGTACGGCCGTCTGCCCGCCTAAGGAGGGGTGTTAAGTAGTTAGTTTTCCGCACCTTTAATGCCTAGGCATTTTGGGTTTATTGGTTAGCAACTTGAGAATCAGCTCCAAGCTCCAAACTCAAACGGGGTCTTCTTTATCGAACATTACTTATATGATGTCATTCAAAACAATTAGAAACAAGTTATGCATGCAACCAAACCAAATATTCATTCATATCTTGTCGCTTGACAAACTATGCTTATTCGGACTTTGGAAATATGTTTCCACCTAAATAGAGAAAGTCATAGATCCTTCCATGAAAGAAGAATGGAAATCTGATATTAGTGAAATTAATTCGTGGCTTGCCACTCTGTTGATCCCAACATCGGTTTTAGCTTTCAAAATTTGCTCGTCCTATGGATGCTTGGGACAACCTAGCTCGATTCTATGTTGAAACTTGAAACCAACTCTGTTAAAAGATACCAGCTGGAATGGGAGATTGGGAATGCTACCAAAGAGATGATTCCATTTGAGCTGTTTATGTAAAAATGACAACTCTATGAGATCAGCTGCCATTTATGAGCTACTATTCTTGTGTACTGTTGACTTTGCTATGCTTTGACATACCACAAGAAATTAGGATTGTACAATTTTTAAAGGCATTATGAACATGTAAGGAGTATTTTCTTACATTGATCTCTTCCCTTGGTTGATATGTCTTTGTCTAAATTATTGTTATAAGAACAAACTCGGTCATCTCTTGCTATCGAGAGGAACATAGACGTGGATCATGTCATTGTATCTACATTTCCTGCTCGACAGCCTGGACTCCTTGGCCATCGTAAAACTAGCGGAACATCTGACATTTGCAACTACTGAAAGCAGCACACTAAAAGTACGACTGTCCTCTCCATCCAAAGGTTTCACATTGGCGATCTAATCACCCTCAGCATCGTCCACAGATAATTACTCAACATGCAACTCTCTCCACGGCTCTTTTGCCTCTTTAGTTCTTTGTTCTTAATTACATCATAGATTCATACCGTTATTATGAGCAACTCCAGGAGGTGATCTCTCCTCTGGCACTAGGCCTTCTTTGGCTTCAGCATTTTCTGCAACCATTTCCCCCTTCTCTATCACAACTAGCGCAACTGTGCTTTATATATTTGATTCTGGTGCTTCTGGAGCGCTCGCCGGTCCGTATCCTAGCTAAGGAAGTTAGGGTGGAGGGGGCTAAGGCTAGGGGGAAGGTTTATCATAGAAGGGGAAAGGGGAGACGCATGGACCCTGGTGCTAATCTCATCAGTGCCTATGTGGCAGCAGGGAAAACTTGTTGTAGGCATGGGAATAGGTCTGCAACAAAGATTCACAACAGCGCCATCCACGTGCTTCCAGTTGGCTCGGTCAACCCCTTCACTGGTGGTGAAGGTTGTGAGATGGATGGTGTGGATATCCAGTTACTGGATAGGATGGAGAAAATTAATGCATTAGTTTCTCTGGGAGCTAATAGCTGGCCTGATGATGTGGCAAAATGTTTGGCCAGATGTATCAAGTCCCTTGCCCGCCAGTACGCAGTTTGTCAATCGGTGGGTCCCATTTCATTTCAGTCAGAAAGTTTCTCTAGGAAAGTGGGCTTGGGCCTTTCAGTTGAGCCTGTTTTTGCTAATCAAGGCCCAACTTTTCTTTCCACTCATTTGGGAAGCCATTTTTCTGCCCATTCTGCTGCTCAGCAGTTATCTTACTAGAAGGGCTCGAAGGGTATTATAGGAGGTGCTAAAGCTAAGAGATCGGTTTCATTCCCTATTGTTAAAGCTAAGCTTAAGAAGTTAAATGAAGCTTTTAAGGGGAGAGAGGGTAATGCTCCTTTTAGGAGGAAGGTGGCTGCAGCTTTCGCTACTTATTCCTTGAGGGGGGCCTTGAGTGGGTCTGAATCTGATGGTCACCAGGAAAATTTGGTGCAGATTGTAACTAAGTCCAGGTCAGTTGGTGGATGTAATAAGGAGGCCTCTCGCACTGAAGCGTTGGAGGTGTGTCGCGTGGGTTCACAGTTAGGGGTTTGCTTTGGCCCTCATGAACAAGATATATTGCATCGTATTGAAGTTTTGGAAGCAGAAGATTCTAATGGCAGGGGTGAGGAGGATGGTGGGTTTTATCAAGTGCGGGTTAGGAGGGCGAAAACAGCTTAAAGGGCCGCATATTTTGGGGGTGTGTTTTCTCTTTGTTTATTCATTATTATCATCAGTTGGAATATTAGAGGGCTTCGGAAGCCAGCGTAAAGGGCGGCAGTAAGGAGGTTAGTTAGGATTCATAAGGTTGATTTATTGCTCCTGCAAGAGACGAAAATCCATAAAGATGTTGAAAGTATTATTTTTAGTGTTTTGGGCTCTAAAAGGTGTAGTTGGGAGTGGGTGCCTTCAAAGGGAGCCTCTAGGGGCCTAATCTCAATTTGTAATGAGGATGTTTTTAGGAAGGAGGATGTTTCCTTTTCCCAAAGGGTGTTAGCTATTAAATTCCTTTCGGTGGTTGATAATTTTAGGTGGGCAGTTGCTAATGTCTATGGGCCGAATGAGGATTCTAGTAGGGGTCAATTCTGGGAAGACATATGTTCAGCTCGTTTACTTTGGTCAGTGCCTTGGTGTGTTGGCGGGGATTTTAATATGGTGCGATCTCCCCAAGAGAAAATGGGGGCCTCTTTCTTGTCTCGTAGCATGGCAAAGTTTTCAGATTTTATCGAAAGTAAAGAGTTCATAGATTTACCTCTTTCTGGGTCAAAGTTTACTTGGTCTAATAACCAGGTTAGAGTGGCTATGAACAGGATTGACCGCTTCTTGGTGTCTAAGGATTGGGAAGAAAGTTTTGCTGCGGTTGTTCAAACAGCTTTGCCTAGAGGTACATCAGACCATAGGCCTATCAAGCTTAGCTCTAATGAGGTTGATTAGGGTCCAAGACCTTTTAGGTTTGAGAATTGCTGGTTATTGCATAAGGACTTTTTACCATTAGTCAAAGGTTGGTGGGAGCAGTCTGATGTGCAAGGTTATGCGGGTTTCAGGTTAGTGAAAAAACTTCAAATTCTCAAAGGTAAGATCAAGGTGTGGAATAAAGAGGTGTTTGGGAGGCTTGAAGCTTCTAGAATTTCAGCAGTCAAGGAGATTGAGAAGTGGGATTTATTAGAGGAAAATAGAGGTTTGAATCAGGAAGAGAGGGAGGCCAAGGATGCTGTTGTCAAAAAAATTTGGGATCTGGACCGTTTGGAGGAAATCTCTTGGAGGCAAAAGTCTAGAGCTCTGTGGTTGAAAGAAGGGGATAGGAACACCAAGTTTTTTCATCGAGTAGCTAATGCTAGAAAAAGGGTAAACTTCATTGGTAAAATTCGAAGAGCTAACAGTTTCACCAGTGTGCCTTTTGAAGTCAAAGAAGGGATTGCTTGCCACTTTGAGAGTTTGTATTCAAGTGAAGTCTTTCCAAGGCCAACCCTGGATGGGATGTCCTTCCCTGTTATGTCAGATAGTGATAAGAGGTGGTTGGAAAGAGAGTTTGAGGAAGAAGAGATCAAAGCAGCTTTGGTTGAATGTGGGGGAGATAAGGCGCCAGGGCCGGATGGATTCAATTTCTCTTTTCTTAAGGCGGCTTAGGATGTAGTGAAACGAGACTTCGGCGACATGTTGTCAGAGTTTCATAAGAGGGGTAGATTGAGCAAAGAGATCAATGCAACTTTTCTGACTCTAATTCCGAAAGTTCTTAATCCTGATGATCTGAGGGAGTACAGACCTATAAGTTTGGTGGGCTGTGTGTACAAGTTGTTGTCAAAGATTCTGGCAAATAGGTTGAAGAAGGTTTTGCCATCTATTATTGTAAGACCCCGACCTCCAGTTCTTTTATTTAGTATTATTTTAATCATGGTTTAGCTTTTTAAATGAGATTTGAGTTGTTTTGACATTGTCTTTGAGTTTGACTAGATTTTTCTTAGCCTTGGAAATTTTAAAGACCGTTGACTTTGGTTTGACCCGGTCCATATGATTTGTATTTTTGTGAGAAATTATTCTTATGTTGGAAAATTACAAATTTTACTCCTTTTGACTCATCTCATTAAGTTTAGAAACTTTCATGTTTTGACCATTTTGATTTAATGATCAGAAATTGCATTTTTCGAGAAAAATGGGCAAAAATGACATTTTCACTAAATCTGTCCATAAATTTTGAAACATTCAGAAATTGGGGAAAATATACTTTTTAGAAAATAGTTTTTTCGACGAACATTTTTGTCTTCTTCGTCGTTTTCATCCGGGACCCACAAATGTTAGTTTCAGCCTTTGTAAGATTGGGGCCCATGGGACCCATCCCACTCAACTCTTTAAAAGGGCAAATGGGTTCTCTTCCCCATTCATTTCCTGCAACGATTCCAGCAAGGGCTGGAATCATTTTTCTTCATTTCAGCCACTCTCTCTCTTCTTTTATGCTTCTTCCTCAAGTGCCAAGTGAGAGTTTGATTTTCAAGCTTTCTTCCTCAACTCTCAAGCTTCTCAAAGGTGTATTTTTCAAAAGATTTGAGCTAGGAGAGACCACTTTTACAAGCTCTTCTTCCTTGTTTGAGCTTCAAAAAGGTTAGCAATGGATTTCTTTCTTCAAATCTTGGTTTTCCAAACCATTTAGAATATTTTTTTCATCTATGCAAAGAGATTCATGGAGGTTTTGCAAATGTTTGGTTTCTAGGGCTTTCTCTTGGATTATTTTGGGGGTTTTGTGGTTTTGGAGCTAGAGTCTTTGTTGAGGCCATCTTTGAGTATTTGTCCTTCTTCTTGACTAGAGGCAAGTAAATATTCATATATTGTGGTGTATGTTGTTTGTTATGAATATTTGTTCTTCTCTTAAAAACTATGAATTTTCTACCTTGGTTTATTGATTTGTTCTTGAAATGTTTAAGCAAAGATCTATGTTTATGGTTCCCTAGTTTATGATTTCAATAATCTGAGATTTTTATTTAGTAATGAATCAACTTTGGATTTGTTATGCACATTTCAGATTTTAATGTTTTGATGGATAAAAAGTGCTTTGTTCATGCTTGAATCTTGAAAAGAATGGAATGATCTAATGTATGGATGTTTTTAATGGATTTGGTGTGGCAAGGAGAAGCCCAAATTATGTTAGATTTGATGTAGAAGAAGTGTGAGGGAAAGAAAAATCAAATGGAGAGGAAGAAGTACAGAAATCAGGGGAGAAAAACTCCCCTGCACGGGCTGGACAGAAGCCCAGCTCGCTATAGCGAGCCAGGCTTCTGGAATGGGGTCTGTTTAGCCCATTTTCTGGGCTGTTTGCCCAGCTGTTTGAGGCCTATTTAAGGCCATGTTTTAAGGCCCTGTTGGGGACTGTTTTAAGCCCTGTTGGGGGGCTGTTTCATGGGCCTGTTGAGACCAGTTTTAAGACCTGTTTTGAGGCCTGGTTTAGCCTGATTCAAGGCCTGTCTTAAGGTCTATTTCAGCTGGTTTAAAGGCCCTATTCCAGGTCTTGTTTCAGCTGGTTTAAAGGCCCTGTTCCAGGCCTAGTGACAGCTGGTTTAGGGCCCATGTTCCCTATCCATCCTAGGCTCATTAACAGTCTTCTCTTTGGCCCTTGTCTCCCCTTAGCTTGGAGCCCAATTCAATGCCCATTTGACATATGAAAGCCCGTAAGGGATACTTTGTTTTGAACTACTATGAATAGTGGAACTTTATGGAGAAGATGAGAGAAAGAATTGATAGGAATTTTACCCGGGAATTTTATTAGTCTTAATGCACACTTTATAACTTAAATAGTTGTGGATTTTCATTGGCACCAAACATATAATTATAAATCAACATTTAAGGATTTAAGAGTGCATTGAGATATCCCTCGGTGAACCATTAAATCATTATACACTATTCCATTCCATTTCAAGTCAGAAAATGTATGTGTATTCTTCGGTAAACTATTGTGAAAGGATTTAAGTGATTCATTACGTTTGAAAGCATCGGTAATTTGAAATAGAATCTAGTGGCTTTCCACGTTCGAAAGGATCGATTGTATGATTTTTATACCAATTACTTTGATGTGTATTTGAGTGGTTTACCATGGAAATTTGTATGTTTTCTACGAATCGATTTGGAAGGAGATTTGAGTGGTTCGCCACATTCGAAAATATATTGATAAGACTATTATTTTGAAAATAAAACCTCGAGGCAAGACTGGGCCAGAGCTTTGTAGTGCCAGCCCATGAGCCAAAGGGACTATTATTTTGAGAATAAAACCTCGAAGCAAGATGGGGCCAGAGCTTTGTAGTGTGAGCCCATGAGCCAAAGAGATTATTATTTTGATTTGTATTGGTTCAGGTTTTGAAAACTAAAGGCACCACTAGGCTTAGGTCACCTTGTCGGGCTGATCACCCGGCTTGGGATCTTTAATTTGTCTGCCAGCTGCAGCTTGGATTCTGTCTGTACTGACCATGGCAACGGTTCTGTTTCCGGTCCCACGTGTAGTGACTACGGTTCTGTTTGATAACGACTTTGTTCGTTCCGATCCCACGAGTAGTGGCTACGGTTCTGTCTGCTCTTGTTACTTCGGTAATAGGAGAATATAGCTATATGTGGTTTGCCAATGTTTTATCCGCTTGATATTTTATTTTATGATCCTTGTTTGTTTCAGCTTATTATAGTATTTGGATTGTTAATGTTCAAGACATCGATCTTTTATCTTATTGTCTTTATTATTCAGGATTTTAAATGTATTCTCAATTAATAAACGTTTTACGTAATCTGTTATCTTTTTAAGATATTTATGTTTCAGATACGGTTCATTTATTTGCTTTGATAATTATGTTCAGTCTTTCAACCGTTTTATCATGATTTATTACTATTATTGTTTAGACTCTTTAAATGGATTTACAATTATTCCATAAGGTTTTATAAATGCCCATTTCCATATTACCTGTTCATTAGCTTGCCAGACCGTCGTGTCTGACTCTGTTTGTTTGGTGCCAGATTTTTCTCCTATTGCTTTTTAGGTGTTTGATCGGAGGAGGCGGTGGAACCGCCGGTCTGATGTGAGAGGCTGCCCATTGATATCATCTAGATGTCAAGTTGGCACCAGAGTTCGTATCTAAATATTGGGGGTAGTATTTCTATTTAGTTGGATATTTTTATATGGCTTTGTTAGCCTTTTTCACTGGGCTGTAATTAAGACACTGTTAATTGTAATTTGATTATGTGGGAAATAAATAGTCCTGTTACTACCAGCTCAATATTTTATGATTTATGATTTGTACCAGTCTGCTCATTTGATAGCTTTATAATATTGGTTGAGTGCGACACGGAACCCGATGGCCACGGACTCCGAGTCGCAACGCCATGATTAGCTTCAGCAAAATATTCTGGACATGATGGAATTTTATTATCCTCATTCACGCGGATCTTGGGAAATATAGCAAAAGTTTTAAATAAGTTCCAAAATTTCGCATCCCGAGATCGGATCACTGCAGGGCCCAGTTTCGGGGTGTGACAATTATAGGCCCTTTTCCAAGGGGCGTTTGTGCAAAACAGGCAAATCCTTGATGGAGTTCTTATTGCTAATGAGCTCATTCACACTCGAAAACAATCTAAGAAAGCAGGGGTTATCTTCAAAGTAGATATGGAAAAGGCATATGACCATGTGGAATGGGGCTTTGTGGATTACATGTTAAGGAGGTTTGGTTTCGGGGGAAGGTGGTGTGCTTGGATTTAGGAATGTATTTCATCTCCTTCTTTCTTTGTCTTGGTCAACGGTTCTCCTTCACGCCTGTTCAAAGCTTCTAGGGGGCTTAGACAAGGCGATCCTCTCTCTCCCTTCCTATTTACCATAGTGGTGGAAGCTCTCAATGCTCTACTGTCTAAGGCCAAGGAGTGTGGGATCTTGGAAGGCTTTGAGGTTGGCAGTAGCAGCTATTACTCACCTTCAATTTGCAGATGATACCATTTTGTTTAGCTCTACAAGATGGGAGGAGATTGTAGTCTTAAAGAGGATTCTCAGGTGCTTTGAGCTTGGCTCAGGTTTAAATATAAATCTTTCCAAGAGTCTAATGGTGGGGGTTGGGGCGACGGATGAAGAGATTCAGACTTTAGCATCTAAGTTTCACTGCAAATCTGGTAAATTGCCTTTGCTTTATCTGGGTTTACCTATTGGGGGCAAAGTAAGATCTAAAGAGGTGTGGAATCCAGTGGTAGAAAATTTCAAGAGAAAATTGTCTATGTGGAAAAGAAATTATCTTTCCTTAGGAGGAAGAGTCACCTTAATCAAAGCTTCCCTATCTAATTTGCCAGTTTATTATATGTCCTTGTTGCGTATGCCGGTAGCAGTCAAAGAGAAGTTGGACCATTTAAGGAGGGACTTTCTGTGGGGATGGAGGAGTGACAAAAGGAAGTTGCATCTTGTTAAGTGGGAGGATGTGGTTAGGTCTAAGGCTGCTGGGGGATTGGGGTTGTGTAACTTGGAATTCAAAAATTGGGCTCTTTTGGCTAAGTGGTGGTAGAGGTTTGGGAATGAGAGGGAAGCTTTATGGAGGAGAGTTATTAGAGCTAAATATGGAGAAGATATTTGGGGTTGGGAGCCTAGTAGAGTTCATAGACATCGTTTGTTGGGTCTATGGGGTAATATTCTGAGGTTTGGAGATCCGTCTTTTGCGGGGGGAGAGTTATTTAGGAGGGGGGTTGGTTTCAAAGTGGGGGAGGGAAGTCGTGTTCGTTTTTGGGTTGATCATTGGGTAGGGCTGGGTCCTTTGTCCTTCTCTTTTCCTAGATTGTTTAGATTGGTGGTCAATAAGTGGGCCTTGGTCAAAGATTGTTATGTGGGTGAGGGGGGGTTTGGGTCTTGGGATGTATCCTTCAGGAGGGTCTTGCGTCCTTTTGAGGAGTCTGAGTTTGGGTCTTTGAAGAATCTTCTTTCTAATGTTTTCTTTTACAGGGATGTTGTCGGTTCTCGCATTTGGATGCCTTGCCCCTCCGGTGCTTTTTCTTGTAAGTCCTTTTATAAGGAATTGGAGGGCTTTCCAAGTATCAAAGCTTCAGTTTCTTTGGCTTGGTTAGGCTTGGCTCCTCCTAGGGCGGAGGCTTTCATGTGGTTGGCTTTATCCGGAAAAGTTTCTACGGCAGACAATCTCAGAAGAAGAGGGCTGACTTCAGTGGCTATTTCTGACATATGCGTGTTGTGTGGGAAGGTCAATGAGACGGTGGACCACTTATTTGTGCATTGCGAGTTCTCTTATTCTTTGTGGTGTAGGTTTCTAGTGCGATGTGGTGTTCTCTGGAGTCTCCCAAGGTCGTTGGTTGGGTTAGTTGAAGCGTGGAGGTTTTCTTCTTTTTTTGGTAGTGGTTTGATTCTCTGGAGGATTATTCCTTTTGCTATTTTGTGGTCCGTGTGGAAAAAAAGGAACAATAGAATTTTCAGAGGGCCTTTGTTGCCAGTGGAAGAGTTAGAGCAATTGGTGGTGGTTCAAATTGCAAAATGGGCTTCCTTCAAGAAGGAGTTTGACGCTTCAGAAGTTTTTGGTGTGTTGCATAATTGGGAGGCTTCCTTATATTGTGGGGTGAAGAAGGTGAAAAAAGTGGTGCATTGGGCTCCTCCCAATGTTGGGGTGTTGAAGTTTAATGTGGATGGGGCAGCTAAAGGAAAGCCTGGGCCAGCGGGTATTGGTGGGGTTCTTCGCGATAGTGGAGGGCTTGTGTTGGTAATGTTTTCAAAGCATGTTGGGACTATGGAGTCTAATGAGGAGGAGGTGTTAGCTATCCTTGAAGCGGTTCGAGTTTTTGCCTCTTCATCATTTAATTCAAGGTTAGAGGTGGAAAGCGATTCTCTCAATGCTATTTCGTGGGTGTCTTCTTCGGCTGTCATTCCTTGGAGATTTCAATTTTACTTTAATGAGATTAAATCTTTAGCTTCCTCGATTCAAGTAAAGTTTCAACACGTTGGGAGGTCGGCTAATGATTTTGCTGATTCGTTAGCTAAGCAAGTGGTGAATAGGTCTTCTAATTTGGTGGCTTTCATTGAGTGATGTTTCTTTGTCTTTTGCTTTTCCTTTTTCGTGGTATAATCCTTTTATACCATCGTGCTCTTCTTGTTTGTTCGTGCGGTTTCTTGTATCTGACTTTTTCTTTTAATATAATTTATCGTTATTGATAAAAAAAATTTTCACTTCTTACTCAAACCAACTCTTCCTCATCTTCACAATTCATCTACACTGCTTCTCATCTACCTGTCGTCAAAATAAGCTCTATTACCTCTGGTTTGCTTTTTATTTCATCTATACCTTTTGTTTCCAACTTATCTGCAAATCATGTATGTGACAATCAACTTTTACAAGATGATTATTGGATTATGTTCTCCTCATCAGGTTGTTCTATGTAGGATTTATCCTCCTGAAGGCACATTACGACAAGGCATTAATCAGGCGAGCTGTACTTTGTTGATTTTCTACACTTGCCTTGTCCATCTATTTTTGCTGCTATTGCTACTACTCGGCTATCTTCTTTTCGCCTTTGGTATTCTAGACTAGGACATCTTTTCGTTACATTTATTAGACAAATAATCTCTTTTGGTGTTTTGGAGTGCACTCATATATATGGAGAGTGGCCTCACAATCAACCAAAGGAGTCTTTGCTTATTACTTTCGTTAATTGATGATTATATACATTATACATGGGTATATTAAATGAAACATAAGCATGAGTTGTATGAACATGGTCGAAACCTAATTTCCTAGTGAAATTAAAACTTTCATGTCTTACTCTGTGTCTGTTAGTTTTATGGACTCAATCCAGTAGATGATATAATAAATTGATTAATTTCTTTATTTATCAGTATATTCATGCTTTCCTTTCATGAGATGAATGGTGATTTATTATATACATGCACATAACCAATACAAATGACATGATGGTTCATGAGATGAACCGGGGTCCACAAGTATATTAGATGTAATACATGTGTATGGATGAGATCCACATACGGGAGACATGTGTGACAAATCTTATACTTAAAATATCTTCACAACCAGTGATGAGACTGGACATCTCATACTGACAAGGTTGTAGCATTTTGATCACTATGAGATAGTGTGATTTGTCTCGATCAACAGAATAGAAGATTCTGGATCATAGTGCTGGTACATTGGATGTATTGAAGGACCATGAGAAGCACCTTATAAACACTGTCTTTATTTTAAGGTCTGCTCTCATAATTCCCTAGCAATAGGCTCTCAATCTTGAGACATTAATGAACTCAAGTTTCTATCTATTCATTTGCTTTGAGTCACCAATGAGTGAGGCCAACTATAGGTCAACACCTCGGTGATTTGGGTACATGGTAGTAGAGCTGTGGGAACATTCAATGGTCAAGATGGAATCTATCTCTAATATCCCCTTGTGCCAATTAATGGATTTATCATTGGTAAGTGCGCACCCATTCCGATTAAGAGTTAATTGGAAAGGTACCTATTGATCATTATAATTAATTGGGGCTCAAGGATAATAAGATATGGATCTAGTTTGGAAGACAGGTCAAATTGATCCATGGATATTGATAGAGGGTTCTACTTGTGGTAATGTGGAAGTTTAGGGTCTTCTATGTAATATTCCTAAGACTGGAGTTCAATTGCATTTATATAGTGGAGTTATTTGCAATTAACTGTGGGCCCGGATTACACATGAGATGTGGGGTCGCGTGTCCCAGTTGGAGCCAGCTTTCTAAGGAATCCCTAGTGGTCCCCACGCTAGCCCAATTATTAGAAAGTATCTAATTCTAGTTGAACTCTAAAAGGAAAGTTACTATTTCTATTTGAAGTGAGACTTCTAATAGTGGTAATAGTGGACTTACTAATTTTAGTAGAAGTGAGACTTCTATTTTAATTAGAAAGGAATTAGAAAGTTACTAATTATATTTGAAGTGAGACTTCTAATTATGATACAGTAAGTTACTAATTAATGGAAGTAAGACTTCTATTGTAATTAGTAAAGAGGAGGCAGCTTGCAAAAGCTATAAATAAGAGGAAAGGAGGCCTTGGATGTCCATGCACTTTCCTAGCATTGGGATTCACGCCCAAGGTCCTTTTGTGCAATAGTTGCACATGGTCTTTCTCCTCTCCCTCTTCTATTTCTCTTTCTGGTTCCTCCCTAGAGTTCTTAGTAGTTTTCTCTTGGAAATCCCACCATCTTCTTGAGAAAAAGGAGAATCTAATACGGGTCATAGCGTGGAAGATCAAGAGGTCTTGGAGATCCCTATTTGATTAGTGAAAGCGTTTCATCATCAAAGAAAGATGCAACTCCTCCATTAGAGCACAACCGAGCTCCAAAGGTATAATCCACTTCCTTGCATGTTGTAGATTATCATGGATGCTTGTTAGTTGCTGTTTCTATCTTCTAGATAGATTGTCATACTGATCATGATGGCTGAGATTGAGGACATAGATGTTGGATTGGGTTTTATAGCCTTCTGGATAGTTGATCCCTGCGTCAAGTGGGTCAAAAGTTTTTGAAACCTATCCTAGAGGCCCACCCTATTTCCAACAGTGTCACGCCCCCAAAATTTAACCCGGCGTTATACGTGAGATTAGGGCTAATTAAAATTTTTTCCAACATAAGTCAAATACAACTTAGCCACAATCGTGTCCCAATTGGATCGAAGACCGCTGTGAGGTCTAAACATTTCCTCAAATATAAACAATCAATAGCGAAAGCTTTAAAATTGCGAATGGTATCTTAAAGCAGCATAGTTTGGAGTAATACTGAATATCATAGTTAAAATTCAAAGTTTAAACACTTTAACCAGAAGTATTATTTACAACATTAGGCCACATCAAAACTTGGGCCTAATCAAAAGATAAACAAAAGTACAAAAGATGAATCTATCAAGATAAGCATGAAGGCTCTCGAGTACGGGGTCAGTACGGCAATACAACGCCGTCCGTACTATAGTCAAAGAAGTCATCAGGCTGATCCGCCTATACTTCTTCCATCGTCTCCTCCTCGGGATAGAAGGAGTCGGTACCTATGCACCAAGAGTAGCATCGTCAACACGACGGTTGATAAGCAATGTATATATAAATGATAATAAGATATGCATCTCAAATCAGAGTGGACAAGAGACAATATCAATAAAAACATATGCATTTCAGACATAAGAAGTGCATAGTATACGAGTCATGAACAATCTAGCAAATAGGCAAGTCACATAAGCTAATACACCACGGATAGTTTCACATGACCCTCCATACTCAACATGAGAGATGTGGTAGTGGCACGGGATGAAACCCAGCAAACAAGCAAGCAAGAGGGATACTAAGGGCCAAACAAGATCAAGAATGCAAGATGTATCCGATGGTGTACAATCCATCAAAATGTAAAAAGTAGTACTGCACAGACTTCCAAACCAAGGTCCTCACACAGGTGGTGCCCCACTCTGTGTTGGGCATTAACAGCTGAGTGATGCCTGACACAAGAGTCCTAGACAAGTAATAGTGAGGAGACTAGGTTTTCTTGCGTGAACAAGATTCATCAATCAACAGAGAGACTACTTTTCCATTTATCAAATCAAGAACAATCAAGCAAGCTTCATCAAGCATTAAGTAGTTCTCATCAAGCTTTACAATCAAAGCTACCTAGCCTCAACACTTCCATCAATCAATAGACAAGATAAACAAGACATCAAGGGGATCCTAGGTCATCATCTAAGTTCATCATGTAATCCCAAACCAAAATAAGTAAAGCAATCTATAGAACATGAACATTTCATGTAGAAAGTACCAAATGGTACAATTTAGAATCGAGAGCGATAAACAATCCAATCTTAGGTCAATAGTTATTACCGTACTCTCGTACAACACTATTCAGTCAACAAAAGGAATAAGGTTCGTGATACCTGAACAAACAATCTTCGTGCATAAATATAAAAGAGGGTATCCCGTTGTCCCGTGCCGTTCAAGATTGATATAAGTTGAAAAACCGAGAAAATAGGAATAACGACGAGAAAATGCATGCCCAGAACATTCCTCGTATCAAGTCAAATGAGTCCAAAAAGGGTAATCAAGGTTCCACCTAAGTCCATAGACTAAGGATAATTCCTTTCGAAAAAGGAGGAATTCGGTCAGCTAGGTTCGATTAGCCGATATGTTCGGTCAGCCGAGATCTGACCGAAAAGGTGACCGACCGCATTAAAAACCCAGAAAACGAGCTCTTTGGAATTCTAACCGACAGGTCTCCCCAAGTGCATTTCGGTTAGCCGAAATTGATGTTCGGTTAGCCGAGATTGCAGTTCAGCTAGCCGACACCCAGGTTCGGCTGACCGACTGCACCTAGAATTCTAAAGTGAATTCTGTGCAGAAAACAAAATAGGGAGTTTCACTCCCTTCCATCATTCACACCTGCAAACAAGGAAAATAGGGCATTATGCCCTCACCACATACATCCATACCCCCTCTCCTCAAGTACATCAATCTTTCAATTTAATTTCCAATTAATTTCATTAAGCAATGAAACAAGATTATCATGTTTTCATTTCAAATCAATCAAGATAAGAGCATAGGGTCATCTAAGCATTTCAGTCATCATTTCAAGGGAGAAACAACATATCTAAGCATAAATATATATATTCACTTGCATTAATGAAGAGCTAAGATAAAATCCCAAGAGAAATTGGGGAAATCCTTCTTTGAGCTCAAAAGTGGAGGAAACACTCTAAATCCCAAAATCTTTCTACAAAATGAATGCAATGGGATGTAGTGAGTCTCCCTAATCCATTTCTAACTAAAAGGAAGAAGATTAGCTATGGTTAAAAGCTTTGGAGGCCTACCTTTCAATGGGTTGTTAATGGAAAGTCTTGAAAATGAGATGGTTGTGATCTTGGAGCTTTGAGGAAGATGATGTGGGGCTTGGCCTATGAAAATGGAGGTTCTATGGCTTGCGTTGGCAAGGAGGTAGTGAAGAGGAAGAAGAGTATGAATAGTAGTGAAATGGAGATAGAGATGAAGAAGGGATGAGTCATCCGGATGATGAGGCTTTTAATAGAATAGGATAAAGGTTAATATAGGTTTAGTCCTTGGTTCACTTAAGAGATTATTTGGGCCTCTTTCTCGCGTCGAATCGAAACGCGATAGAAGACTAAAATTCTTGAAATGACGAGACCTATCCGATGTACCCAAACTCACAAAAACTCATAATCTCAATTAAACACCTGAAAACTTCCCAAAATTACAAACCACCCCCTTACTGTACCCAAACGTACTCCGAATCACGTGAGATTTCACCCACACGATTCATACGTCAAACCCGACTCGCTAAGACTCTAAACACTCTTACTCACTAATCAACCAATTAATTATAAATAATATAGGCTAAGGGTCGGGATGTTACACTCTGGAAGGCTCTCTATTCAGTTTTGCAATTTCCTCACTCATTAAGGAACCATTCCCCAACTATTATTTCCCTAAACTGCTGAACAAAATGGTGTTGCTGAATGCAAAAACCATCATCTTTTGGATACCGCCGACACTCTATTCCTTTAAAGGCCCTCTTTGCTTTTGGGGTGAACCTCTTCTTACCGCCACTTATTTTTCAACTGTTGTCCTGTCTGGTCAAACATCCTTTTAAACTCTTTCACAAAAAACTAGACTATTTCTCTATATGACCTTTTGGATTTACTTGCTTTGTTCTTTCTCCTGATGAACACTTGAAACTCTCTCCCATGTCCACCATTTGTTTCTTTCTTGATTATGGGATTGAACGTAAATGTTTTCATTGCTTCGAAAAGGCGAGTTTGGCACTTTACTTTTAAAATCAAGTGGAGTGAAGTGAAATAAAAAGTATGAATAAAAAACATAGTGGGTTATGATGATATTTTGTTTTTAGTTGTTGGGGATAGAATATTGTTTACTTTTATTATGGAAAATGGAATTTTTTTGTCATTTAGTGAGTAATCGTTGTTACTTTTTGACTTTTTGTTGAAAAAATTAGAGAGAATATGAATAAAATATAAATGACTTTTTAACATTGCTCTACTTGACTTTACAAATAGAAATACCAAACTAGCCTAAGCCCATTGTCATTGTATATCCCGTCATGTCAGTTTTCGTGAGGATACCCCCTTCTAGTTTCTATATGCAAAATCTCTCTCCTAAGGGCCTGTTTCTTTCCAAGTATTTCTGACAGGAATTCAGGCTGTCTGTGAATTCCTGAATTCCAGTCAGAAATTCTATGTTCATTTACTAGAATTCGCAGCATTTGAGGTGAGCAGTATTTTGGAATTCCAAAAAAGTGGAATTCCCAAATACTAGCCCTTGCTCCAGCATTTACAAATTCTAGCATTCCGGGAGGCTTCTTTTGAACTCCGGCTCTTACTTACCATCAAAGAGGAAAGATTAATCAATATAAGTTTGGTGGAGATTGAGAACATCTGGCGGGGGCCACTGAGTGATTGATCACAATCTCGTCCGTTACAATGGCCGTATAGGGTTGGGCGATTTTGATGGAGGAGCCTGATCTAAATTTGATCAGTGGGGCCCATGATTTTGGAGCAAATCAAAATCCGAGGTGAGAACGTGTTCTCTGTTTGGGAGAAGTTCTGTTGCAGAACGTGTAAGGATAAAGAAGAGATGGAGGGGTTCCAGCGGTCTACAAGTGTATGAGAAATAGTGTGGCCACCACCCTCCTTTTTAGTTTCTAGAAAAGTGGAGAAGAATTTCATACACAGGATTCAGTCCTACCGGTCTATGAGTGTATGAGAAATAGTGTGGCCACCACCCTCCTTTTTAGGCGAGAACGTGTTCTCTAGAAATAAATTTCATACACAGGATTCAGTCCTACCGTTGTTGGCAATTTCTGATGAGACCCACTCTTTGGCTCATGGACATGTGATTAATTTTTGTATGAATGTTGTTTTTTATTTTTTTTATTTTTGCTACTTGAATTGTGAAATTGGTATGTAAATAATGCATACATGAGTAAAATTCCAGTAAAAAACCCTTATAGTTATGAAACAGAAAATTCAGAAAATCCAGGAATTCATGAATTCTCAGGCAGAAATTTAGACATAAAAGAAACAGAGAATTCAGAAATGACAGAATTCAATAGCATTTCAGAATTCCAGCATTTAAAAATCCCAGACAGCCACCAAACATGAATTCCAGGAATTCTAGGAAAGAAACGGGCCCTAAGTCTCATTTCTTTATTCCCATATCCATTCTCCGAGTTATTCCTTGTGTGCTGTCTTTGTTCCCCATCTTTATTACAACTCAAAAATAAGAAAAGAAACAAGAGGGAACTGCTTGCTGGTCGTGCACAGGACAGCATTGTCGGCCTTGAAGTTTTGATCATTGGGCCCCACATGATGACTGATGGCACCAACCAGCCTGTCCAAACATCTTATCTTCTAGAGGACTTGAAACAAAGGAAGCGAGAAATCTCTGTTCACCTAGGACGTCTTCAATGTCCAGATCTCTAGGAGCTGGGGGCCCCACTTTGCGGCCCTGGGGACCTGCTGTTTTTCTCGGACTGTTGAAGAGGTAGGGGCAACCAGTCTGGCTGCAGTCCCTATGTTTTGGCATGGTCTGGCCCCAATTCTGTTGACTGAAACTTGGCTGACACGCTGTCCAAGAACGCGGGCCTGCGACGTATATTGGGGCTGGTTGGGAATGTTGGGTCTCCAAATGCGTTTGTTAACGTGTTTTGGATCCCCTCTTAATTCAGCAACTTTTAAATCTGATTTGGGCCCATCTGGACCTTCTAACTTGGAATTTAAGCCATTCCACTTGATCTGGCCCTTATGCAAATGGATAGAGACTACAGAGCCCGTTTAATTGATCAAATTGATCTCAGTACTTGAGGGCTTGTTCGGTCACATGATCAACCAAATTCTGGCCATCCGAGTCTCCTTCATCTATTAATCTCTACAATCTTCTCCTTTGGCTCTCTAACAACTATAGTGTCTGACCCATTTCTTTAATTGTTCTCTCCTATAAAGAGAAGCTTGAACCCTTTCCCATATTTCAATCCTTCTCCTTCCTTCACTTAGTATCTTGCAAGGAAGCTATTATTATTGATTGAGAAGACACCCCAAGGTTACCTCGACATCCATAGCCTTATCACTTGATAGATTATGTAGGTGCTGAAAATAATGACCCACAATAACTGGGGTGCCTAAGAGGACTTATCCAAAGTGGTGATGACTGGGTACCGTCCGAAAGCCTGAAAGAGAAGAGCAAACGGTCAGAGGACCCTGGCCTGGGCGGCGCAAGGCTCTCCGATGCCAAAGTCAGTGAGTGAACTGGAACAATGGAAGGAGAGGAAGAAGAGAGGCAGAGTAACGGCTCTGTGGATTGAATTATGCGTACCTTGCTGGTGGTATGAGGCTCTATTTATAGAGGCTTGGGTCGTATCTTTGGATGATATCTTGGTGTGGGTCCATGATTCGACTGGGAGGTCATGATCAGCCCACAAAGTAATAAATGCGGTCCAATCCAGCCCACTCTGCATTTAATGCTAGTCGGATCAGCCCACATCGCATTAAATGCGCGTCATGTTGGGCCAGATTGTATTGGACGCCTTTGACGGTTGGGGTACCATCGGATCCGCCCTCGGGCCTTGCCCTGATGTGGCTTCAGCCGCTGGATTCCGCCCTGTCAGGGATCTGGCGAAGATTATGAACGGCTGGATGTCGCATCTGTCTCACTGGCTCGCGCCCCTATTCCTCCCCGTGCCTGATGACGTGGGGGACGAGGGGTGCGAGTGGAGGCTCTTTCCTGCTTCGGCTTTCGTCCTGGCTCCTTTGGCCGAGGTGGAGCTTTCTGCCGAGGTGGGCACTTGGAGTAGCCGAGCTCGGCGCTAGCGGTCCGGACCTGCTTGACTTCGGCCGGACCCCCTGTCCTGGTAGCCGGGGTGAGTCTGGTGCCACGTGGGCGGCACACGGATGGCACGCGGGAATGCTTAGTCTCATTCGATGGCTGTGATTAGCGTAATCCTGGAGTTCTGGAAATCTCCCCACACAATTGCCCCCTAGCTTTTGACCTCTTAAGCATCCCAGCCTTTAGTGGTTGAAAGCTAGAAAATCCGTCTGGGGATGCGGCGATCATTGCCTGGTGTCGTTTCAACTTTTTCGAAGCAATAAATGCTCTGCCCTGTCTGTCCTGGGAAGCGAGTCGACGGCTACACGCGTAGCCTCTTCACTGATTGCGTTGTCCCATTGATGGGACGGGCACGGGCTGCGATGTCCGTCTTTTCGAATTCGAAAGGGGGATTCAATCGAGGGTTCCCTTTCCATAAATAGGGTCGTCTTCTTCCTTTCTTGTTTCTGATTTCCTTTTGCCTTTGCCTTCATCTTTGATTTCTGCTCTGCTGCTCGAGATCTCTCTAGCGAGGACGACCGTAGGACGCGCTCGGATCTGTTCTTGATTCGCCCCTTCGTCTCTGTAAGTTGCTTTGTGCCTCTGTCTGGTTTTTCTTGGGGTTTAGGGACTTCTAGGGTTTAACTTCGCTGTCACCCCTTTTAGACATGGCCACCCCTAGGTTTGAGTTAGACACTGATGAGGGCGTAGCCAGGTTTAGAGCTGCTTTCAGTATTCCGGAGGGAGTCCTCCTCAAGCCGGCGGACCCCGTCGACTACGCCACCCTTCGCTGGTCCTGCGGCTGGATGCCGTTCCCTCTGATCTCCGTGATCGAGGGCGGGGTCAGATTTCCTCTGCACCCCTTGCTTAGGGCCTGCCTTAGCGCCTGGTCCATTACCCCGTGCCAGCTGATGCCCAATGGCTATAAGGTCATCATGGGCACGGCGAAGCTGAATGAGATTTTGGGAACCAATCTGGATGTCCATGATATCGAGGATACCTACGACATCTGCAAGGCTGGGGAAGGAAAATACTATCTCCGGGTGAAGCCGCAACGAAGAGGCTTCGTCCTGGCCTTGGAGGATTCAAGTAAAAATGCCGAGGAAACTTTCTTCTGTGTGTCAGGGGACTGGGAGTTCGGCGCTGGCGAGAGCAGGAGGCTGATGGTCCCTCGACGCCCTGGGACTGTCCCAAGTAAACACCGCCCCTTTTCTCTTACTTGTTTTGCTTGATTTGAATGATGCCGAGCTGACGCTTTTACTGTCTGTTGTGCAGAAGCAGGCGCGAGGCGACGCCGAGCTGCGAGTGAAGGCTGGAGGAAGAACGTCGACGACATCAACAAGGTCGAGAGATACAAGGGGCACGAGACCAGGTCGGCCTGGAAGCTGCTCGGGTATACGCCGAGGTACCATGGCCACTACAGGAGAACCGGAGTAGCCGAGGTAGACGAGGCGCACCCCGATCGTCCTACTGTCTCCGCTGCCGTGCCCGCCGGGATCCCCTTGACCGATCCTGCTGCGAGCCGAGCTGCATCTGGCGCCGAGGCGTCCACCTCTAGTTCGGGGTTACCGAACCTGACGCAGATAGTGGACGCTTATTCGTCCGATCGCGAAGAGGGCATGGAGGGAAGTTCAAGGGCGCCGGTTGTTAAGGATCTGGCAGCCAGGTTCAGGCGGGGGTCTTCCTCCTCCGCGACAGCCATCATCTGCCAGCACCCGCACAGCCTCGGGCCCGGGGGGCGCTGGTGCTACTTCTACGACACCTTCATCTGCCAGCACCCGCGCAGCTTCGGGCCCGGGGGGTGCTGGCGCCACTTCTGCTCCTGCCCCTGCCCCGAGTGGGGGAGTGCGGCGACGCTCTCCGGACCGCCCGAGGGAGGGGTCCCCGCCCTAGAAGAAGCTCAAGGCGGGGGAGAAGGACTCGGGGGCTGAACAGCCTCCGAAGGGTAAAACTCCTGCGCGGGCCCCCGGAGTCAAGGCCCCAGCTGAGAAGAATGCGCCGGCCAGCAGGCCGACTAGCGTGGCAGCCCGCGAGCTCGCCATCTCGGTAGGGCAAGGGTCCGGATCGGCTTCCGGACCTCGAACTGCCCCAGCGGCATGGAGACCGAGGATGGAGACGCAGCCCGGCAAGCCTTTGAACGTCGAGGACCGGCTGATGGGGAACGCCGACGTCATCGGAGCTCTCGCCAAAGCCTGCTCTCTGCCGCGGGACATGGAAATGCACGAGAAGTTCGACGACGAGAGCCTGATGGTCTCGGCGATCCAGGCTAATCTTCTGGTAAGCGTTTTCAGCGCTCTTCTTCAAGTGGTTTAGCTCGACTGCTCCTGTTTGACTTACTTTTTCCCTTTGCAGAACGTGCAGAGGCTCCTGGCCGTGGTGGGGAGGAGTGACAAGAACTCCGCGAGGATCGCTCAGCTGGAGTCTGAGAGGGAAAGGCTGAGGAAGGAGCTAGAAGAGCTGAAGGAGGGAATGGAAGGGTTGAAGAAGGCCAGCGCCGAAGAGACCGCTCGGTTGGCGTCGGCTCTGGCTGAAGTCGCCGAGCTCACGTCGAAAGCTAATCATCTGAAAGGCGAGGTCTGGGCGAGGAACAAGAGGACCGCCGAGCTGGAGTCGGAACTGGCCAGATCAAAGGCTGAATCGGCGGCCGAGGGGACGAGGCTGCGCGTGGAAGTGCTGGCCGGGCGCGCTGAAATAGCGAGGTTGAAGACGGTGAATGCCGAGCTGGAGAAGGGCAAGGCCTCTCTACTGTCCGAGGTCCAATCCGCTTTCCAGAATGGGGTGGACCATGCCACGGAGCTGTATGAGAAGCAGGTGGAGGAAATCACCTCCATTCTGTTCGAGGAAGGATGCTTGGCCGCACTGAGGCGTGCGGGGGTTCCTGAAGACCACCCTGTCTATCGGGACCTGCCGAAGTATTCGGACCCGGCTCCCGAGCCGAGCCCCGCTCCTTTGGCCGAAAGCGCCTCAGTCGAGGTCCCTGCAGTCGTTCCCGCTCCAGTTGCCCCGGCCCCGAGCGATGCCCCGGTTGCCAGCGATGCTCCGGCCGCGCCTCAAGGCGAAGCCTCTTCTGCCCCTGCTTCGGGCGAGGTACCGGTCAAAGCCTCTTCTGTCGGCGACACTCCTAGCAAGGTCACGGCTGCGACCGATGCTGCTGGTCCATCAGACACGGTGATCGACCTGGTGGAGTCGCCGAAGCCACAGTAGCCTTGCTTTTCTTCTCTTGTAAATAGCTCTCGGGCTTGTAATATTCTTTGCTATTAATGAAAAACGGGCTTCTTTACTTGTGCATTTTTCCCTGCATTTTTCTCTCCTTCGGTTCTGGATGTGACATTGAATGCCATTGAACGCCTTTAATGTGATGCGTAACCCTAGAGAGAGTTTGAACGGTCTTCCTAGCTATCTGCGCCGTTTTTCCATATTCTGGAGACCATAAATAGCAGTAAGCATGGCGAGAGGGCCGATGAGGGAAACGGGCGAACGTCTCCACGTGGCGCCACGGGGATCGCTGGTCATTAAACAGGAAGGCGGGCGTCCCGCGCAACGCGTGGGAGACTTCGCCCCATTACTTCCTTCGAAGACCGGGCCCTTGTTCTTCCTATAAGTAGAGGTGGTAGGCTCGCCATGAGAGAGAAATTGAAAAGGAACTTAGGATAGCTTAATTCACACATAGACGTAGGAGTCATGTCTGTCAGACTTTTAGCAGTATTCGACCCGGGGGGAACCCCTGCGCCTGAGGACGGCCTTCTCCGAGGGGGGAGGCCCGTCGTGGTCTGCGCGCTCTCTGAAGACGATCCTCGTGGACCACGCGCTCTCTGAACGCGGGTCCACGACCAACCCTCCCCGGCCCGGCTGCATTGGAGACTTTGCAGGGGGATGGTGGCGCCCTCCGCGTCTTCGTGATTCTGCAGGGTCTTTTGTCGCAACACATTCCTTGCAGGGTCTCAAGACCGTCGAGGGAAGGATCGAGGCTCCGCTGGACCGAAGGGCTTCTTCAAACTTTGGTCTCACCGACCGGAGGGTGTTGAAGAGCTCAGCGAGGTCCAGGGCCTCCTAGCCGGAGGGGCTCTTGCACGCTTTGGTCTAACTAACCACAGTGTGTTATAGAGCTCTGTGAAATTCAGGATCACTCAGAACCTCCAGGCAACGAACCGGCGTCTTCGAGCCCGCAGCCTGAAGAGTCGGTGAAGATCAGAGTCTCCCAGCTTTTACTTCATTTTTTGTTTTTAGAGGACTGCGAGCCTCCTTTCTGTACTTTGTTTTCTTTTCTGTAACCTTTCTAATGAAACAGTTTACAATGAATAAAAAGGAAGAGCTTTGTGATCATTCAACCTGCGTACTGTGTTCTTGCATTCTTTTTTACTTTCCTTGCACTGTTTTGGAACACTTGTATTTTTGTGCTGCTTTTTTGCGCTTCAGTGCTTGCACAGCTCTTTCTTTCTTGAAAACTGACCTTGGCCGAAATGGCTAGCTTTGGCCGAGACGAACTGCCTTGTGCCGAAGTGGATCCAGAATCTTGTTTGTTTCGGCTATGTGAGCATGAGTTCGGCAACGGTCTTTGAGTGGGGTATAAACCCGGACTTTAGGAAACGACCGAGTGTTCGAACTCGAGGCCTTTTCCAGGGCGGTGGACCCTTGAGTGGGGTATAAACCCGGACTTTAGGAAACGACCGAGTGTTCGAACTCGAGGCCTTTTCCAGGGCGGTGGACCCTTGAGTGGGGTAAAAACCCGGACTTTAGGAAACGACCGAGTGTTCGAACTCGAGGCCTTTTCCAGGGCGGTGGACCCTTGAGTGGGGTAAAAACCCGGACTTTAGGAGACGACCGAGTGTTCGAACTCGAGGCCTTTTCCAGGGCGGTGGACCATTGAGTGGGGTAAAAACCCGGACTTTAGGAAACGACCGAGTGTTCGAACTCGAGGCCTTTTCCAGGGCGGTGGACCCTTGAGTGGGGTAAAAACCGGACTTTAGGAAACGACCGAGTGTTCGAACTCGAGGCCTTTTCCAGGGCGGTGGACCCTTGAGTGGGGTAAAAACCCGGACTTTAGGAAATGACCGAGTGTTCGAACTCGAGGCCTTTTCCAGGGCGGTAGACCCAGAGCTGCCGAAGTCGATCAAAGAGAGATGACAGAATGATGACAGGGCGAAAGCTGCTTTCATTGATTCTGAGATTCATTACATCTTTAGAAATAGAACTTTTTTAAGTGGGATGCATTCCACGGCCTTGGCAATGGCTTGCCTTCTAAGTCCTCGAGCTTGTAAGCTGACCTTCCTGCCAGTGAGACTACCCTGAACGGGCCATGCCAGTTCGGGGCCAGCTTCCCTTCGTTTGGTTCTTTGTCAGCTGGCAGGGTCTTCTTTAGAACCAGCTCTCCCACAGAAAACCTTCTTTCTCTGACATTTTGATTGTATGCCCTGGCCAGCCGCTGCTGATAGTCGGTCAGGCGCAGTGCTGCTACTTCTCGGCGCTCGTCTGCCAGTTCCAGCTCCATTGCCAGGTTCGTCTCATTTCGGCCTTGGTCGACCAGTTCTGTCCTCAGGGTGGGAAGGCCGATTTCTAAGGGAATGACCGCCTCCATTCCGTAGGCCAGAGAGAAAGGTGTCGCCGAGGTGGATCTCCTTGGAGTTGTTCTGTATGCCCATAGCACGCTCGGAAGTTCTTCTACCCATCTGCCCTTTGCCTTGTCCAGTCGCTTCTTCAGGCCATCCAGGATCACTTTTTTAGAGATTTCGGCCTGGCCATTACTCTGCGGATATGCCGGAGTGGAGTAATGGTTCCTGATGCCGTGCTCTTGGCAGAAGTCTTTGAAGGATTTGGAGTCGAACCGAGTCCCGTTGTCTGAGATCAGGGTCCTAGGGATGCCGAACCTTGTTAGGATGTTTTTCCAAACAAAGTTCCTGGAGTCCCTGTCCGTGATGGAAGACAACGGTTCAGCTTCTATCCATTTTGTGAAGTAGTCTGTAGCGACTATCAGCCATCTCTTGTTCCCTGGAGCTCGGTGAAGAGGCCTCATAATGTCCAGGCCCCATTGAGCGAAGGGCCATGGACTAGAGAGGGGACTCAGATCTTGCGCTGGCTGATGGAGAGAGTGGGAGAACTTCTGGCACTTCTCGCATTTCCTGGCGTACACCTGCGCGTCTTTCTGCATGTAGGGCCACCAGTAGCCCTGGCTTATAGCCCTGTAGGCCAGTGATCGACCCCCTATGTGACTGTCACAGATTCCTTCGTGGATCTCGTACAGGAAGTCGTCTACCTTGCTCGGGTGGACGCACTGGAGGTATGGACCTGTGAAGGATTTCCTGTAGAGTTTGCCTTCGGGAGAGAGCCAGAATCGAGCTGCCTTGAGTCTGATCCGGTGGGCTTCAGTCTTGTCCTTAGGGAGCTGGTCGTCCTTCAAGTAGGCGACGATTGGATCCATCCAGCTTGGGCCGAGGTCAGCACAGAGGACAAGCCAAGATGAATGGAGTTCTAAGCTTGACCTTGATATTGACCCAACCTCGACGGTCCTTTTCTTCCCTGCTTCGACAGCGGAGGCCAGGTTTGCAAGCGCATCTGCGTGCGTGTTGGTATCTCGGGATATTTGCCTGACCTCGGCTTTCTGGAAATAAGACAGCAGTTTTTTCGCAAGGGCTAAGTAGGCCGCCATCCTGTCGTCCCTGGCCTGGTAATCTCCAGCGAGCTGGCTAGTTACCAGTTGAGAATCGCTGAAGATCACCAGGTGCTCGGCTCCGAGGATCTGGGCGCTGTTCAGCCCTGCTATTAGTGCTTCGTACTCTGCCTCATTATTTGTTGCTTTGAAGTCCAGGGGGAAAGCCAGCTCTATGACCAGACCCTCTGGCGATTGGAGGACTATGCCGGCGCCAGCTCTCTTGGAGGTGGATGATCCGTCGACAAAGATCTTCCATGCCTGGGTGGGAGACTGTTCGACCTCGGTCACTTCTGGCTCGTGCCCTGTGCCCCCCAGTGCCGTGCCGAGCTGGGTCGGAGCCGGGTTGGGGGAGACGAATTCGACGATGAAGTCTGCCAGAATCTGGGCTTTGATTGCAGTTCGGGGACGGTACTGTATATCATACTGCCCCAGTTCAACTGCCCACTTTGATATTCGCCCTGAAAAGTCAGCCTTCTTGAATATTGAACGGAGTGGATGCTCCGTGATCACCACAATGGCGTGGGATTGGAAATAATGGGAGAGCTTGCGGGAGCCACTGACGAGAGCCAACGCAAGCTTCTCTAACAGAAGGTACCTGGTCTCGGCATCGAGCAGGGTCTTGCTCGTATAATAAATTGGTTTTTGAATTCCCTCGTCCTCCCTGATGAGGACGGAGCTCACTGCGTGATCCGAGACCGCAAGATATAAATACAAAATCTCCCCCCGAGTTGGGGTGGAGAGCAAGGGTGGTGACATCAAATAGGTTTTGAGCGCGGCCAACGCCTGGTCGCACTCAGGAGTCCACTGGAATTTTAAATTTTTCTTAAGAAGCTGGAAGAAAGGCCTGCACTCATCTGATGACCGGCTGATGAAGCGATTGAGTGCTGCAGCCATTCCCGTGAGCTTCTGGACTTCTTTCGTGGTAGAGGGGCTCAGAATGCCCTGGATCGCGGTGATCTGGTCTGGATTGGCCTCTATCCCCCTCCGCGTTACCAAGCTGCCAAGGAACTTGCCAGAGGCTACGCCGAAGGCGCACTTGGAAGCATTTAGCTTGAGCTTGTACGCGCGAAGGACGTCGAAGACTTGGCCGAGATCCGCCAGGTGGTCGCTGGAGTGCACTGATTTGACGACCATGTCGTCGATGTATACTTCCACTGTTCGGCCGAGGTGAGCCTGGAACATCTTTGTCACGAGGCGCTGATAGGTCGCCCCCACGTTTTTTAGCCCGAAGGCATCACCTTGTAGCAGTAAGTGCCGCGGGGGGTTATGAATGACGTTTTCTCCTCGTCAGGCTCGTGCAGCGGGATCTGGTGGTAGCCTCTGTAAGCGTCGAGGAAGCTCATTCGGTCGTGGCCAGCGGTGGCGTCGATCAGTTGGTCAATCTTCGGAAGGGGGAAACTATCTTTAGGGCAGGCGCTGTTCAAGTCTGTGAAGTCCACGCACACCCTCCATTTACCGGTTTTCTTTTTAACCACCACCGTATTAGCCAGCCAGACCGGGTATTGGACTTCCCGAATGGCTCCTGCCTTCAGCAGTTTGTCGACCTCTTCGACGACCGCGTCTGTCTGCTGCAGCCCTGTCCTTCGGGCCCTCTGCACTACAGGCTTGTAGCTGGGGTCCACGTTTAGCTTGTGGCACATGACCTCGGGGTCGACCCCAGGCATGTCGCTTGGGCTCCAAGCGAAGACATCGACGTTCTGCATCAGGAACTGTGAGAGTTCGGCCCTCTCCTCGTCTGGCAGCTGGGTGCCGATGAGGAAGAACCTATCTGGGTCTGCCGAGTTCAGCCTGACCTCGGCCAGGTCCTCAACGCTTTTCTTCTCGGGGTCTCGGCCGATTTCATCTAGGCCTTTCTCGAATTCGGCGAGGTTGACGCGCTCCGGCTCCTTCTCTGCTGGGACTGCGGCCAGCATGCACTGCCTAGCTTGCTGCTGATCTCCCTCCACCATCACTACTTCCATCTTGCCCTCCTTGTTCTCGAGGACGAACTTCAGCTTCTGGTGGAGGGAGGAAGGGACCGCTTCCAACTTGTGGAGCCACGTTTTGCCCAAGATAATGTTGTAGGGAGAAGGGGCGTCCATGACCAGGAAGTCGGCCAGCACGGAGGCTCCGCCGACTCGGGTCTCCAGGGTGATCCGACCCTTGGGATAGACTGGCTTGGCGGACAACCCCAGCAAGGGTGCACGGACCTCCGTGAGGTCTGCTTCCGAGAGGTTCATCTTCTTGAAGCACTCGTAGTAGAGGACCTCGGAAGAGCTGCCGGAGTCTACGAGGATCCTCTTCACGGTGAAGTCCTTTAACTTCATTGTGAGGAGCAGGGGGTCGCTGTGGGGAAGCTGGATTCCCTCTAGATCTTTGTCCGAGAAAGAGATCGCGGGTCGGTCTCGGCGAGCTTTCTTGGATGCCGGTGTTAGGAATTTTGTGTATTGCAATTTGATGGATGCATATCATTTTAATCATCATTTGATTTCTCACACTTGCATTATTTTAGAAAACATTGAAATCTTATTTTATCCATGCATTGTTTTTAAATATGGTAAAACTCATGTTTTATGCATGAATTGGTTTTAATTTTGGATGCAATTGATTTTGTAAAAGGAATTTCAAAATTCAAGCTTAGCCTAAGTTTTAAAGTTTCAAATGATTTGTGGCTTTTTATGATTCATGATTTTAAAAAATACTTAGATTGATTTAAATCATGTTTCAAGCTTGATTTAATGGCCCCAACAAGTCCCACATCAAAAATCTTTGAAAATTGCAAAAGTATGCAAAATGGGAAAAGTGGCCCAGGGCCCAGTGTACCCGGTCGACCGGGTACACATCCCGATCGACCGAGTACACTGCGGGTCGACTGGGCAGAGAGCCGTTTGGCTCTCCAACGGTCATTTTTCTGACCGTTTGGATGGGGTCGACCGGGCCTGTCATGGGGTCGACCGGGGACACGCAGAAACTCTGTTTTCTGTGTATAAAAAGGCTTCATTCCCTTTGAAAAAGGTTGGAACTTTTGAGGAAACTTGGAGCCTTCTTGGAGGTGTTTGAAGAGAAGATAAAGGGGATGAACCAAGGGGATTAAGAAGGTCATTAAGGAAGCTAAAGCTTGGATCATGAAGTTAAATCTCCAAGTAAGCTTTGCTTAATTTAATCATATGTTTCATGCTTGGTTTTAAATCTTTGGTAAATGTTTTTAGCATGATAACTATGATGAAATGAATTCATTACTTCCATTCAATCTTTGATATTAAGTTGTAATGAATTCTTTTCTTTGATTCAAACTTAGTTTAGTTTTAAACTTTGTTAAACATGTTATGTTTAAAACTTTGATTTCTTTATAACATGTTAATTTAACTTGTTTGAATCATCATTGTTGTTTTCAATCTTTTTAAAAAACCTTTGTTAAATCTTGTTTTTGAAAACAACACTACAAATGCATCACATGTTTAAGCCAAATTAATTTCATACAACTTGTGAGCCTTTATTTTTTAAATCATCAACAAGTTAGTATTTGTTCATGTGATTTGCATTTAAACTTCAATCAATTCTTTCTATGTGCTTTAATCTTTGAATTGCTTTGAGCATATATTCATTGGACTTTACTTTTTAAACTTGATTGAAGTTGTCACACACGCACCTCATTAGCATACATCTTTGCACTCATTAGTGTGTTGTGTGAGTTTAGTTTTCACTTTCAAATTAGCCTATTAAAGAGGCATTGTAATTGTGCTTTAATTGTAATCTCTTAGAGTGTTCTTCGGAAGACACTTTCTTTGAGAAATCATTTCTTTGTAAGGTTATTGCTTAGCCATTGAAAAGCATCTTGTATAGGTTGTTGTTAAGCCTTGAAAAACAACATTGTAAGGTTATTGCTTATCCTTGGAAAGCATCTTGTAGAGGTTATTGCTTAGCCTATTGGAAAAGCATATTAGTGGAAATCCGGTGGGGTGTGAGAGCACAAGCCGGTAGTGGATGTAGGCACGTTGGCCGAACCACTATAAATATTGTGTTGTGGTGCATGCTCTTGTGATGATTGTATGTATTTAGCTTCCGCATTGTGCTTGTTATCATCACTAGTGACTAGTTAGTTTATAGAAAATTAAAATTGGTCATAGTTAGTCACTATTAGTAGCTCACCCTATTCACCCCCCCTCTAGGGTTAGGATCCCCCGGACTTTCAGCCGGTCCAAGCTCGGCTTTCATCACCTCCTTCCCGTGCAATGCCTGCCTGGCCTCGGCGCGGGCCTGGGAGCTGCCTCGAGACGAGGGAGCGGGAGCTGAGGACGCCAGATGGATCACGTTAATGATCTTTTCGGAATCCTCGCTGTCTGGATCCCGAGTCGTGATCTGGTGAACTCGGCCCTCGCTGCCGCCGGCATCTCCTGCCTTGACGAACTCTGGAATGTGGCCCTCACCGGCCAGCTTCTCCAGGTACCACTGCAGAGACTTGCAGTCCTCAGTCTTGTGCCCGTTACCCTTGTGGTAAGAGCAGTAGAGTTTGCTCCGGCTGCCGGAGGTGGGCTCATTCTTCAAGGGCGGAGGCCACTTGAAGAACGGCTTAGTCTTTATCTTGTTTAGGTTCTTGTATGTCGGCTCCGTGAAGACGACATTGACGCCGTGACTGGCATTGGTGGGAGGTCTGGGCCTCCAGGTGCCCCCAGACTTGGACGACGTGGGCTTCGCCGAGTTGGCGACCCAGGCCGGCTTGGGCTCCTGCTTCTGGAAGGGCCTCCCGCCTCTCTGCCGAGGCTGGCTGCTCTTCTGCTCGGGCTCCGGGCGTCCGTCCTCCTCCCGGGCTCGGATTTCATCTTCCTCCCGGGCGACGAAACGCTTTATCCGGGACATCAACGCTGGCATGAAGTCTGGGGGGTCTCCAACCAGGTCCTTCCGAAGGTCGTGTCCGGGGACCAGGGCATGTTGGAAGGCATAGATTGCTATTTCCTCCCTGGTGCTCTCGACCTGGCTGTAAACCGCCCAGAACCGTTGGGCGAATTTGGCGAGGCTCTCGCCCTGCTTCATTCTCAGGGCGAGAAGGTCCCCCTCTGTTTTGGGGACGACGCTGTAAGCTTGGAACTTCTTCAAGAAGGAGAGCAGGAGCTCCTTCCAACTTGAAACTGACTTCTCTGGGAGAGAGCAGAACCACTTCAGGGGGAGGTCACCCAAACTGGAGGAGAAGATTTTGCAGTTCAGGTGACCCTCGTTCCCCCAGATGGACATCTTCTGGGAGAAGTATCGGAGGTGAGCGGATGGGTCGGACAGTCCGTCGTAGGGGACGAACCACGGGACAGAGAACTTTTTGGGCAAGGGGGTGCGCTCGATGTCTCTTGTGAAGGGTGAGGCCCCCAGATCGGTATGGCCACAGATCTGCTTCTGGTCCCGCACGTCCAGGTTGTGCTGAAGAGCTAACCCGACGCGTTTGTCGAACCGCTCCTGCTCGTCGTCCTTCTCTGGTGTCTGCGCTCTTGGCTTTCGCTTGGAGTGGTTCGGGCTGCGATGGCTATGAGTTCGGCCATCGCGGCTACGATGACTTCGGCTGTTGCTTGAGCCTTCATCATAGAGCTGGCTACGCTTATGGTCCAGATGGTTTCTGAGATCCTCGTGAGGAGGCTGGGCTGCCCTGCTCGGGGCGTCCCTCTCCTTGCCCCGAGGATCAGAGACCTGCCTCAACGAGGCAGTTTGCGCTGCCCTCAGCTGCTGCTGGAGCTCGCGAATCAGCTGCTCCTGCCTCTGGAGGAGAGCATTTTGGGCTACGACAACTTCTCCGGTGGCAGGGGGTTGAGCGTGGCGCGTTTCTCCTACGGCCACGGCTTTATCTTTGCGGGGACGTTCATGCCGTCGCTCGTCGCGTCGGGGCGGCATGACTTCGTCTGCTGAGAGCGAGGCCTCGAGTCCCTCTTGGAGGGGGACCTCGACGTAGAGCTGTGAGCCTAAGCGGCCCTCGCCTGCAGATGTGCCGCGCACCGTGCGGGACCGTCCCTGAGGAGGGACGTCCGTTGACAGCGCTGGCTACTCGAGGATTGCTCTTGAGGATTCTCCGCCCTTTCTAGCTTTCGGAGGCATTTCTGAGAGATTGAGGTTGAGAAGGTTGGGAAGGTTGGGAAGGTTGGGATATTAGTTTCCCACAGACGGCGCCAATTGTAGGTGCTGAAAATAATGACCCACAATAACTGGGGTGCCTAAGAGGACTTATCCAAAGTGGTGATGACTGGGTACCGTCCGAAAGCCTGAAAGAGAAGAGCAAACGGTCAGAGGACCCTGGCCTGGGCGGCGCAAGGCTCTCCGATGCCAAAGTCAGTGAGGGAACTGGAACAATGGAAGGAGAGGAAGAAGAGAGGCAGAGTAACGGCTCTGTGGGTTGAATTGTGCATACCTTGCTGGTGGTATGAGGCTCTATTTATAGAGGCTTGGGTCGTATCTTTGGATGATATCTTGGTGTGGGTCCATGATTCGACTGGGAGGTCATGATCAGCCCACAAAGTAATAAATGCGGTCCAATCCAGCCCACTCTGCATTTAATGCTAGTCGGATCAGCCCACATCGCATTAAATGCGCGTCATGTTGGGCCAGATTGTGTTGGACGCCTTTGACGGTTGGGGTACTATCGGATCCGCCCTCGGGCCTTGCCCTGATGTGGCTTCAGCCGCTGGATGCCGCCCTGTCAGGGATCTGGCGAAGATTGTGAACGGCTGGATGTCGCATCTGTCTCACTGGCTCGCGCCCCTATTCCTCCCCGTGCCTGATGACGTGGGGGATGAGGGGTGCGAGTGGAGGCTCTTTCCTGCTTCGGCTTTCGTCCTGGCTCCTTTGGCCGAGGTGGAGCTTTCTGCCAAGGTGGGCACTTGGAGTAGCCGAGCTCGGCGCTAGCGGTCCGGACCTGCTTGACTTCGGCCGGACCCCCTGTCCTGGTAGCCGGGGTGAGTCTGGTGCCACGTGGGCGGCACGCGGATGGCACGCGGGAATGCTTAGTCTCATTCGATGGCTGTGATTAGCGTAATCCTGGAGTTCTGGAAATCTCCCCACACAGATTAGTTGACCAACTAACTACTACTAGAAACCCATTCCCTTCATCTCACTGTTCTTCTGTTTATATTAACCTGCTTCTAACTAAATCTATAGTTAATTTGAGAAGTTTGTTCTCTGTTTATTTATATGACTTTCCGTTTCTTTTGCAGCTTGGAGTAAAATTACTGCCAGTGAAAGGAGCAAGTGCCTACGGAAATGGTAACTGGAAGTTTAATATCATCTAAAATTCTTTTGCGGATTCACAAATGCATAAAAGTGAATAAGTTCTGAACTGAATGGTGTGTGTTGTGTGCTATTTTTTTACCACACGTGTTTAACTAGAGAAAATTGCTTGTAAAAGAAAACAGATTTAGGATCTTAATGCTTAAATCTAAACTAAACAAAGAATATAGGAATCCTGCTATTCAATTGAGAGAGCGTGTAGGGTTGACAAGTTCCCTCTGTGATCACCACGTGGTTGCATAAATACAGTTGACAAGTAATTTGGATTTCAAGAGGAAAATGTCCGAGAAATTAGGAGAATTTTGGAGAAAGAAGAAAAGGGAAAAGAAGAAGCTTGAGACTGAATTAGGGCATAAAACTTGGATAGTTGGCTCCAGCAGTTTAGAAAGATTTATTCGCAAGGTTGTACCCTCTTTCCCTTTGATTGGAATCTAAAGGGAAAAAAGGTCTCAAGCCCAACTTTCAGAAGGAAGTGTGGAAGAAGGTATTCTCAAAGAGGCAAGCCTAAACTCTTCCATTCTCTCAATATTCGGAAAAACTGTTTTGGCAGTGGCTGACTAGCCTGCAAATTCTTTTATTGTGCAAGCAAAGAAAAGAAATACCAATGCTTATCTCGATCATCAAATCAACTTAAAATAGTGTTCTAACTGTGTGGGGAGATTTCCAGAACCACAGGATTACGCTAATCACAGCCATCAGATGAGACTAAGCACTATCACGTGCCATCCGCGTGCCGTCCACATGGCACCAAGCTCACCCCGGCTACCAGGACAGGGGGTTCAGCCGAGGTCAGGCAACTCCTGGCCACTAGCGCCGAACTGAGCCACCCCGGGTGCCATTTCGGCAGAAAGCTCCACCTCGGCTGAAGAAGCCGGGATGAAAGCCGAAGCAAGGAAGAGCCTCCACTTGCGCCCCTCACCCCCCACGTCATCTGGCACGTGGAGGGATAGGGGTACGAGCTAGTGGGACAGACGCGACATCCAGCGGCTGAGGCCACATCAGGGCAAGGCCCAAGGGCAGATCCGATGGTACCCTACCGCCAAAGGCGTCCAACACGATCTGGCCCAACAAGACGTGCATTAAATGCGACGTGGGCTGATCCGACGCGCATTTAATGCAGAGTGGGCTGGATTGGACCGCATTAATTGCATCGTGGGCTGATCATGACTTCCCAGTCGAATCATGAGACCCATGCCTAGATATCGTCCAAGATATCTTCCAAATCGTCTATAAAAGGGACTGCATTTCACATGCAAGGTACGCAACATATACGCTCAAGAGCTGTTACTCTGCCTCTCTTCTTCCTCTCCTCCCATTGTTCCAGTTCTCTCACTGACTTTGGCATCGGAGAGTCTTGCGCCGCCCAGGCCAGGGTCCTCTGACCATGTGTTCTTCCCTTTCAGGCTTTCGGACGGCACCCAGTCATCACCATCTTTGGATAAGTCCTCTAAGGCTCCCCCGTTATTGTGGGTCATTATTTTCTGCACCTACAATTGGCGCCGTCTGTGGGAAAGTAATATCCCAACCTTCCCAACCTTCCCAACCTTCTTAACCTCAATCTTTCAGAAGCCATGCCTCCGAAAGCTAGGAAGGGCGTAGAGTCCTCGAGAGCAGCGCTCGAGCTGCCACCACCGTCGACGGACGTCCCTCCTCAAGGGCGCTCCCGCACGGTGCATGGCACGTCTGCAGGCGAGGGCCGCTTAGGCTCTCAGCTCTTCATCGAGTTCCCCTTCCAAGAGGGACTCGAGGCCTCGATCTCAGCAGAAGAAGTCATGCCACCCAGACGCGATGAGCGTCGGCATGAGCGTCCTCAGAAGGACAAAGCCGTGGCCGTAGGAGAGACGCACCACGTTCAAGCCCCTGCCACTGGAGGGGTTCTCGAAGCCCAAAATGCTCTCCTCCAGAGGCAAGAGCAGCTGATTCGCGAGCTCCAGCAGCAGCTGAGGGCAGCGCAAACTGCCTCCTTGAGGCAGGTCTCCGAGCCTCAAGGGAAAAAGAGGGACGCCCCCAGCAGGGCAGCCCAGCCTCCTCGCGAGGACCTCAAAAATCATCTGGATCATAAGCGGAGCCAGATTCATGACGAAGGCTCGAGCAACAGCCGAAGTCATCATAGCCGCGATGGCCGAGCTCATAGCCATCGCAGCCCGAACCACTCCAAGCGAAGGCCCAGAGCTCAGACCCCAGAGAAGGACGATGAGCAGGAGCGATTTGACAAACGCGTCAGATTGGCTCTCCAGCACAACCTGGACGTGCGGGACCAGAAGCAGATCTGTGGTCACACTGATCTGGGGGGCTCGCCCTTCACAAAAGAAATCGAGCGCACCCCCTTGCCTAGAAAGTTCTCCGTCCCGCGGTTCGTCCCCTACGACGGACTGTCCGACCCGTCCGCTCACCTTCGACACTTCTCCCAGAAGATGTCTATCTGGGGGAATGAGGGTCACCTGAACTGCAAAATCTTCTCCTCCAGTTTGGGTGACCTCCCCCTGAAGTGGTTCTGTTCTCTCCCAGAGAAGTCCATTTCGAGTTGGAAGGAGCTCCAGCTCTCCTTCCTGAAGAAGTTCCAAGCCTACAGCGTCGTCCCCAAGAAAGAAGGGGACCTCCTCGCCCTGAAGATGAAACAGGGTGAGACCCTCGCCATCTTCGCCCAGCGATTCTGGGCGGTCTACAGCCAGATTGAGGGCACCAGGGAAGAGATAGCAATCTACGCCTTCCAGCATGCCCTGATCCCCGGCCACGACTTGCGGAAGGACTTGGCCGGGAACCCCCCAGAATCCATGCCGGAGTTGATGTCCCGAGTAAAGCGCTTTATCGCCCAGGAGGAAGACGAGATCCGAGCCCGAGATCAAGACTTGCATCCGGAGCCCGAGCAGAAGAGTGGCCAGCCTCGGCAGAGAGGCGGGAGGCCCTTCCAGAAGCAGGAGCCCAAGCAGGCCTGGGTCTCCAGTTCGGCGAAGCCCGCGTCGTCCAGGTCCGGGGGCACCTGGAAGCCCAGACCTCCCTCCAGCGCCAGTCAGAGCGTCAACGTCGTCTTCAAGGAGCCGATCTACCGCATCCTGACCAAGATCAGGTCCAAGCCATTCTTCAAGTACCCTCAGCCCTTGAAGAATGAGCCCACCGACGGCAGCCGAAGCAAGCTCTACTGCTCCTTCCATAGGGGTAACGGGCACAAGACCGAGGACTGCAAGACTTTGCAGTGGTACCTGGAGAAGCTGGCCGAACAGGGCCACATTCCAGAATTCGTCAAGGCAGGCGATGCCGGCGGCAGCGAGGGCCGGATTCACCAAAGCGCAGCCCAGGCTCCAGACAGCGAGGATTCAGAGAAGATCATTAACGTGATCCATCTGGCGTCCTCACCTCCCGCTTCCTCGTCCCGGGACAGCTCCCAGGCCCGTGCCGAAGCCAGGCGGGCTTCACACGGGAAAGAAGTGATGAAAGCCGAACTCGCCCCTGCTTCCAAGAAAGCCCGCCGCGACCGACCCGCCATCTCGTTCTCCGACAGAGACCTAGAGGGAATCCAGCTCCCTCACAACGACCCCCTGCTCCTGACCATGAAGCTGAGAGACTTCACAGTGAAGAGGATCCTCGTCGACTCCGGAAGCTCCTCCGAGGTCCTCTACTACGACTGCTTCAAGAAGATGAAACTCTCTGAAGCGAACCTCACGGAGGTCCGTGCACCCCTGCTAGGGTTGTCCGCCACGCCAGTCTACCCCAAGGGCAGGATCACCCTGGAGACCCGAGTTGGCGGAGCCTCCGTGTCGGCCGACTTTCTAGTCGTGGATGCCCCTTCTCCCTACAACGTCATTTTGGGCAGAACTTGGCTCCACAAGTTAGAAGCAGTCCCATCTTCCCTCCACCAGAAGCTGAAGTTCGTCTGTGAGAGCAAGGAGGGCAAGCTGGAAGTAGTCACAGTGGAGGGGGATCAGCAGCAAGCCAGGCAGTGCATGCTGGCCGCAGTCCCGGCAGTAAAGGAGCTAGAGCGCGTCAACATCGCCGAGTTCGAGAAAGGCCTCGATGAAATCGGCCGAGATCCCGAGAAGAAGAGCATCGAGGACCTGGCCGAGGTCAGGCTAAACCCGGCAGATCCAGACAGGTTCTTCCTGATTGGCACCCAGCTGCCAGACGGGGAGAGGGCCGAACTCTCTCGGTTCTTGATGCAGAACGTCGACGTCTTCGCTTGGAGCCCAAGCGAAATGCCTGGGGTCGACCCTGAGGTCATGTGCCACAAGCTGAATGTGGACCCCGACCACAAGCCGGTAGTGCAGAGGGCCCGTAGGACAGGGCTGCAGCAGACAGATGCGGTCGTCGAAGAGATCGACAACCTGCTAAAGGCAGGAGCCATCCGGGAAGTCCAGTACCCGATATGGCTGGCCAACACGGTGGTGGTCAAGAAGAAAACTGGAAAGTGGAGGGTGTGCGTGGACTTCACGGACTTGAACAGGGCCTGCCCTAAAGATAGTTTCCCCCTTCCAAAGATTGATCAACTGATCGACGCCACCGCTGGTCACGACCGAATGAGTTTCCTCGACGCATACAGAGGCTACCACCAGATCCCGCTCTACGAGCCTGATGAGGAGAAAACATCATTCATAACCCCCCACGGCACTTACTGCTACAAGGTGATGCCCTTCGGGCTAAAGAACGCGGGGGCAACCTATCAGCGCCTCGTCACGAAAATGTTCCATGCTCAGCTCGGCCGAACGGTAGAGGTGTACATCGACGACATGGTCGTCAAATCCGTGTACTCCGGCGATCATCTGGCGGATCTCGGCCAAATCTTCGACATCCTCCGCGCATACAAGCTCAAGCTAAACGCTTCCAAGTGCGCCTTCAGCGTAGCCTCTGGCAAGTTCCTCGGCAGCTTGGTAACGCGGAGGGGGATAGAGGCTAATCCGGACCAGATCACCGCGATCCAGAGCATCCAGAGCCCCTCTACCACGAAGGAAGTTCAGAAGCTCACAGGAATGGCTGCAGCACTCAACCGCTTCATCAGCCGGTCATCAGATAAGTGCAGGCCTTTCTTTCAGCTTTTGAAGAAAAATTTGAAATTCCAGTGGACCCCCGAGTGCGACCAGGCATTGGCCGCACTCAAAACCTATTTAATGTCATCACCCTTACTCTCCACCCCAACTTCGGGGGAGATTCTGTATTTGTACCTTGCGGTCTCGGATCATGCAGTGAGCTCCGTCCTCATCAGGGAGGACGAGGGAATTCAAAAGCCAATTTATTATACGAGCAAGACCCTGCTCGATGCCGAGACCAGGTACCTTCTATTGGAGAAGCTTGCGTTGGCTCTCGTCAGTGCCTCCCGCAAGCTCTCCCATTATTTCCAATCCCACACCATTGTGGTGATCACGGAGCACCCACTCCGTTCAGTGTTCAAGAAGGCTGACTTTTCAGGGCGAATATCAAAATGGGCAGTTGAACTAGGGCAGTATGATATACAGTACCGTCCCCGAACTGCGATCAAAGCCCAGATTCTGGCGGACTTTATTGTCGAATTCGTCTCCAACCCGGCTCCGACTCAGCTCGGCACGGCACTGGGGGGCACAGGGCACGAGCCAGTAGAAACTGAGGTCGAGCAGTCTCTCACCTCGGCATGGAAGATCTTTGTCGATGGGTCGTCCACCTCCAAGAGAGCTGGCGCCGGCATAGTTCTCCAATCGCTAGAGGGACTGGTCATAGAGCAGGCCTTCACCCTGAACTTCAAAGCGACAAACAATGAGGCAGAGTACGAAGCACTGATTGCAGGGTTGAACAGCGCCCAAATCCTCGGAGCCCAGCACCTGGAGATCTTCAGCGACTCTCAACTGGTAACTAGCCAGCTCGCTGGAGACTACCAGGCCAGGGACGACAGGATGGCGGCCTACTTAGCCCTCGCGAAAAAACTGCTCTCTCATTTCCAGAAAGCCGAGGTCAGGCAAATATCCCGAGATACCAACACGCACGCAGATGCGCTTGCAAACCTGGCCTCCGCTGTCGAAGCAGGGAAGAAAAGGACCATCGAGGTTGGGTCAGTGTCAAGGTCAAGTCTGGAACTCCATTCATCTCGGCTTGTCCTCTGTGCTAACCTCGGCCCAAGCTGGATGGATCCAATTGTCGCCTACTTGAAGGACGACCAGCTCCCCGAGGACAAGGCTGAAGCTCACAGGATCAGACTCAAGGTAGCGCGATTCTGGCTCTCTCCCGAAGGAAAACTCTACAGGAAATCCTTCACAGGTCCATACCTCTAATGCGTCCATCCAAGCAAGGTGGACGACTTCCTGTATGAGATCCACGAAGGAATCTGCGGCAGTCACATAGGAGGTCGATCCCTGGCTTACAGAGCAATAAGCCAGGGCTACTGGTGGCCCTACATGCAGAAAGACGCGCAGGTCTACGCCAGGAAATGCGAGAAGTGCCAGAAGTTCTCCCACTCCCTCCATCAGCCAGCACAAGATCTGAGTCCCCTCTCTAGCCCATGGCCCTTAGCTCAATGGGGCCTGGACATTGTGGGGCCACTTCACCGAGCTCCAGGAAACAAGAGATGGCTGATAGTGGCTACGGACTACTTCACAAAGTGGATAGAAGCTGAACCGTTGTCTTCGATCACGGACAGGGACTCCAGGAACTTCGTTTGGAAAAACATCCTTACGAGGTTCGGCATCCCCCGGACCCTGATTTCGGATAACGGGACTCAGTTCGACTCCAAGTCCTTCAAAGACTTCTGCCAAGAGCACGGCATCAGAAATCATTACTCCACTCCGGCATATCCACAGAGTAATGGCCAGGCAGAAATCTCCAACAAAGTGATCCTGGACGGCCTGAAGAAGCGACTAGACAAGGCAAATGGCAGATGGACAGAGGAGCTTCCAAGCGTGCTGTGGGCATACAGAACAACTCCAAGGAGGTCCACCTCGGCAACACCCTTCTCTTTGGCCTACGGGATGGAGGCGGTCATTCCTTTGGAAATCGGCCTTCCTACCCTGAGGACAGAGCTGGTCGACCAAGGCCGAAATGAGACAAACCTGGCAATGGAGCTGGAGCTGGCAGACGAGCGACGAGAAGCAGCAGCCCTGCGACTGACCGACTATCAGCAACGGTTAGCCAGGGCATACAATCAAAATGTCAGAGAAAGAAAGTTCTCCGCGGGAGAGCTGGTTCTAAAGAAAACCCTGCCAGCTGACAGAGAGCCAAACGAAGGGAAGCTAGCCCCGAACAGGCATGGCCCGTTCAGAATAGTCTCACTGGCAGGAAAGTCAGCCTACAAGCTCGAAGACTTGGAAGGCAAGCCACTGCCGAGACCATGGAATGCATCCCACTTGAAGAAATTTTATTTCTAAAGATGTATCGAGTCCCGAAATCAATAAAAGCAGCTTTCGCCTTGTCATCAACTTGTCGTCTCTCTGACTGATTCCGGCAGCATGGGTCTACGCCCTGGATACAGCCTTGAGTTCTTACACTCGGCCGAATTCCTAAAGTCCTCGGGTTTTGAACCCATGGGTCTACGCCCTGGATACAGCCTTGAGTTCTTACACTCGGCCGAATTCCTAAAGTCCTCGGGTTTTGAACCCATGGGTCTACGCCCTGGATACAGCCTTGAGTTCTTACACTCGGCCGAATTCCTAAAGTCCTCGGGTTTTGAACCCATGGGTCTACGCCCTGGATACAGCCTTGAGTTCTTACACTCGGCCGAATTCCTAAAGTCCTCGGGTTTTGAACCCATGGGTCTACGCCCTGGATACAGCCTTGAGTTCTTACACTCGGCCGAATTCCTAAAGTCCTCGGGTTTTGAACCCACGGGTCTACCGCCCTGGAAAAGGCCTCGAGTTCAAACTCGGTCGTTTCCTAAAGCTCCGGGTCTACCGCCCTGGAAAAGGCCTCGAGTCCAGACTCGGTCATTTCCTAAAGCTCCGGGTCCTGGGCCCTGGAGAAGGCCTCGAGTTCGGACACTCGGCCGGATTCCTAAAATCAGGGTTTTTTACACCCCTCAAAGATCATTGCCGAGCTCACGCTTCCACAGCCGAGACCAACGGAATGATGACTCCACTTCGGCACAAGGCAGCTCGTCTCGGCCAAAGCCAGCCATTTCGGCCAAGGTCAGCTTCGGCCAAGGTCAGCTTTTCAGAAAGGGAGAGCTATGCCAGCACTCAAACACACAAAAATGCAAGCATTCCAGAACAGTGCAAGGAAAATGAGAAAGAACTCAAAAGCATTGTACACAGTTTGGGTGATCACAGAATTCCTCCTTTTTATTCATTGTAAACAGCTTTATTACAAGAATTACAGAACAGAAAGCAAAGTACAGAAAGGAGGACCACAGTCCTCTAAAAACAGAAAATAAAGAGAAGCTGGGAGACCCTGATCTTCACTCACTCTTCGGGCTGCATACTCCAAGACGCTGGATCGTTGCCTGGAGGTTCTGAGTGATCTTGAATTTCAGTGAGCTCTACAGCTCGCTATGGTTGGTCAGACCAAAACGGCTGCAGAAGCCCCTCTTCCTCTTCTTCTCTCCATCAACGAAACCCGACCCATCCGATTTCGACCGGCCGGCCGTGAACCCGCATTCAGAGAGCGCGTGGTCCACGGGGAGTTCCTTCAGAGAGCGCGCAGACTACGACAGGCTTCCCCCCTTGAAGAAAGCCATCCACAGGCGCAAGGGTCCCCCCCGGATCGAAGATTGCAGAATGTCCACCAGCCATGGTTCCTATGTCTAGGTGATTTAAGCTATCCTACGTTCTGTTCTTTTCATCGCCCATGGCAAGCCTGTCGCCCCTACTTATAGGAAGAAGAAGGGCTCAGCCTCCGAAGGAAGTTATGGGGGCGAAGTCTCCCACGCGTTGCTCGGGATGCACGACTGTTGACCAACGATCCCTATGACGCCAAGTGGAGACATCCGTCCGTTTCCCTCATAGGCCGTGCCACCATGTTTATTGCTATTTATGGCCTCCAGAATACGGAGAATCGGCACAGACAGCTATGAGGACCGTTTGACTCCTTCTACCTCAAGAGTCACACGTTATATTAAAGGCATTCAAGTACCATTCAATGCCACATCCAGGAATGAAAGAGAGGCAAATGCAGAGAAAAATGCACAAGTAAAGAAGCCCGACTTTCATTGAATTCGCAGGGAATATTACAAGGCTAAGAAGCAAAGACATTACATAAGAGAGGACAGAAATATAGAGGAGCCCGGCTACTGTGGTTTCGGCGACTCGACCAGGTCGATCACCGTATCTGCCAAACCAGCAGCTTCGGCCGAAACCATGATCTTGCTTGGAGCGTCACTGGCAGAAGGGGCTTCAACTGGTACCTCAGCCAAAGCAGGGGCAGAAGAGGCATCACCTTGAGGCACGGCCGAAGCATCGCTGGCGACCGGGGCATCGCTCAAGACCGGGGCAGCTGGAGCGTCGTCAGCGGCAGGAGCAATTGCAGGAGCTTCGACTGGGGCACTTTCGGCTGCAGGAGCGGAGTTCGGCTCAGGAGCAGAGTCCAAGTACTTCGGCAGGTCCCGATAGACAGGATGGTCTTCGGGGACCCTCGCACGTCTCAGTGCGGCCAGGCATCCTTCCTCGAACAGGATGGCGGTGATCTCCTCCACCTGCTTCTCATATAGCTCGGAGGCATGATCCACCCCATCCTGGAAGGCGGACTGGGCCTCGGCCAGAAGAGAGGCCTTCTCCTTCTCCAGCTCGGCGTTCGCCTTCTTCAGCCTCGCTGTTTCGGCTCGCTCAGCCAGCACTTCCCCGCGCAGCCTCCTCCCCTCGGCCGTCGATTCAGCCTTTAACCTGGCCAGCTCCGACTCCAGCTCGGCGGTCTTCTTGTTCCTCGCCCAGACCTCGCCTTTCAGATGATTGGCCTTCGACGTAAGTTCGGCGACATCAGCCAGGGCCGATGCCAGCCGAGCAGCCTCATCAGCGCTGGCCTTCTTCATCCGCTCCATTCCCGCCTGCAGCTCCTCCAGCTCCTTTTTCAGCTTGTCCCTCTCGGACTCCAGCTGAATGACCCTCGTCGCGTTCCGGTCGCTCCTTCCCACCACGGTTAGGAGCCTTTGCACGTTCTGCAAAAGGAGAAAATGGGTCAAACCGGGGCAGTCGAGCTAAAGCTATTTGAGGAAAAGTGCTGAGAACACTTACCAGAAGGTTAGCCTGAATCGCAGAGACTATCAGGCTCTCGTTATCGAACTTCTCGTGCGTCTCCATGTCCCGTGGCAGAGCACAGGCCTTGGCGAGAGCCCCGATGACGTCGGCATTCCCCAGCAGCCGATCCTCGACGTTCAGAGGCTTGCCGGGCTGCGTTTCCATCCTCGGCCTCCATGGCGCCGGGACAGTTCGGGGTCCGGAGGACGACCCGGATCCTTGCCCCCCGAGGTGCCGTGCTCGCGAGTCGTCCCGCCGGACGGCCTGCCTGCCGGCACGCTCTTCTCGGCCGGTGCACTCTTGTCAGTTGGGGCCTTGGCTCCGGGGGCCAGTGCAGAGTTTTTGTCCTTCGAAGGCTATTCGGCCCCCAGGTCCTTCTCACCCGCCTTGGACTTCTTCCTGGGCGGGGACCCCTCCCTCGGGCGCTCCGGCGAACGTCGCCGAACTCCCGCACTCGAAGCAGGAGCAGGACCAGGAGCGGAAGCAGGAACGGGAGCGGAAGCAGGAAGATGAGCGGGAGCAGAAGTGTCGCCAGCACCTCCCGAGCTCGAAGCTGCTCGGGTGCCGGCAGGAGATGGCGTCGCAGAGGAAGAGGACCCCCGCCTGAACTTGGCCGCTAGGTCCTTGACAGCAGGCTCCCTCGATCTTCCCGCCATATCTTCCTCCTGATCAGAAGAGTAAGCGTCCACTATCTGCCTCAGGTCCGGCGGCTCCGAACTGGAAGTGGACGCCTCGGATCCAGACGCGGCTCGGCTAGCGGCAGGATCGCTCAAAGGGATCCCGGCAAGTACAGCAAGGGAGACGGTTGGACGGTCAGGATGCGTTTCGTCCACCTCGGGTACCCCGGTCCTCTGGTAGTGGCCGCGGTATCTCGGCGTGTATCCGAGCAGCTTCCAAGCCGACCTAGTCTCGTGCCCCTTGTACCTCTCAACCTTGTTGATGTCGCCGGAGTTCCTCCTCCAGCCCTAACTCGCAGCTCGGCGTCGTCTCGCACCTGCCTCTGCATAACAAATAATAGAGGAGTCAGCTCGGCATCGTCAGAATTAAGCAAAGAAGATGAATGAAAAGGAGCGGTGTTTACTTGGACTGTCCCGGGGCGGCGCGGGACCGCTAGCCTCCTACTTTCGCCAGCACCGAACTCCCAGTCCCCCGAAACACAGAAGAAGGCTTCTTCGGCATTCTTACTTGAATCTTCCAAGGCCAGGACGAAGCCTCTTCGCCGCGGCTTCACCCGGAGATAATATCTTCCCTCCCTAGCCTTGCAGATATCATATGTATCCTCGATGTCATGAGGACCTAGGTCGGTCCCCAAGATCTCGTTCAACTTCGCTGTGCCCATGATGACCTTATAGCCATTGGGCATCAGCTGACCCGGGGCAAGGGACCAGAGGCTGAGGCAGGCCCTAAGCAGGGGGTGCAGAGGAAATCTGACCCCGCCCTCGATCACGGAGATCAGAGGGAACGACATCCAGCCGCCGTGACAGCGAAACAGGGCACTGTCGGCAAGGTCCGCCGGTTTGAGGAGGACCCCCTCCGGAATGCTGAAAGCAGCTCTAAACCTGGCCAAACCCTCGTCGGTATCTACCCTAAATCTAGGGGTGCCCATGTCTAAAAGAAGGGAACAACGAAAGAGAAAACCCTAAAGAAAAGCTACACAGAGGCGTGAAGCAACTTACAGAGACGAAAAGGGACGACTCGAGTACAGATCCAGACACGCCCTGTGGTCATCCTCGCTAGAAAGATCTTGAGCAGCAGAGCAGAAATCGGAGATGAGGGCGAAGGCGAAAAGAAATCAGAAACGAGAAGAGAAGAAGACGACCCTATTTATGGAGAAGAAACCCTCGCCGCGCGCTGTTTTCGAAATTCGAAAGGATGGATTTCGCGATCCGCGCCCGTTCCATCAACAAGACAGCACAATGAGTGAAAAGGCGACGCGTGTAACCGTCGACTCGCTTCCCAGCGCAGACAGGTCAGAGCGTTTATTGCTTCAGGACAGTTGAAGCGACACCAGGCAATGATCGCCGCACCCCGAGACGGATTCTTCTAGCTTTCCACCCCTAAAAGCTAAGGCGCTTATGAGGTCAAAAGCTAGGGGGCAATTGTGTGGGGAGATTTCCAGAACCACAGGATTACGCTAATCACAGCCATCAGATGAGACTAAGCACTCTCACGTGCCATCCGCGTGCCGTCCACGTGGCACCAAGCTCACCCCGGCTACCAGGACAGGGGGTTCAGCCGAGGTCAGGCAGCTCATGGCCACTAGCGCCGAACTGAGCCACCCCGGGTGCCATTTCGGCAGAAAGCTCCACCTCGGCTGAAGAAGCCGGGATGAAAGCCGAAGCAAGGAAGAGCCTCCACTTGCGCCCCTCACCCCCCACGTCATCTGGCACGTGGAGGGATAGGGGTACGAGCTAGTGGGACAGACGCGACATCCAGCGGCTGAGGCCACATCAGGGCAAGGCCCGAGGGCAGATCCGATGGTACCCTACCGCCAAAGGCGTCCAACACGATCTGGCCCAACAAGACGTGCATTAAATGCGACGTGGGCTGATCCGACGCGCATTTAATGCAGAGTGGGGGCTGGATTGGACCGCATTAATTGCATCGTGGGCTGATCATGACTTCCCAGTCGAATCATGAGACCCATGCCTAGATATCGTCCAAGATATCTTCCAAATCGTCTATAAAAGGGACTGCATTTCACATGCAAGGTACGCAACATATACGCTCAAGAGCTGTTACTCTGCCTCTCTTCTTCCTCTCCTCCCATTGTTCCAGTTCTCTCACTGACTTTGGCATCGGAGAGCCTTGCGCCGCCCAGGCCAGGGTCCTCTGACCGTGTGTTCTTCCCTTTCAGGCTTTCGGACGGCACCCAGTCATCACCATCTTTGGATAAGTCCTCTAAGGCTCCCCCGTTATTGTGGGTCATTATTTTCTGCACCTACACTAACGATGACCATTCAATCATAATAGAATAAAAAATGACTATACTGTTAAATTCTTCACTCGCCAGTCCCTTTAAAAAAGGCCACAACTTGTTACAATCAAATGAACTTGGGCCCATTAAAAAGGCAATTGAATAGCCCATTCAGTGGATCCAAATCCATCTCTTTTGGACATTGTCTAAAACATAATATATGGCTACTTGATGAATGGGACTCTAGATAATAAGATGTATCAACACGGCCTAGACAAAGTGGTAGTAGGTGCTCACTTCTGAGTGTTCACGGCGGGCTTCCTTTTGGTTTGGGTCAACTTTGTGTCGGGTCATGAGTCATGATGACTCCAGTTGCTACTTTCTGCTAATGCTGATTACTCTGAAGGCCGGAGGTCAAAGATTACTGTGATGACTCCATCTGAGATCCCCACTAAAACATTCATTCACATATCAAATGAGTGCCTACTCCCTTAAACTAATTGATAGATAGGTTTGATCGCCTACGCGATATTGGCCAAAAATGGGTATTGGTTCTTAATGTGTCATGGTTCTAGAAATGTCCAAGTATGAGTTTTATGGACTCAATCCAGTAGATGATATAATAAATTGATTAATTTCTTTATTTATTCATATATTCATGTTTTTCCTTTCATGAGATGAATGGTGATTTATTATATACATGCACATAACCAATACAAATGACATGCTGGTTCATGAGATGAACCGGGGTCCACAAGTATATTAAATGTAATACATGTGTATGGATGAGATCCACATACGGGAGACATGTGTGACAAATCTTATACTTAAAATATCTTCACAACCAGTGATGAGACTGGACATCTCATACTGACAAGGTTGCAGCATTTTGATCACTATGAGATAGTGTGATTTGTCTCGATCAACATAATGGAAGATTCTGGATCATAGTGCTGCTACATTGGATGTATTGAAGGACCATGAGAAGCACCTTATAAACACTGTCTTTATTTTAAGGTCTGCTCTCATAATTCCCTAGCAATAGGCTCTCAATCCTGAGACATTAATGAACTCAAGTTTATATCTATTCATTTGCTTTGAGTCACCAATGAGTGAGGCGAACTGTAGGTCAACACCTCAGTGATTTGGGTACATGGTAGTAGAGCTGTGGGAACATTCAATGGTCAAGATGGAATCTATCTCTAATATCCCCTTATGCCAATTAATGGATTTATCATTGGTAAGTGCGCACCCATTCCGATTAAGAGTTAATTGGAAAGGTACCTATGATCATTATAATTAATTGGGGCTCAAGGATAATAAGATATGGATCTATTTTGGAAGACAGGTCCAATTGATCCATGGATATTGATAGAGGGGTCTACTGTGGTAATGTGGAAGTTTAGGGTCTTCTATGTAATATTCCTAAGACTGGAGTTCAATTGCATTTATATAGTGGAGTTATTTGCAATTAACTGTGGGCCCGGATTACACATGAGATGTGGGGTCGAGTGTCCCAGTTGGAGCCAGCTTTCTAAGGAATCCCTAGTGGTCCCCACGCTAGCCCAATTATTAGAAAGTATCTAATTCTAGTTGAACTCTAAAAGGAAAGTTACTATTTCTATTTGAAGTGAGACTTCTAATAGTGGTAATAGTGGACTTACTAATTTTAGTAGAAGTGAGACTTCTATTTTAATTAGAAAGGAATTAGAAAGTTACTAATTATATTTGAAGTGAGACTTCTAATTATGATATAGTAAGTTACTAATTAATGGAAGTAAGACTTCTATTGTAATTAGTAAAGAGGAGGCAGCTTGCAAAAGCTATAAATAAGAGGAGACGAGGCCTTGGACGTCCATGCACTTTCCTAGCATTGGGATTCACGCCCAAGGTCCTTTTGTGCAATAGTTGCACATGGTCTTTCTCCTCTCCCTCTTCTAGTTCTCTTTCTAGTTCGTCCCTAGAGTTCCTAGTAGTTTTTTCTTGGAGATCCCACCATCTTCTTGAGAAAAACGAGAATCTAATACGGGTAATAACGTGGAAGGCAATTGGATTTTGGAGAAATCTATTTGATTCGCGAAAGGGTTCGTCATCAAAGAAAGTAGCAAATTCTCCATTAGAGCACAACCGAGCTCCAAAGGTATAATCTATTTTCTTGTATGATATAGATCTTTGTTGCATGTTTGTTATTATTTTCTATCTTCTAGATAGATTATATTACTGATCGTGATAGATGAGATAGAGGGTTTGCATCCTGGAAACATTGATAGCCCTATGGATAGTTGATCTCTGTATCAAGTGGTTCAAAAAGTTTTGAAACCTATCCTGGAGGCCCACCTAATTTCCAACAGCTCGTTCATTGGTCTTACTTCCTTTTGCCTAGCCAAATCTCTACACATAGGCTTTAGTCATGGCTGAATCTGGATTGTCTCCATCAATTTTATCCAGAGAAAAATGTGTACATGTAAGTTAGGCTTTCTTTAAGATTTAATCCAATGTTAAATTTTATGCCCATAAAAGTGTGGTACATATTTTATGGAAAATATTCACCTGCACACAATGCACATCTGAAGCATGCCTCACCCATTGCCTGTGAAAATCGAAGGTAACTACCTCTTGGAATGTCCATGTGTGCAGTGTGCATGCACACAGTGCATAGGAGAGAGTTTCCCCATATTTTATACATGAGTGTGATCTTCTAACAGAGTTCAATTTCTTTTTCATTTTTTCATTTTATTTTTTAGGACAAATGAAAATAGATAAGTGCTTTATCATGGTTGTGTTTGGTTTATATATCAGGTATGATTTGTTGATTGCCCACAAAGAAGTCCTTGCACTACTTATAACTTTGGAGCAAGAGAAGCCTTTGAAAGAAGCCCTTGGTGAGGTATCTCATTGACTTGCATTATCTAAAATGTAATGAGTGCCAACCATTACATATATTTACTCGGTTAGTGTAAAGAATTGATCATTGAAAATTGATAATTGACTTTTGTAGGTCAACTATGGGGCTAGTTTTATTGAGTTCTTTGCTGAGGAGGCAAAATGAGTATTTGGTGATGTAATTCCACCGACGCTACCAGATTGCCGATTATTCGTTTTAAAACAGGTGCCCTGTGGATTGTTGTTTTCTTAATATTTTATTTCAGAGAAAGGAAGAAATTCTATGGATGGTCCTTTGTTTTTTGTCTGAATTTGGACCTTTCGATTAGGCTATAGGTGGATGTTTTAGAGCATCTCCATGATGTATTTTTTGGTTATGTCATGTTTTCTATTTGTTCTTTCACATATTTAGGAGTTATCAGACCATTAAGAGTACCGTTATTTCCACATTTGAAAATGAAGTGTTTCTTCTTTTGTTGAACAATCATCGAAAGACTTTCAGAACAATTTAATATAGAAGCAACTGTGTGTTATCCTTGGATATGGTGCAATTAAACTCAATGGCTTCTGTTGAGACACAAGGGTTATTTGTAATTTTGGCCTTGTTGGTTACATTTATTATTATTATTATTTTACTTTATATCTAAGTTAGGTTTAGACCAAGGGTTTCTCTTTCTTCTTTTCTTGTGTTTTCCCTAGTTCTAAAAGTTTTTGAAAAAGTCTGCATGGACGGAATTTGGGGCCCGGAATTTGGACCGGGCCCTAGGTTCTCATCTAATATTTTGGTGAGAACCTAGGGCCCGGTCCAAATTCTGGGCCCCAAATTCCGTCCATGTAGACGGGTTCAAAGTTTTTTAATCCTCGGGAGGAAGCCGAAACCCTTTCCTTCTTGACAATACCATCACCGACCTGCAAATGCCTGTATACGATTCTCCATGGAAGATCCTTTGTCATGTGATAAACGTTCGGTTGAAGCAGAACCCAACATCGACAATTGTAAGAAACCCGGGCTCATCGATTTCTAGGGTTCAGTAGGTCGTTGTCGTCATCATCATCATCATCGTTACATGAGTGAGGGCTTAAAGCCAGGTGTTGAATTGCACAATGGTGCTACATTGCATATCCTTAGGGGCTAAAATGCTATACAACATGACACGGTCTTTCTTTTGTGACTTCTTTGGTAAGGAACTTCATTGGCATGTGTAAGTGCCTAAATATTACGGACTTTGTAATGGGCGATTATGTCGAGTCTGATGTTCCTTCGAAGATGGTGAGTGGCCTGAAAACCTGAAAGGGGAGAAGATGAGAAAGTCAAAGGACCCTGGTTGTGGGCAGCACAAGGCTCTCCGATGCCTAAGTCAGTATGGGATCTGAGCAATAGGATAGAGATAAGGGAGAAGAGAGACAGAGTAGCAGCTCTCAGGTTGTGATTGTGCGTACCTGTGATGGAGATCATTCCTCTATTTATAGAGGAAGAAGACTACGTTGCATGGTGGGGCTCATGATGACGTCTTAGCACTTCCAGGGGTGCTGTCACGTCAGCCCACTATACATTAAATGGCAGTCCGATCAGCCCATTATGCATTAAATGCTGGTCGAATCGGGCCTTACCATATCTGACTTTTGAGCCTAGTCCCATCGGGCCCGGCCTGGAGCCATACACTGATGGGACGTAGCCGCTAGATGTCGCTCTATCAGGGGTGAGGGGCGGCCAAGATGGCTTTGTCAGACTCAGCTGAATATCCGTGAAAGTACAGCCGTCAACGTCCATCTTGGCTAACAGTCTGGCTCTGGTGCCGAGCTGAGTGGTCGAGGTGAAGACTTCGTGTCGAGGTCGGGGGTGCCCGAGACCAGAAACGGTCTCGGGCTCGGATAGCGCATTGGTGACGTTCGCCTAGGTCAAGGCATGATTAGCCGATACTAGCAGCGAAGCTAATATAACCTCAGTACTTTGGGAGACATCCGCACACAATTGCCCCCTAGCTTCCGACCTCACTTAGGTTGCCAATTACGTGAGGTCGGGTGCTATAAGACGGGAGATCCTTCTGGAGTAAAACTCATCTCGGTTTCGACCGCTGACGTTTGGTCTTCATCCGTAATCGCTTTGAATGACTGAGGTAATAAATGATGCTTGCTAATTAATGCAGAAGACATACCGACGGCACCACGTGTCACCATCCGGTTATTTGTTCAATCACATCGAGGAGACACGTGTCGCTTATCAGGGACGCGTTCAGTGATCGAAGTGACGCGCGCGGAGCCCCAGGGGGCGTCTGGTACATGCGTCCCTAGGGTTTTCGAAAAAGGGGCCCTTCCTCCTTCCTTTATATATGGGATGTTAAGGCTCTCTTCTTCCCTATTGCTGCTTTGTACCGGAGAAGAAGAGAATGATGCTGGAGAGATCTGTCTGAGAAGAGAAGTGCTGCCGAGATTGAACCTCCGTCGATCTGAACCCCAGTTTCGTCTTCGTAAGTTCTTTCTCCTCTGCCTTTTTCCATGGGTTTAGGGTTCTTTCTGCTCATAGCACCTGTTTCGGTAGAGATGGGCATCTACAGTCACTGGGTAGAAAATGAGGCGGCGATCGAGGGACTTAGGTTAGCATATGAGATCCCTGCCAATGTCCAAGTCAGTGCGGCTGATCCCAACGGTATCAACCTCCGTGATTTTTCGGGAGGCTGGATGCTGACATTTTAGAGAGATGGGAGAAGAATAAAGAAATAATGTTTGAAAACACAGTACCCTTAGGGTCGACTGTTCATTTCATTATATAGGGGCTGAATGCCCTGATTACATGCTGAATGCCCTGATTACATGCAGTTTACCAATTATCTTCTCTTATCTAAAGCCTAGTTATTCTGATATACAAACTAAGTATGTACAGGTGTAGTTGACTAAGTAATTGATGAAGACTGGACCCAACATGGGCCTAGGCTTGGATTGACACCCCCCCTCAAATTGATGCTGGAGAGTCATAAATCAGCAATTTGGAAACAAGAAATTGATGTCGAGGCGGAAGTAGTCCCTTTGTGAAGATATCCGCAAATTGAAACTCTGTAGAGACATGAGGTAGACTAATGACATTCCGCTTATATTCATCCCGAATAAAGCGACAGTCAACTTCGATATGTTTAGTACGTTCATGGAAGACAGGATTTTCAGTAATTCGGATAGCCCCAGTATTGTCGGCATGCAATGGAGTAGAAGAGGTTTGAGTGAACCCAAGTTCCGAAAGAAGCCCCCATAGCCATAAGACTTCAGAACAAGTAGAAGACATCGCCCTATATTCAGCTTCCGTGGAAGATCTGGACAGATGTTCTTGTTTCTTGCACTTCCAAGAAATGAGCGAATTCCCAAGGTACATGCACCAACCAGTAGTAGAACGACGCTTGTCTTGACAGCCTGCCCAGTCAGCATCCGCATAAGCAGTCAGAAGAAGAGGATTATCCTTTGGATATTATAAACCACGAGAGACAATATTTAGCAAATAACGGATAATGTGCTTCACAGCTGTCAAATGAAGATGTCGAGGAGCAGTCATGAACTGGCTCACAAGATTAACAGCATAGGATATGTCAGGTCTAGTGATAGTGAGATAGACAAGACTTCCCACCAGGCGCCGATATGTATGAGGATCAGGGAGAAGCTCGCCATAATCTTTACTCAGCTTGAGATTGACTTCGACAGGTGTATCAACAGGCGAATAATCTTGTAGGTCAGCCAACTCAATAAGGTCTGATGTGTATTTGTGTTGATTTACAAAGAGACCTTTTGGAGATTGATGCACCTCTAAGCCTAAGAAATAATGCAAAGGACCCAAATCCTTCATATGAAAGTATTTCCGGAGGGAATCTTGGACAGATTTGATCATACCATCATCCGTGCCAGTGATAATAATATCGTTAACATACACCAGAAGTACGGTAACCCCTGTAGATGTGTGGCATAGAAAGAGAGATGGATCATAAGGGCTCTAAGTAAAACCACTTTCGCATAAGCGACCCCTAAAGGTTTCGAACCATGCCCGAGGAGCTTGCTTGAGATCATAAAGTGATTTTCGCAGCCGACAGACGGACCTCTTGGAGGGAGAGGGGATGCCTTGTGGGATACGCATATAGACTTCTTCCTGCAAATCCCCATGGAGAAATGCATTTTTGATATCCATCTGGTATAATGGCCAAGAGTGAGATGCAGCAATGGCGAGAAGTAACCTAACAGATGTCATCTTTGCCACAGGTGCAAACGTCTCCTCGTAGTCTATGCCATACTCCTGTCTGTTTCCCAGTGCCACAAGTCTGGCTTTATGTCTATCCAAGGACCCATCAGATTTAAGTTTGATCGAGTAGATCCATTTGCAACCAATGGGCTTAACTGCTGAAGTACACTCCACAATATCCCACGTGTGATTCAGATCCAGTGCATCTACTTCCTCCTTCATGGCCTGGTTCCAGCAATCTTGTTGGACAGCCTGTAAATAAGAACTTGGGATAGAGAGAGAAGATAGTGTGGTCATCAAAGAAGTATGGGTAAAGCCATACCGCTCGGGCGGTCTAGAATTTCTGGAGGAGCGACGTAAGGCATGAGTAGGCGTTGAACCAGTTGTCTGTGGAGGATCAGGAGGAGGGCCATCTGTAGTGGGAGGTTTCTCCCATCGGTGGTATACAAAAGCAGGATTGAACCGAGTAACAGAGTTTGGATTCGAAAAACCCGGTAAGAAAACTGGTGAAGAGGGATGAGGACAGTCCATGTGAGTTTGGAAGAAATATTGATTTTCAAAGAAAATAACATTTCGAGAAACCCTAATACGACGACCAATGGGATCATAACAAACAAAACCTTTTTGATTAGTGGCATAACCCAAAAAGGCGCACCTGCGAAATTGTGCTGTTAGTTTCGTTCTTTCTGTGGGTGGTAGATGAACGAAGCAAACACAGCCAAAGGTATGTAGGTGATCAAACACAGGATGATGACCAAACAATTTAAAATGAGGCGTTAAATGATCAATGGTAAGTGATGGAAGGCGATTTATGAGATGGACAACCATGGTGAGAGCTTCAGTCCAAAAACGAGGGGGGACCGATGATTCAATCAGAAGAGTTCTAGTTACATCAAGAAGATGTCTGTTTTTCCATTCCGCTACTCCATTTTATTGAGGAGTATACGGATAGGTACGTTGAGAAATGATTCCTTTATTGTTTAAAAAGGATTGAAAATCCTTGTAAACATACTCCCCCCCGAGTCTGAGCGCAAAGTTTTAATGCATTTAGAGAATTGGTTTTCAACATAGGTAACAAAGAATTTAAATGCATTAAGAACATCAGACTTCGAATGTAATAAATAAATTCAAGTAAATATGCTGTAGTCATCAATGAAGGTTACAAAATACTTGAAATGACTAGCAATGCCCAACATCACTGTTAATCAAGTCAAAACATGCAGTGCTTTGTGTTGTGGAGTGTGGAAAAGGTAAAGTTTTACTCTTTCCTAATTTACAAGCATCACATTCAAAAGAAGCAGAGTCAATAGGTTTATTTAATAATCCAGAGTGAAATAAAGCAGACAAAGTAGAGGCATTTGGATGACCAAGTCTATTATGCCACAATCTAGAATTATTCTGAACAAAAAAACAAAATAACTGATGGAAGGATTTATTCTGAATAACGGAAGACATTGGTAAAGAAAAAAGCCTGCCACGCCTAGGCCCCCTCGCGATCACTTCCCCCAACTCCTGGTCCTGCACAACACATCTAGAAGAAGAAAAGGAAACAGTGTTATTATTTTCAACAAGTTGACCCACAGAAACCAAATTGGTAGCAAGATTAGGAGAAACTAAAACATTGGTTAAGGGTAAGGGGTCAGGGATATCACCAACAGAGGTGATGGGGAGATGATCTCCGTTGGCAGCTTGAACAGATTGATGACCAGTGTAAGGAACGGCATTATGTAAGTTGATGGGAGAAGATGTCATATGATTACTTGCACCAGAATCCAAGTACCATGTATTGGATAGAGAGGAAGCAGTACCTGCGATGTTCATGGATGCCAAGGCATTGATGATCATTTGGTTGACCATCTCAGGAGTGAGAGGAGCGGAGGATGCAGATTGGGTGGAAGAACCAGGTTGTGAGGAAAAATCAGATTGCATAGAACCACTGAAGTCAGAGAATGCATATTGTGGAGTGGTTACTGAGTAAGCACTGGGAGCAGATGACACTGAGTAAGGACCAGAGGATGACGGTACAGAGTTACGAGAGGTAGAATTGTGACCTCTCTTCCGGCATTCATCAATAACATGACCAGTGGCCTTACAATATCTGCATATCTTTGCCTTGAACTGATTTGCGTAATGCCCATATTTCTTGCAGTTGTGACACTGAACTTTACTGATATCCCGAGAAGGTGATCTGGTGGTGGCAACATAGGCAAGCGGAGTCTCAGTAGATCCCTGTTGTGCCAGAGTAGTTTTAGTTACCAGACGTTGTTCTTCCCATAGGAGCTCCTGAAGGCAGTCATCTAAGCTTGGAGGAGAAGCCCTGCTCATCAAGTTAGATCGAACGGTCTCAAACTCCAGACGAAGTTTCATGAGAAACTGATCCCGATGGCTACTCTGCTGTAAAGAAAGTAGTTCAGGTAGTAGTGCCTCAGACACCGTGGCAAACTTAAGCTCATCATATTCGGACCAGAGAATGTGAAAGCCATTGTAATACTCTTGAATAGACTGGGTGCCTTGATTAAATTGAGAAATGTCAAGTTCCAATTGAAATTGGCGAGCAACATTGCCTTGGTGATAGATCTTTTTAAGATAGTCCCACATTTCCAGGGCAGATTTGCAAGGTCTGAGGTTAAGAATAAAATGTGGGTCAACCGAGCCCAGCAACCAGGTTTTGATTTTAGCATCCTTAGTCTTCCAAGCTAAAATCTTCTTGTCATCTTCTACCGGTTTTGGGTCAGATCCATCAATGTGAGCCCAGAGCTCCTTTCCTTCTAAATAAATTTGAAATTGGAAGGCCCAGGAGGTGTAATTTTTTCCATCAAATTGAACCAATTTAATGTCAGATTTTTCCATGGCAGCAACTAGAGCAACAACAGGAATGTGATGATGAAGAACAGTGACCAGCAGGCAACAGTAAGAGAATGAATAGTAACAATATGTTACTGTATCCAGAAGAAAAATCTAATTGGTTCCAGGCAGCATAACAGTGTATGCAGGCATCAACATGTACAACCGCAGTGCAGTAAGCAAATTGTAATAGTTTAAACCCAGAAATTGATCCAGACGCATAAAAAAAGGCACAAACAGTGCACTGAACGACCCTGTCGTTAGTGGCTGGATTCATACGTGGGCCCCATAAAATGATCAAAGACCAGATCAAAGGGTGGGGATGGAAAGGTGGACTAGTTTCGCACCTAGTGGAAGTGGTCCCAGGCAGATCCAATTGAAATCCAAAAAACTAGATGGCTGAGATGAAAATAAGGTGATAAAACAGAATTTCCACAAAAGTCAGTAGAAGACCAACCTCTGATGATCCATAAATGTTGAAAAATTCTTCAAAAATAAGAAGAGAGTCAGGCGACCAATATGGGCTGCTTCCGCTGATATGGTGATGACGATCGCAGGTGGGCCACGACTGATCGGAAATGATCAGCGATGATCACAGACGATCAGGTGGCAAAAATGGATTCCAGGGAAGAATATGTGCCTGATAATGAAGAAGATGCACAAATTGGGACTGTGCAAGCAAAACTGTGCACAGAACTGCACTAAAAGGGACTGACGACCATCTCGACAGCCTGATTCCATAAACGTGGGTCCCACCAGATCATCATAGGACAGATCAGAGGTCGGAGAAGAAGGCACAGCGTATTTACGCAAGAGAGGGAAGAAGATTCAGCCAAAAATAACCAAGATCCTTGATTTTGGACGGCCAAGATGAAATCAGATGGAGAAAACTGAAATACCACAAATGGTGCTGGAAAACCTACGCCGGATGGGAAATAAATTCCTGAAAAATCACCATAAACACCTATAATTCCAGTCGACCAACATGGTCCGGTTCTGCAGAGTTGTGGAAGAAGATCTCAGGTGGGCCACACTTGATCTGAGATGATCTGTGATGATCTGGGATGATCGGAGAGCTTCCAGACGTGGAAGATGACTTGGAGGATCTACAGATCCTTGTGAAGTTGGCTCTGATACCATGACATTTTAGAGAGATGGAAGAAGAATAAAGAAATAATGTTTGAAAACATAGTACCCTTAGGGTCGGCTGTTGATTTCATTATATAGGGGCTGAATGCCCTGATTACATGCTGAATGCCCTGATTACATGCAGTTTACCAATTATCTTCTCTTATCTAAAGCCTAATTATTCTGATATACAAACTAAGTATGTACAGGTGTAGTTGACTAAGTAATTGATGAAGACCGGGCCCAACATGGGCCTGTGCTTGGATTGACAGATGCCTTTCCCGTTGGTCGCTGTGACTGAAGGTGGGGTTCGTTTTCCCCTTCATCCTCTCTTGAGGAGGTGTCTCAGCTAGTGGTGCCTCTACCCCTGCCAGCCTAATGTCTTCAAGATCCTAATAGGCACAGCCAAACTTAACGAGGTCCTAGGCATCGACCTCGGCGTCTTCGACATCGAGGACGTCTATGACATATGCAAGTCGGGAGATGCCTATTATCTCTGGGCTAAGCCGCACTGGGAAGGCTTTGTCCGCTACCTGTAGGACTCGAGTAAGTATGCCGGGGACAATGTTATAAAAATCGCTAGGCGGATGCTAGGCGGTGGGCATGGACTAGGGATTAATTCCCGATTAATCCCCACCTAGCTTGATTAATCCCCTCCTAGTCCGATTAATCCCCGCCTAGCGCCTAGGCGGTGACCGCCGACTAGCACCTAGGCGGCCGCCTAGGCCGATTTTTGCAACAGTGGCCGGGGATGATCTCTTGTACGTCTCGGGTAAGTGGGAGTTCGGCGTGGCCGAAACTGACAGAGCTTACAGGATTCCCCGCCACTTCGGGACTGTTCCAAGTAAATACCATCTCTTCACTTTTGTATATATTTCATATGCCTTTTTCTTTTCTATCTTGCCGAACTGATGTTTTTGCTTACTGTGCAGCTGCTAAGGAGAGGAGGCAGGCTGCCCGACATATCTGGGCGAGGAATGAAGCTTGGCTTCGACAAGTCAAGAGGTACAACGATCACGAAGGTAGAACGGCTTGGTCGCTGTTAGGGTACCAGCCGAAGTACAGTGGTTACATCAAGGGTACAACCGAGCCGTCCCGAGAAGGAAGTTCGGACGGAAATGAGCCTGGGGTTGGGAGAGAACAGGCTGCTTCCAGGGCTAGGGCTGAAAAGGAAGGGCCCTCGCGGGTTGTGATTGACACCGATCACAGGGCCGCATCCGGCGTTCAGGCTTCTACGTCTGGGCCGAGGTCACGCGAGACCCCCTTAAAGAGGAAGAGGCCGGATTAGGCAATTCGGTCCCCTTTGCCGAGCTTGGAGATGCGGCGCGCCAGGCGTCTATTGTTTGAGGACATCGAGACTTTAACACTTGGTGTTGACGACTCTCGAGCCCCCCAGGCGCCTTCCAATGCGGACGTTGTGGAGATCCCTCACCCGGGGTCTTCGGTGGCCTCTCCCGTGGCCGCAGCAGAGGCCCCTGCCTTCGGGTCCATCTCTTTCCGTCCTGCTGGACCGGAGGCTCGGTCGCCCCCAGCCGAGATCAGGCAGAAAGAAGACCAGTCGAAGAAAAGGCCGAGAATCGAAGGGGGTTCCGGCTCGGCTGCAGCGTCGCCATCCGCTGGTCCAAGTCCTTGGGAGCCGAGCTTCTTGCTTGAACCGGGGAGACCGATGACAATGGAAGATCGTGTCCTCTGGAAGGTCGATCTCCTCATTCTCGAGGCAGTCGGGCGGGCCTGCGCCCTGCCTCGAGATATGGCTCAGCTGGAGGGGTATAGCGACCCGAAGCTGATACTATCGCTACTGCAGTCGTGCTTCGCGGTGAGTTCACCTTTAAACTTGTTGTCAAGTTGTTTAGTTTCGGCGACTTGTTTTGATTTTTTTTCTGAATGCCTTGTTTCTTCGACAGACGGTGCATAAGTCTCTGGTCGTAGCCGATAGGCTCCATAAGCATGGCACCGTGGTCGCTGAGCTGAACGCAGAGAAGAACGGCCTCGAGGAAGCCGTGGACACCGTTACTTAGAAATTGACGAAAGCCGAAGGAGAGTTCAAGGCGGGGCTTGAGCACGCGAGGGGCGAGACGGAGACCGAAAAGTGGAAGGTGGCCGAGCTCGAGGCTTCCCTGGAAAGGCTGAAGGATGACTTCGAGGCCAAGCTCTGTGCTGAATCAAAAAGGGTGGATGAGGCTGAGGCTAAACTCGAGTCAGAGTGTGATGCCGTCTTTGAGGACACCAAGGCACAAGTGACCGCTCACTATAAGGCCAGGGTTCTTGTGGTGAGGGACAAGGCCTAGGCGAAGGGATGGTGTCCCGCTCTAAAGGAGGCGGGGGTTTCGGAAGGCCATCCGTCCTTCTGGGATCCGCCTCCATACCCAACTCCGGTGCCGAACCCCGCCCCTCCTGTCATTGTCCCCGCTGGTGAGACGGCTGCCAGGGGACCAAACGCTGATCAGACCGGGATCAACATCAGAGCCGCTGCCACTCCTCATACTTCCGATCCCGCATGACCTCGGGCCGGTCCTGTCGGTTCTACTCATGGAGATTTGTAATTGCCTTTGTTTTTTATGTATTTTTCTCGTTCTTGGTTTTCAATTGTACCTGTCGTTTTATGTAATAAATGGAGATTCAATACAATCGAAGTTTTCTTTGGCTAATATCTGGATCACTTTTCTTGTCATGCATGTTTTCGCTTTTCAAATATTTTGCATAAGTATGTGAGCTCGGCTTAATGAATCTGATTTGCGTGCCCCGAACGTATGAGAACGTATTGTTGCCCTGTTCACTGATCAAGCTTGGACAGAGGCAAGCGACGGGATGTATTAGAGCTAGGTAGGGATAGGTGCTTAGCTGCCCCCATGTTGGTCCTGGGTAACAACATTAGGATCGCTACTTCATCGATAGACATGTAGGGGGCGCTAGCAATCCTGGCATGAGTGTCGAGGCGCTCACATAGCACGAAATGGAGAAGACCCACTGGCTTGTCTCCAGGGGCGCGCCGACAACCTGGCATGAGTGCCGAGGTGCTCACCTAGCACGAAATGGAGAAAACCCACTGGCTCGTCGCCAGGGGCGCGCCGGCAACCTGGCATGAGTGCCGAGGTGCTCACATAGCACGAAATGGAGAAGACCCGCTGGCTCGTTGTCACGCCCCCGGACCGATGACCCGTTAAACGAGACCTAAATCCGAGGTCGTGGTGCGGGCCGGAAAATTATGCCCGCACACGCTACGACCCCAGATTTAGGTCTCGTTTAACGGGTCCTCGGTCTGGGGCGTGACAGGCTTGGTATCAGAGCGAGAAATATTTGAGGCAATTAAAATTGGATTAGAAACATAAGGACGTGGCAAGGACTCGTTAGAATTTCCGTTAGTTAGCATCGATTGGGTTTGGGAATGCCTTATTCTTTATATTTATTGTACTAACAAGTTGTTTTGCAGCACTATGCCTCCGCGCAGACCCCCAGTGAATGCGAATGCATCGGGCAGTAATAATGACAGTGGGGTTGAGAACCAGATGACAGGTCAATTCCAACAGCTTATGCAGATGTTGGTTGAGCAGCAACAACAAGCCAATGAGAATCAAGCTAGATTCCAAGAGCAGATGGCAAAGAAAGACGAAGAATTGACATAGGTTCAGAGGCAATTACTAGAAGTTTTGGGAAGAAGGCCAGAACCAATGCCTAATGTGGAAGCCGTGCAGAACAGAGACCGAGATCCTAATGTCTTGTTTGAGAAGTTCAGAAAAAGAGGTCCTAAGGAGTTCACCGGACAAGAAGATCCCTTGACAGCTGATGATTGGCTAGCCCACACAGAGAACATCTTTGATATCTTTATATGCACAGGCAGGCAGCGGGTTCTTTTAGTAGCTTCTATGTTCACCGAACTAGCAGATATTTGGTGGAAGACTATTAAGGAAGGTTATCAGAATATTGAAAATGAGATTGCTTGGGCCACCTTCAAACAGCAGTTCAGTGAGAAGTATGTTCCTGCACACGTCAAAAAGCAGAAGGCAATAGAGTTTTAGTTGCTTAAGCAAGAGGACATGACCGTTCTTGAATATCTTACGAAGTTTGAGAAGTTGTCTCGCTATGCACCAGAGCTAGTGGACATGGAGGAGAAGAAAATTACCAAGTTCATGGATGGCTTAAATCCCATCATCTTGAGGGATGCATTAGGTGTGGTACCGCTAGCTACTTTCCAAGAGGCTATCAAGAGAGCTTACAGGTTTGAGGACATCAACAATCAGATCATCAAGGATAATCAGAGGAAGAGACAACAATACCAAGGAGGGTAGAAATCTTATCAAGGCAAGAGATAGAAGAGGCAGCAAAATGCTCCAACTCAAGGTGGGTGTGAGCATTGTGGCAAGAATCACCCTTCCCAGCAGTGCTATAGAGTTATGGGTGCATGTTTTAAGTGTGGTGGCACCGATCACCAAATGAAGGATTGCCCAAATAACAGGAATCAAGGCAATAGGGCACCTCAGCAGCCACTAAGGCAAGCACCTCAGCAGAATCAGCAGGCAGTTCAGAATCAGCCAAGATAGCAGCAGAATCAGCAGCCTCGTCAGCAACCACAAAATCAGAATGTCCGTCCACCGCAACAAAACAGGAATGTGCAGCAAGGAAGGCAAAATCAGAACCAGAATAGACCGCGTCAGCAAGGCCGCCTCAATCACCTCAATTAAGTGGACGCTGAAGCAGCGGGAGATGTTGTGGAAGGTAAACTCCTAATTTGTGATGTAGAAGCTAAAGTGTTGTTTGATCCCGGATCTACCCACTCTTTCATATCCCCTGTGTTTGCTAAAATGATTAGTGTGCCTGCTAGAGAGTTAAAATTTGTTTTGACTGTTACTACTCCGGTAGGGAAACAAGTTGTGTGTAGTATGTTTTACCCTAGTTGTTTGGTGAAGATAGGAGAGGTCATATTCCCTGCAGACCTTATCATCTTAGTTATGCATGACTTTGATGTCATTTTAGGCATGGATTGGTTAGCGGGACATCATGCCTCCATGGATTGCTATAGTAAGACCATTGCTTTTAGGTTGGATGGGATATCCTCCGGGGTGAAATTTCAGGGAGAGAAAAGGGTTTCTCCGGCTAGGTTTATTTCAGCTCTTTCTGTAGCTAAGTTGTTGAGATCAGGATGTGAAGGATTTATTGCATTTGTCACCAAGGATGAACAGTCCCAAGGGGTGGAGAACATTCCGGTAGTGTGCGAGTTTCCCGATGTTTTTCCGGAAGAAATTCCAGGTTTACCAACTGTCAGAGATGTTGAGTTCACAATAGAATTGATGCCAGTGACTGCTCCAATCTCCATTGCTCCTTACAGGATGGCTCTAGCAGAGTTAGGAGAATTGAAGTTACAGTTGCAAGAGTTGCTAGAAAAAGGCTTTGTAAGGCCAAGTGTTTCACCATGGGGAGCCCTGGTTCTATTTGTTAAGAAGAAAGATGGAAGCTTGAGGATGTGTATAGACTACAGGAAATTGAACCAAGTGACCATCAAGAACAAGTACCCTTTGCCAAGGATAGACGAGTTGTTTGATCAGCTGCAAGGAGCAGAATTCTTTTCGAAGATAGATTTGAGATCTGGATATCATCAGTTGAGAGTTAGAGAATCAGACATTCCGAAGACAGCTTTCCGGAGTAGATACGGGCACTATGAATTTTTGGTGATGCCCTTTGGACTGACGAATGCACCAGCGGTATTTATGGCCCTTATGAACAAGATTTTCGCACCTCATCTAGATCAGTTCACAGTTGTCTTTATTGATGACATTTTAGTGTATTCTAAGTCAAGAAAAGACCATGAGCAGCACTTGAGGACTTCATTGCAGTTGTTGAGAGATAATCAGTTGTATGCAAAGCTTGGGAAGTGCGAATTTTGGCTAGAGCAAGTCACTTTTCTTGGTCACATCATTTCTAGAGAAGGACTAGCAGTTGATCCATCAAAGATAGAAGCAGTCATCAATTGGGAGAAGCCGAAGAATGTGACTGAGATCAGGAGTTTTATGGGATTAGCAGGATACTATAGAAGATTTGTGCAAGGATTTTCATCTATTGCAGCACCTTTGACCAAGTTGACCCGAAAGAATGTGCCATTCGTATGGTCAGAGAAATGTGAAGCTAGTTTTGAAGAGTTGAAAAAGAGGTTAACTTCAGCACCTGTCCTCACCTTACCTTCGGGGAGTGGTGGTTTTGTTATCTTTACGGATGCTTCAGGTGTAGGACTTGGATGTGTTTTGATGCAAAATGGGAATGTGATCGCGTATGGCTCGAGGCAATTGAAGGAGCACGAGAAGAAATATGCGACCCATGATTTGGAGTTGGCAGCGATAGTGTTCGCATTGAAGATGTGGAGACACTACTTGTATGGAGACGAATTTGAAGTTCATTCGGATCACCGTAGTCTCCAATACTTGTTCTCACAGAAGGAATTAAACATGAGGCAAAGAAGATGGATGGAGTACATAAAAGACTATGATTTCCCAATCATTTATCATCCGAGGAAGGTTAACGTAGTGGCTGATGCGTTGAGTAGAAAATCAGTTTGTTTGGCCAGTTTGCAAGGGTTTTACAATTTTCAGCAATTTGAAGAATTGAGAGTAGAGTTCCAACCTTTGAGGGAAGGAGTTGTGTTGGCAAATATGACAGTGTTTGAGCCTGTCTTCATACAGAAAATCAAGGACAGTCAGATGCAAGCTCCAAATTTGGCTAAAATTGTGGAGCATATCTCAAAACGGCCAGATTTTCAGATCATGGATGGAGTTTTGTACTTTCGTGGCAGACTATGTGTTCAAAAGATAGATAATTTGAAGAATGACATCATGGTAGAAGCTCACAATACGAGGTATTCTGTACACCCGGGGAGCACGAAGATGTATCAGAACTTGAAGAGTCATTTTTGGTGGAACAATATGAAGAGAGAGATAGCAGCCTTCGTATCAGATGCTTGACTTGTCAATTGGTGAAGGCAGAACATCAGAAACCACCTGGTCTTTTGTAGCCCTTAGAGATTCCAGAGTGGAAATGGGAACACCTGATTATGGATTTCGTCTCGGGTCTACCGACTACAAGCAGAGGGAACAATGCTATTTGGATCATAGTAGATCGGTTAACGAAGTCGGCACACTTTATTCCTTTGAAGACCGGGAAGAAGATGCACATGTTGGCTTTAGCACAAGCTTTCGTGAAGGAGATTGTTACTCGTCATGGTCAGCCGGTCTCCATTACTTCAGATCGAGACAGTAGATTTGTTTCGAGGTTTTGGAAGGCCCTACATGAATCGATGGGAACGAAGCTTCAATTCAGCACAGCATATCACCCGCAGACTGATGGTCAGTCGGAGAGAACTATTCAGACCCTTGAAGACATGCTTAGGGCTTGTGTACTTGATTTTAAGAATCAATGGGATGAGAATTTACCTCTTTGTGAATTTACCTATAACAACAGCTACCATTCAAGCATAGGGATGACTCCTTTCGAAGCGTTGTATGGCAGGAATGGTAGGACCCCAATGTGTTGGGAAGAAGTCGGAGAACGTAGTTTTCATGGTCCTTCTTTGGTTGAAGAAACAAGTGATAAAGTCAGAATTATTCATGAACGTCTAAAGATTTCAAGAAGCCGACAGAAAAGTTATGCTGATGTTCGAAGAAATGATCTAAAATCCCAAGTTGGGGACAAAGTATTTTTGAAAGTATCTCCGGTCAGAGGAACATTGAGATTCGGGCAGAAGGGCAAATTGTCTAAGAGATTCATTAGATCGTATGAGATCTTGAGTCGTATCAGAGAAGTAGCTTATCGATTGGCTTTGCCTCCAGAGCTTTCAGGTGTGCACAACGTGTTTAACGTGTCAATGCTAAGGAAGTATGTTTCAGACCCTTTACACGTGCTATATCACGAGCCGTTGGATGTTAGAGAAGATGCCACCTACATTGAGAAACCGGTAGAGATAATTGACACTAAAGAGCAAGAGCTGAGAAAGATAACGATTCAGTGGGTAAAGATTCATTGGGAAAATCATGGACCGGAAGAGGCCACTTGGGAACTTCGTGATCAGGTCCAGAAGAAGTACCCTCAGCTGTTTCCAGAGGTTAGTGATCATTTGGAGGACCAAATGTGATTTTTAGGGGTGGAGGATGTCAGACCCCGACCCAGGTTTGGAATATTTAATTATATTTTAACCGTGATTAATTGATAAATGGGATTAGTGGATGATTAGCTTATTTTCTTAAGCTAGATTAGAATGTTTGAATAGCTTTGGGAACTTTTGAGAGTCGTTGACTTAGGCTTGATGTGGGCCGGGGCGCCCGTGTGTTGTGTGTGAACCTTTGGGGTTTAACTTTGATTTTTGTAAAATCCCAATTTCATGCATTTTGACTCATTTCATCTAAATCATCAACTTTCATGTTTTGGCCAACTTGATTTAATGATCAGAAATTACGTTTTTCGAGAAAAAGGGCAAATCTGACCTTTCACACAAAATCTGTATCCAAATTTTGAAAATTTCAGAAATTGACAAAAATATACATTTTGGAAAATAGAAATTTCACTGATCGTTTTTGTCTTCTTCGTCGTTTCCATTCGGGGCCCGCAAATGTCATTTTTAGTCTTGTGAAGATCGGGGCCCACAAACCCATCTCTTAAGAGAGGAACTCTCTTCTTCCTCCTTCATTTCTTTTTCCTGCACGTTTTGGAGCCGAGGGCTTTCCCTCTCTTCCAGCAACTTTCTCTCTCATCTGAAACACCCATTTCTTGGAGTTTTCATGGAGGATTGATCTCCTAAGGTTCTTCCTCTTCCTTCAAGCTTTCCAAAGATACCTTTTTCAAAGGTTTTGAGCTAGGGCAAGGCTCTCTTTCAAGCTTCTCTTCTTCGTTTGAGCTTTTCAAGGTTAGCAATGGCTTTCTAAACTTGAGATCTTTGTTTTCCTCTTCATTTGGAGTGTTTTCATCCCATATGCAAGAGCTTTCCTTGGAGATTTGCAAATATTGATTTTTAGGGTTTTCTTTGGAAAAACTTTGGGGTTTTTGTAGATTGGGAGCTTGAGACCCTAGAGCTTTGTTTGAGGAGTAATGTTTCTCTCATCTCGGCTTGAGGCAAGTGGATTTTCAATTAATATGATGACTTCATTTATTTTGTTTCATTTTATGGTGTTTCATGCTATGTGCTAAACTTCTTATGTTTCATAGTTTTATCTTGGGATAAATGGAGTAATGTTGTGTGTGATTTCACTCATGATATTGTTTTACAATGTATTGGAAGTTTGTTTCTACCTTGGTCATCATAAAGTGTAGCCTTCTTCTTGTCAAAGTGGTTGTGCTCAAAGAATGGAGGAAAAAGCTTTGATTTAAAAGTGTTTGCAAATTAATTGGATTGAGTATGAATGGTGATTTGATGAGTTTGGGAGGTCAAGGAAGGGTCCAAATGATCTTGAAAATTTGTATGAAAGAAAAAGAATGAAAAAGAATCATAAAAAGAGGGAAAAATGAGAAAAATCCCCCTGCCGAGCCGGACTGGACAGAGCCCAGTCCGCTCGAGCGACCCAGGCTCTGTCTGGGCTTCGCTCGAGCGGACCTTGGGTCGCTCGAGCAAGCCCAGCCCAGCCTGGGGGCCTGTTGCAGGCCTGTTTTTGGGTCCATTTAGAAACTGTTTTGGGCCTGTTTTCAGGGCTTCTTAGGGCCTGTTTTAAGGTCAGTTTTTGGGCTATTTCAATACCTGATAATGGGCTGTTTTAAGACCTGATATTGGGCTGTTTTATGACCTGAATTCTGGGCTACTTTAAGGACTGTTTTGAGCCTAATTTGTGGACTGTTTGAGCTTGGGTTAAGGCCAGTTGTGGGCCTGATTAAAAAGGGTTTAAACCTGTGTTTAATGAGGACTTATTGGATATAATTTCAGGTCCACTTCAAGCCTATGTCCAAGCCCAATTCAGCCCAAACTCTTTTCTATAATTGAAGCCCATTCAGCCCTTTTTCAATCCTAGAACTATTATGAGAATTGGCTTGGACTATGATCAAGACCATTTGGTAATCCTTCAAGTCTAAATGTACACCTCATCCCTTGTGATTGTCAAGGATCTTCAGTGGCACCAAATTACTTCTATTAATGACAATAAAGGGGTCAAATGTATATCGAGATGACCCGCATTAGACGGTTGAATCATCATACATTCATTCCATGTAAAAAGACTTTTGTTCGGATTCTTTCATCAATCTTTTGATTGCTTGAGGTGGTTTACGACATCTTTAGATATTGATAAGACTACTCATCTATTTTGCTCGGATTCGTCAATATGTATTTGTTTGGAGTAGTTTTCTTATCAATTTTGGAAATGTATCTCACGAACGGATTTGCATTACTTCGAGGTTTCAAACTTTTACTTTAATGGCACCACTAAGCTTAGGTTACCTTGTCGGACTGATCATCCGGCTTGGAATCTTTAATTTGTTCACCAGCTGTAGTTTGGGTTCTGTCTGTACTGACCATGGCAACGGTTTATATCCGGTCCCACGTGTAGTGGCTACGGTTCTGTTTGTTAACGACTATGTTCGTTCCAGTCCTACGAGTAGTGACTACGGTTCTGTCTGCTCCCGTTACTTCGGTAATAGGAGAATTTAGCTATACGTCGTTTGCCAAAGTTTTATACACTCAATGTTTTATCATATAATTCTTGTTTATTTCACTGACCATCGCATTGGATTTGTAAACTACTAAGATGTTTATCTTCTATCTTACCATTTCTATTATTCAGGATTTAATCGTGGCTCTCATGTATTTAAAGTTTTTACTTTCTATCATCCTATTATTGTTATATTTGCTTGCCAAACCGTCATGTTTGACCTTGTTTGCTTGGTGCCAGATGTCGAGCCCCTCGCGGTTGAGGCGCACTTCGAGGAGGAACCTATAGTCCTTGTGGAGGGCAAGTGGCAGCCCGATGATGTCGTTTAGACATCGGGTTGTTTTGGAGCTTCGATCACATTTTGGGATAGATACCATTCTTTTTAGGATTTTGTTGTAGCCATTGTTGGCTTATTCTTTTGGGGAAAATTGTAACTATTGTCTAACTTTACTTTTGTATTAACTTTAACCTAACTTTGGGGCCTACCAATGATATGTTTCTCATTTTGATGCTAGTCTTGTGCGTTCTCATCTTATACCCTTATGATATGGACTGTTATGTTTGCTACAATACTTCCGCGTAAGTTGTTCGTTTGAATGTGATTCTTATTAATCACTGTTGGATCGGATTTCGAGGATCCTTTCCGTGGAAAACCTATGGGAAACTAGCGTGTGCGGGCGGAGTTTTCTAGCCCGTCGCGCCACGACCCTGGATTTAGGTCTCGTTTAACGGGTCCTCGGTCCGAGGGCGTGACACTCGTCGCCAGGGGCGCGCCGGCAACCTGGCATGAGTGCCGAGGTGCTCACATAGCACGAAAGGGAGAAGACCCACTGGCTCGTCGCCAAGGGCGCGCCGGCAACCTGGCATGAGTGCCGAGGTGCTCACATAGCACGAAATGGAGAAGACCCGCTGGCTCGTCGCCAGGGGCACGCCGGCAACCTGGCATGAGTGCCGAGGTGCTCACATAGCACGAAATGGAGAAGACCCGCTGGCTCGTCGCCAGGGGCGCGCCGGCAACCTGGCATGAGTGCCGAGGTGCTCACATAGCACGAAATGGAGAAGACCCACTGGCTAGTCGCCAGGGGCGCGCCGGCAACCTGGCATGAGTGCCGAGGTGCTCATATAGCGCGAGATGGAGAACCGAGACGTATAGTCCCTTAGGAGCTGTTGGAGAGTTCTATGTTCTGGAGAGAATTGAGGGAGACAAGGAACATAGTGCTTTTATTACTCTTCAAAAATCAGTTACAATTCAGAAATAGAACTTCTTGAGGTGCGTCGCGTTCCACGGTCATGGCAATTGTTTACCATCCATGTTCTCAAGTTTATAAGCTGAACGACCGCAGACCGCGGTGACCTTGAACTATCCGTGCCAGTTTGGCGCCAACTTGTTGTGGTTCGGATCTTTGTCCTGCGGGATGGACTTCTTCAAGACGAGTTCCCCGATTGAGAATTTCCTTTCCCTGACCCTTTGGTTGTTGCCCTTGGCCAACTGCTGCTAATAGGCAGGCAGACGGACGGCCGCTGCTTCTCTGCGCTCTTCGGCTAGGTCTAACTCACGAGTCAAGTTCACGTCGTTATGGCCTTGGTCAAAGAGTTCCGATCTCAAGGTCGGAAGACCGACCTCAAGCGGAATCACAGCTTCCATGCCATAAGCGAGAAAGAAAGGCGTTGCCAAGGTAGAGCGTCTTGGTGTCGTCCTGTATTCCCACAGGATGCTCGGCAGTTTTTCCACCCATCTTCCTTTGCCTCGATCGAGCCTCTTCTTGAGTCCGTCGAGCACCACCTTGTTGGAGATCTCGGCTTGGCCGTTGCTTTGGGGGTATGCTTGGGTGGAGTAATGATTTCTGATGTCGAGCCCCTGAGTTTCGTTATCTGAGATCACGGTCTGTGGAATTCCGAACCTCGTGACGATGTTTCTCCAGACGAAATTCTTTGAATCGTGCTCGGTGATAGAGGAGAGTGCTTCTGCCTCTATCCACTTGGTGAAGTAATCAGTGGCTACTATCAGCCACCTCTTATTTCCTAGAGCTCAGTGGAGAGGTCCTATGATGTCCAGTCCCCATTGGGCGAAAGGCCATGGGCTGGATAGTGGACTTAGATCCTGAGCTGGCTGGTGGAGGGAGTGTGAAAACTTATGGCACTTTTCGCACTTCTGGGCGTATTTCCGCGCGTCTCTTTGCATGTACGGCCACCAGTAACCCTGGCTGATAGCCCGGTATGCCAGCGACCGTACACCGACATGACTTCCGTAGATTCCTTCATGTATCTCGTAGAAGAAGTCGTTGACATTGTCAGGGTGGACGCACTGAAGGTAAGGGCCGGTAAAGGACTTCCTGTAGAGCTTGCCTTGTGGGCTCAACCAAAACCGAGCTGCTTTGAGCCTGATTCGGCGAGCTTCGTTCTTGTCTTCGGGGAGTTGGTCATTTTTCAGGAAGGTGATGATTTCGTCCATCCAGCTCGGGCTGAGATCAATGCATAGAATTTGTCGAGGTGGGGGAAGCTCCTACTTGGTCTTTCCAGTGATCCTACTTCGACAACCCTATTCCTCCCGGCCTCAGCCGCTGAAGCTAGGCTGGCGAGGGCGTCGGCATGAGAGTTGGAGTCTCTACCGATCCGCTTGACTTCGACTTTTTGGAACTGTGAGAGAAGCTTTTTTGCATGCGCTAAGTAGGCGACCATCCTGTCGTTGCGAGCCTGGTAGTCTCCAGTCAGCTGGCTTGTTACCAACTGTGAATCACTGAAAACCGCCAGCTATTGAGCTCATAGGATTTTAGCGCTATTCAGCCCGGCTATTAGAGCCTCGTACTCTGCCTCGTTATTGGATGCTTTGAAATCAAGGGTGAGGGCTTGTTCGATAACCAGTCCTTCTGGAGATTAAAGCACAACACCAGCGCCAGCCCTCTTGGAGGTAGAGGATCCATCAACAAAGACCTTCCAAGCGGAAGCGAGAAATCGGTTCCAGGCCTGCTCGTCTTCCGTCCAAGTGCCTTCATCCTCATACCTCCTGCCCCCCAGTTCGGTGCCGAGCGGGGTCGGTGCAGAACTTGGAGAGGTAATTCGATGATGAAATCTGCCAGAACTTGAGCTTTGACCGCCTTTCTAGGTTGATACTTGATGTTGTATTGTCCTAGTTCGACGGCCCACTTCGAGATTCGGCCAGAGAAGTCGGCCTTTTTGAAGACCGCTCCGAGTGGGTGTTCGTCACAACCACGATGGAGAAGGCTTGGAAATAGTGGGAGAGCTTACGAGAAGCGCTTACGAGTGCCAACGCGAGCTTCTCCATTTGAAGGTACCTGGTCTCGGTGTCAAGCATGATCTTGCTCGTGTAGTAGATCGACATTTGTTGTTTGCCGTCCTCTCTAATGAGGACCGAACTGACCGCATGATCCGAGACCGCGAGGTAAAGGTAGAGAACCTCTCCCTGTTTCGGAGTCGAGAGCAGGGGAGGTGAGGAGAGATAGGCTTTGAGCCTCTGCAGCGCTTCGTCACACTCCGGTGTCCAATGGAATTTTAGATTTTTCTTCAGTAGTTGAAAGAAAGGCCTACATTTATCTGATGATCTACTGACGAAGCGATTGAGTGCGGCAGCCATGCCGGTGAGCTTTTGGACTTGCTTCGTCGTCATTGGACTTTGTATTCCAAGGATTGCAGTGATCTGATCTGGATTGGCTTCAATTCCTCTTCTAGTGACCAGGCTTCCAAGGAATTTGCCGGAGCCGACACCGAATGCGCATTTGGAGGTGTTGAGTTTGAACCTCCTAAGTATGTCAAACACCTGATTCAGGTCGGCCAAGTGGTCCTGGGACTGCTTGAACTTGACGACCATGTCGTCAATGTAGACTTCCACCGTTTTACCTAGCTGGGCCTGGAACATCTTCGTGACCAACCTTTGGTAGGTGGCCCCTGCGTTCTTTCGTCCAAAGGGCATAACCTTGTAACAGTAAATGCCTCTGGGCGTTATGAACACAGTCTTCTCCTCGTCAGGTTCATACATCGGTATTTGGTGGTAGCCTCGGTAAGCATCGAGGAAGCTCATCCTGTCGTGGCCAGGAGTGGCGTCGATCAACTGGTCGATTTTCGGGAGTGGGAAGCTGTCTTTGGGACATACATTGTTTAGGTCGGTGAAATCGACGCAGACTCTCCACTTCCTAGTTTTCTTTTTGACGACCACTGTATTCGCCAGCCATCTCGGATACTTGACCTCCCTGATTGCCTCCGTCTCCAGCAGCTTTCCAACCTCGTCAACTACTGCCTCTGACTGTGGTACCCCCATCCTGCGTGACTTCTACACCACTGGTTTGTGTTGAGGGTCCACGCTGAGCCTGTGGCACATGATTTTAGGGTCAATGCCGGGCATCTCGTAGGGGGTCCAAGCGAAGACCTCCTTGTTCCTGAATAAGAGATTGATGAGTTTGGCTTTCTCCGTCTCGGCAAGCTGACTGCCAATTAAGAATTGGCGCTCGGGATCGGTGGGATCGAGCCTGACCTCGGTCAAATCCTCGACGCTTTTCTTCTCGGGATCGCGGCCGACCTTTTCAAGCTCGTCTTCCAGCTCGGCCATAATCACTTGCTGCAGCTCCTTTTCTCCGGGCACTACGGCCATTAGACACTGCTTGGCCGCCTGCTGGTCACCCCTAATAGTGACCACCTTTATTCCGCCGTTTTTGTCCTCTAAGGGGAATTTAAGTTTCTGGTGGTGGGTGGAAGGTATTGCTTCCATGCTGTGCAGCCATGTTCTCCCCATTATAGCATTATAGGGAGACGGCGCGTCTACCACAAGAAAGTAAGCAGTTATGGAGGCGCCTTCGACTTGGACCGTGAGGAAGATCTTCCCCTTGGGATATACTGGTTTGGCGCTGAAGCCTATCAGGGGAGTCCGCGCTTCCTCCAGGTTTTCTTCTCTAAGGCCCATCCTCCTAAAGCAATCGAAATAAAGGATCTCGGAAGAACTTCCGGGGTCGACGAGGATCCTTTGAACTATGCAGTTCTTGAGTTTGAGGGTAACGATCAGCGGATCGTTATGGGGGAGCTGGACTCCTTCCAAGTCTTCCTCAGAGAAATAGATCCTGGGCTTCTCCTTCCGAGCTTTCTTGGACGCTGGTTTGAGCTCGACAGTCATCACCTGTTTGCCGTGTGCGGCCCTCCTGGCCTCGGCTCGGGCCTGGTTACTCCCCCTTGGGGTGGGAGCCAGGTGGATGACGTTGATGAGTTTTTTCGATTCATCGCTAGAGTGAGCTCCGTCATCCCGGCGTTGAGCTCGGCTGGTGTTTACTCCTCCTTTCACATACTCCTTTAAGTGCCCTTCCTTGACGAGCTTCTCAAGGTGTGATTTGAGGGAGAAACAGTCTTCGGTGTTGTGCCCATTCTGCTTGTGGTAGGCACAAAACTTACTCTGGTTTCGGCTGGCGGGGTTGCCTTGCATAGGCTGCGGCCAGCTGAAGTAGGGCTGGTCTTTGATCTTGTTCAGTATTTTGTGGATAGGCTCCACGAACACTATGTGGACACTTGACTTGGACTTCTTGCCATCATCCGCGTTGGGAAACGAGGCTGCTGCCAAGCTGGTGGAAGCTCGGTATCGATTCCTTTCTTCCCTCTGAAACGTCCTCTTTTCCTTTTTGGAGAAGGATTTCTTAGGGGGGTGGCGGTCATGCTAGGTGGCTTGGTCTTCGGGTTTGGACTGGCCCTGGTACTTTTCAAAATTCATACTTTTGAGACACCAAATCCTCTGACATTCGTCAAAATCACAGGTCAATCATCAAGAGTATCGAAATCAACATTGATCGCCAACCGGTCAACCAAAAAAGTGTGCTTTCTACCCGAACGATCGAGAAATCGACAGGACAGATGGCACTGACCCGCTATTGGCAACCAATACCTGAAGTTTTGTGGTCATCTGATGTCAATCTACATGAAGATCCATCATTGATCACCGCCAGAAAAATCCCAAAGGACGCGGCACGGCCCGCGACTCTTCAACTGCTCGGCGACCACTTAATGCTATTAATTGACTAGCTTTATCGCAGTCATTAATTCATTTCTTTGGACGGCCCAATCAGAAGCAAGCATCCGGGAGTCACAAGTCAAGAGATTCATGACATTTAAACCATGAAACTCCTCCCATCATGGCGATTAAAGATGATTAAATGCCCTTAATCTCCTCTGGCCAATCAGAAGCCAAGAAAAGGTAGTTACAAAATAAAGGAATTAAATCCTGTAACTCCTCCCATTATGCGGCTTAATGACAATAAAAGCCCATAAACCCTCCTAAATGGCTACCAAAAAGCCTATAAATAGGAGAGCACTCCAAGAAGACAAGACAACATAGACAACAGCACAAAAGACTGCAGAAAACCCGAAAACTCAGACAGAAAAAGGCATCAGAAATCTAAAAGAGAAAACTCTGCGGAAGTTCTACACCGACCACCGCTACAAGGTGACAAAAGTCCCTTGGGGGGTACCCCCCCCCCCCCCCCAAGGTCCTTGCCTTCTCCTTCTGCCTCCAATAGCTTAGACGTGGCTTTTCAGCCCGTCTACTTAGTTTTTTATTGGACATAGGACCTCCTTTTGGTCTTTGTCCTCTAAAAACCTGAGGTTATAGCCAAGTCAAGCGAATCAGTAGCATCCTCTATTCTCATCTGCATGGATGATGGCGAAGTCCACATATGGCTTGCGACCGTCAATCTGAACGGGTCCCCACAATCTCCTGAGAAGTTAGATCCTCCTTTTCTTGCTTTTCATTATAGTTTGTATTTTTCTAAAAGAGACAAAAATCACAACTCTTGTCTTTCATTATTGATAAGAATTGTAAATCGGCTATAAACGCCAAAATCGGCTATAAACGCAAAAAATAGGCTATAAACGCCAAAATCGGCTATAAACGCCAAAATCGGCTATAAATGCCAAAAAATCGCCTTTCACCGCAAATCAAGAAAATGTCTCTTTTCTTAAATATATGTGCAATGGAAAACTTGAAAGAAGTTGATTTCCTTTTTACTTGCGAAGGTCGATCTACGGATCACCACTTGTAATTCCAAGTAAAATAGAAAATCTGGTACACCCGCACAAAAAAATATTGATGCACGCCTCTGCCCCCCGGTTATGAAAAGGTCGTACCCAAACGGACTCTCACGTCCGCCGACCCCGGTAGAACCGGGCAGAATGGCGCTGTTCCATCATATACCTTGAAGCTAAGGAATTATGGGGCTATATTTCTGGATCTGAACCTAAACCCACGGAAGATGAGAAAAAGATATCCGCTTGGCATACTAAAGATGCAAAACTAAAAACATGGATACTGGGTTCAGTCGAGCCGCATTTGATAAAGAACCTCAAACCTTACCCCACTCCTAAAGACATGTGGGGTAATCTGAAGCTAGTGTACCATCAAGATAACTCAGCACGTCAATTTCATCTTGAATTTACGATTGCTGAATATGCACAAGGGACCTAGTTAATCGAAGACTACTATTCCGGATTCCGAACCCTATGGTCGGAATACGATAGTATCAAGTATGCAGATGTGGTTGCCGATGTTCTGATCGTGATTCACGATCTTCAGGCCTCTAGTCAGCGGGATCAATTTTTGATGAAATTACGGAATGAATATGAAAGTGTATGATCTGCCCTTAGGAATCGGACGCCTTTGCCTTCCTTGAATGTCTGCCTAAATGAACTCTTATGCGAGGAACAACGCATTTCGACCTCAGCCCATATAGCTAAACAAAAGACCGAGACCTATTCAGTCGCATTTTCGGCTAATAAGGCTTCTCAGCCTCCGCCTCGAGACTTAAGCAAAACCCAATGTTATAGTTGTCAAAAATTTGGGCATCTTGCATCTCAATGTAAACAGAAAGTCTGTAGTTATGTAAAAAGTCAGGACATATCATCTCTGAATGTCGCCGCCGTCCACAACGTCAGGCTCCATAGTACCAGACTCCACAGCACCCGGCTCCGCAGTATCAGCCTCCACAGTCTCAAACTCCGCATGCTTATGTTGCTTTTTCAGATATGCCTGCTCCTACATCTGCATCCTCACAGCCCGGGCCCTCGTCTTCTCTGACTCCTGAATTGGTTCAGCAAATGATTGTCAATGCCCTTTCTGCTTTTGGTCTCTCAGGTAACTCGCCTCCATCTTCTACTTGGTTTCTTGATTCTAGGGCATCTAATCATATGACATATTCTCATAGCCCTCTCTCCAATGTGACAAGATACAATGGTAATCTTCAAATACAAACTCTAATTGGAGGCACTGTTCCCATTACTGCCCTTGGAGACATCCCTGGTCCCATCCCATTGAATAATGTTTTCCTTTGTCCCAATTTAACTTCAAACCTATTGTCAGTCGGGCAACTTGCTGAAAATAATTGCAACATCTTTTTCTTCTTCTGGTTGTGTTGTACAGGACCAGATGTCCGGGAGGGAGATCACGAGGGGACCTAAGTGTGGACGCTTGTTTAGTTGTTTCCGCTGGATTTTTCTAAAATTTCTAGGACTAGAGTTGTCAATGATGTGTTTTGTCTTTCTGTTAGAGATAACTGCCAATTGTGGCATAAAAGACTCGGACACCCTAATTCCAAGGCTTTGTCCCTTATGTTAAATTCTGGTTTATTAAATAAATTGGCTTATCTTCTTGTGTGCCTTTTGATTGTGCCACTTGTAAAATGGGAAAGAGCAAAACTCTTCATTTTCCTATTTCCACTTCACACAACACTCGGTGTTTTGATTTAGTTCATAGCGATGTATGGGGAACTGCTCCAGCTCTTTCTCATGCTCACTACAAATATTTTGTGACTTTTATTGATGATTTCAGTCGATTCACATGGGTTTACTTTCTACATTCCAAATCTGATGTTTTCATCATTTTTAAGTTTTTTTTTTATGTTGAGAATCAATTTTCCACCTGCATCAAAATCTTGCGATCTGATTCAGGAGGGAAATATGTATCCTTTGATTTTCAAATGTTTTTGCAAAACAAAGGCATTATTTCTCAGAGAACTTGTCCTTATACTCCCCAGCAGAATGGAGTCGCTGAAAGGAAAAATAGGCATCTGCTGGATGTCACTCGTTCCCTTCTTCTTGAATCATCGGTTCCTACCCGTTTTTGGGTTGAGGCACTGGCTACGGCAGCTCATCTTATAAATCGCCTGCCTTCAACCTCTCTTCAAAATCAGAGCCCATATTACCGATTGTACTAGACATCTCCATCTTATGATGATCTTCATGTTTTCGGCTCCGTTTGCTTTGTGCACTTGCCTCCTTATGAGAGAACCAAACGAACCGCACAATCAGCTCAGTGTGTGTTTTTAGGTTATGCGCCCTTCCAGAAAGGGTTCCTTTGCTACGATCCTCACATTCGTCACTTACGGACCTCTAGGAATGTCGTTTTTTTTAACAGCAATATTTTTTTCAAAACACCTTGAACCTCCTCGAGGGTTTTGCTCAAGTCTCGAGAAGCAAAACCCAATGCTAGTTTCCTTTGTAAGAGCCTTGATTAAGGCATGTATATTCCTATATATTGGTGGTCGTTCTCCAAGAGAAGACACAAATTAATACACTCAAATTTCTATATCTCTCGTTTCATTCCTGTGGTTTGCAATTATGAGAATTATTCAACATAAAAGACTGAACAATTGACTTTCCTATGTAACTCTTCAACCTCCCACAAACTTGTGGAATCTCAAGTCGACACAGAAAGAAAAAGGCGGATGACTCTTCAACATCCACGGCATTAATTCTTTGATTCTTTGACACAAAACTACAAACAAAGTGTTTCTCTTCTTATAAATGTTTCTTTGAAGTTCATCTACATCAGTCTCTCCTCCTTGGATCGAACTTGCCCTCTAGTTTATTGCACTGAACGCTTCTAAAGCCTTTGGACTATCTGCTTGTGGAGCACGCTTGCAATTTTTCCCTCATCACCACGACTTTGATAGTGATATGGATCTGAAACAGTAAAGGTGGAAGCAATCCCCAAGTGAAAATGCAAGTTGACTTCTGTGTGGGGAGATTTCCAAAGCTCCAGGATTACACTAATCACAGCCGTCAGACGGGGTTAAGCATTCTCACGTGCCATCCATGTGCCACCTACGTGGCGCCAACCTCACCTCGGCTACGAGAACAGGGGCCCCAGCCGAAGTCAGGCAGGTCCGGGCCGCTAGCGCCAAGCTCGGATGCCCCAGGTGCCCACCTCGGCTGAAAGCTCCACCTCGGCCAAAGGTGCCGGGACGAAAGCCGAAGCAAGGAGAGAATCTCCACTCGCGCCCCTCGCCCCCCACATCATCGGACACGTGGAGGAATAGGGACGCGAGCCAGTAAGACAGATGCACAATCCAACCCTGAGAGTCGTTACTCTGCCTCTCTTCTTCCACTCCTCCCTTTGTCCCAGTTCATTCACTGACTTAGGCATCGGAGAGCCTTGCGCCGCTCAGGCCAGGGTCCTCTGACTGTTTGCTCTCTCCTTTCAGGCTTTCAGGCAGCGGGTAATCTTCTTCATTTGGATAAGTCCTGTAAGGCACCCCGATTATTGTGGGTCATCATTTTTCTGCACCTATAATTGGCGCCATCTGTGGGAAAGCACTATCCCAACCCTCCAAACCTTCCAAACCTTCCCAATCTTTCCAAAAATGATGCCTCCGAAAGCTAAGAAAGGCGGAGAGTCCCAGAGTGCAACTTTCACGCATCCAGACCCGTTCGCAAACGTCCCTCCTTAGGGACGGCACGCAGCAGACCGTGGCGTGTCAGCAGGCGAGGAGCGCGTAGCCTCGCGACCCTTCGTCGAATCTCCTTTCCGTGAGGGGTTCGAAACCTAGTGCTCTGACGATGAAGTCCCGCCTCCCCCATGAGGGGAGCGTCGACGCGATCTCCCTTCCAAAGGCAAAGCTCCGGTGGTGGAGGAGCCTCGCCACATGCAACCCCCTGATGCTGGAGGAGACATCGCAGCTCAAAACGCTCTCCTCCAGGAGCAGGAGCGAGTAATCCGCCAACTCCAGCAGCAGCTGAGAGCGGTGCAAAATGCCTCTCAAAGGCAACCCTCAGAGCCCCAAGGAGAGAAGAGAGCTGTCCAAAGCAAGGTAGTCCAGCCATCCCGAGAGGATCTAAGGGCCTTTCTGGATCAAAAAAGCAGCCATGCCTACGATGAGGGCTCGAGCAACACCCGTAGCCATCGTGGCCGCGACGGGCGAGCTCATAGCCATCATGGTCGAGGCCATGCAAAGCAGAAACCAAGGGCGATGACACCAGAGAAGGACGACGAGCAGGAGAGGCTCGACAAGCGGATCAAGCTAGCTCTCCAGCGCAACCTGGAGATGCGCGACCAGCAAGAGATATGTGGCCCCACTGATCTGGGGGCCTCTCCTTTCACACGGGACATCGAGAGAACTCCTTTGCCTAAGAAGTTTTCAGTCCCGCGGTTCGTCCCCTACGACGGATTCTCTGACCCGTCTACTCACCTCCGTCATTTCTCCCAAAAGATGTCCATCTGGGGGAACGAGGGCCATCTCAACTGCAAGATCTTTTCCTCTAGTTTGAGCGACCTCCCTCTGAAGTGGTTCTGCGCTCTGCCCGAGAAGTCCATTTCGAGTTGGAAAGAGCTCCAACTCTCCTTCCTCAAGAAGTTCCAGGCCTACAGCGTCATCCCCAAAATCGATGCCGACATCCTCGCTCTAAAGATGAAGCAGGGCGAGACCCTCACCCAGTTCGCCCGGCGATTCTGGGCAGTTTACAGCCAGATCAAAGATACCAGAGAAGAAGTGGCGATTTTCGCCTTCGAGAATGCCCTGCTACCAGGGCACGAGCTGCGAAAGGATTTGGCGGGAGATCCCGCTCCCTCCATGCCGGCCTTGATGTCCCGGATAAAACGCGAGATAGCAGACCCGGAACCCAAGGGAAGGAGCAGTCAGTCTCAGCAGCGGGGCAAGAAGCCATTCCAGAGGCAAGAGCCGAAGCAGGCCTGGGTCTCCAATTCGGCGAGACCCTCAACGTCCCGGTCTGGGGGCGGCAGGAGAGCCAGACCTCCCTCCGACGCCCGCCAGTCTATGAGCATCGTCTTCAAGGAGCCGATCCACCAGGTTATGAACAAAGTCAAGTCTCAACCATTCTTCAGATGGCCTCGTCCTTTGGCAGGCGATCCCTCCACTCGTGACCAGTCCAGGTTTTGTGCTTACCATAAGGGCAACGGGCATAGGACCGAAGAATGCAGGACTCTGAAGTTTCACTTGGAGAGGCTCGCCAAGGAAGGCCAGCTCGCGGAGTTTGTGAAGGCAGGAGACGTCAGCAGCGGCGGCGGTAGCCGAGCTCATCAGAGCGTGGCTAGGGATCTAGACAGTGAAGACTCCGAAAAGGTCATCAACGTGATCCACCTGGCGCCCTCAGCTCCCTCTCCCTCAGCTCGAGACAGCCCTCAGGCTCGTGCCGGAGCCAGGCGGGCCTCGCACGGGAAGGAAGTGATAAAAGCCGAGCTCGGGCCAGCGCCCAAGAAACCTCGCCGCGACCGTCCAGCAATCTCGTTCTCAGATAAAGATCTGGAGGGAATCCAGTTCCCTCACAACGACCCTCTGCTCTTGACGATGAAGCTGAAGGACTTCACTGTGAAGAGGATCCTCGTCGACTCCGGCAGTTCCTCTGAGGTCCTCTACTATGAGTGCTTCAAGAAAATGAACCTCTTAGAAGCCGACCTCACGGAGTTCCGTGCGCCCCTGCTAGGGTTATCCGCCAAACCAGTTTATCCCAAGGGTAAAATCACCCTGGAAACCCGAGTGGGTGGAGCCTCCGTGCTGGCCGACTTCCTAGTAGTGGACGCCCCTTCTCCTTACAACGTCATTCTAGGCAGAACGTGGCTCCACAAATTAGAAGCAGTCCCCTATTCCCTTCACCAGAAACTAAAATTCGTGCTCGATATTAAGGAGGGCAAGATGGAGGTGGTCACAGTAGAAGGAGATCAGTAGCAGCCAGGCAATGCATGCTGGCCGTGATCCCAGCAGAGAAGGAGCCAGAGCGTGTCAACCTGGCAGAGTTTGAAAAGGGTCTAGATGAGATCGGCCGAGATCCTAGCTGAAGTCAGACTCGACCCAGCTGACCCTGATAGGTTTTTCCTGATTGGCACGCAGCTGCCAGATGAAGAGAGAGCCGAGCTCTCAAGGCTCCTAGCGCAGAACGTGGATGTCTTCACCCAGACCCCGAGCGAAATGCCCGGGGTCGACCCCGAGGTCATGTGCCACAGGCTGAATGTGGATCCCAGCCACAAGCCAGTAGTGCAAAAAGCCCGAAGGACAGGGTTACCGCAGACAGACGCGGTAGTTGAAGTGGTCGACAAGTTACTGGAGGCAGGCGTAATCCGGGAGGTCCAGTACCCGGTCTGGCTGGCCAATACGGTGGTGGTGAAGAAGAAAACAGGCAAATGGAGGGTGTGCGTGGACTTCACCGATCTCAACAGGGCCTACCCTAAAGACAGTTTCCCCCTTCCGAAGATTGATCAAATGATCGACGCCACCGCCGGCCACGACCGAATGAGCTTCCTTGATGCCTATAGGGGCTACCATCAGATTCCGATGTATGAGCCAGACGAGGAGAAAACCGCATTCATAACCCCCCGCGGCACTTATTGCTACAAAGTCATGCCCTTCGGGCTAAAGAACGCGGGGGCGACATATCAGCGTCTCGTGACAAAGATGTTCCAGGCTCAACTCGGCAAAACGGTGGAAGTCTACATTGACGACATGGTCGTCAAGTCCAAGCTCTCCAGTGACCATCTGGCGGATCTGGCCTAAGTCTTTAGCATCCTTCGCGCGTTCAAGCTCAAGTTAAATGCTTCCAAGTGTGCCTTCGGCGTAGCCTCTGGCAAGTTCCTCGGAAGCCTGGTAACGCGGAGAGGGATAGAGGCCAACCCGGACCAGATCACTGCAATCCTGGACATCCAGAGCCCATCTACTACAAAGGAAGTTCAGAAGCTCACAGGCATGGCTGCAGCACTTAATCGCTTCATCAGTCGATCATCAGATAAGTGCAGGCCTTTCTTTCAGCTTCTACGAAAAAATTTAAAATTTCAGTGGACCCCTGAGTGCGACCAAGCATTGGCAGCACTCAAAACTTATTTATCTTCACCTCCCTTACTCTCTACCCCGACCCAGGGGAGATTTTGTTTTTATATCTTGCGGTCTCGGATCATTCGGTGAGCTCCGTCCTCGTCAGAGAGGACGAAGGAGTACATAAACCAATTTACTATACGAGCAAGATCCTGTTTGACGCCGAGACCAGATACCTTCTGTTGGAAAAGCTCGCGCTGGCGCTCGTCAGCGCCTCCCTCAAGCTCTCCCATTATTTCCAATCCCACACCATTATGGTGATCACGGAGCATCCACTCCATTCCATATTCAAAAAAGCTGACTTTTCAGGGCGAATCTCAAATTGGGCAGTCGAACTGGGGCAGTATGATATTCAGTACCGTCCCCGAACTATGATCAAAGCCCAAATTCTTACTTACTTCATTGTAGAATTCGTCTCGCCGAGGTCGGCTCCGACCCAGCCCGGCACGGCACTGGGGGCGTAAGGCATGAGCCTGAGGTTACCAAGGTCGAACAAGCTCCCACCGCGGCATGGAAGGTCTTTGTTGACGGTTCGTCCACCTCCAAGCGAGTTGGCACCGGCATAGTCCTCCAATCGCCAGAAGGACTTGTCATAGAGCAAGCCTTCACCTTGGACTTCAAAAGCAACAAACAATGAAGCAGAATATGAAGCACTGATAGCAGGGTTAAACAGCGCCCAAATCCTCGGAGCCCAGCACCTGGTAATCTTCAGCGATTCGCAACTGGTAACTAGCCAGCTCGCTGGAGGCTACCAGGCCAGGGATGACAGGATGGCGGCCTACTTGGCCCTCGTGAAAAAATTGCTCTCTCATTTCCAGACAGCCGACGTCAGGCAGATCTCCAGAGACACCAACGCACACGCTGACGTGCTTGCAAACCTGGCCTCCGCTGTCGAAGCAGAAAAGAGAAGGACTGTCGAAGTTGGGTTGATATCAAGATCAAGCTTAGAGCTCCACTCACCTCGGCAAGTCCTTTGTGCCGACCTCGGCCCGAGCTGGATGGATCCGATCATCTCCTACTTGAAGGACGACCAGCTCCCCGAAGACAAAATCGAAGCCCATCGAATCAGACTCAAGGCAGTACGATTCTGGTTATCTCCCGAAGGCAAACTCTACAGAAAATCCTTCACGGGTCCATACCTCCAATGCGTCCACCCCAACAAGGTGGACACCTTCCTGTATGAGATCCACGAAGGAATCTGTGGCAGCCACATTGGGGGCAGATCACTGGCCTACAGGGCAATAAGCCAAGGTTACTGGTGGCCCTACATGAAAAAGGATGCGCAAGTGTACGCCAAGAAATGCAAAAAGTGCCAGAAGTTCTCTCACTCTCTTCATCAGCCAGCGCAAGACCTGAGTCCCCTCTCAAGTCCGTCGCCCTTCACTCAATGGGGGCTAGACATTGTGGGACCTCTTCACCGAGCTCCGGGGAACAAGAGGTGGCTGATCGTTGCGACGGATTACTTCACGAAGTGGATTGAAGCTGAGCCGCTGTCCTCCATCACGGATAGGGATTCCAGAAACTTCGTATGGAAGAACATCATAACGAGGTTCGGCATCCCCAGGACCCTGATTTCGGACAACGGAACTCAGTTCGACTCCAAATCCTTTAAGGACTTCTGTCAAGAGCATGGCATCAGAAACCATTACTCCACTCCCGCGTATCCACAAAGCAATGGCCAGGCTGAAATTGCTAACAAGGTAATCCTGGACGGCCTCAAGGAGCGGTCAGACAAGGCAAACGGGAGATGGGTGAAGGAGCTTCCCAGCATGTTGTGGGCGTAAAGAACAACTCCAAGGCGATCCACCTCGGCGACACCTTTGTCTCTGGCTTATGGGATGGAGGCGGTCATTCCTTTGGAAATTGGCCTCCCCACTCTGAGGACAGAATTGGTCGACCAGGGCCGAAACGACACAAACTTGGCAATGGAGTTGGACCTAACAGATGAGCGTCGAGAAGCAGCGGCCCTATGGCTGACTGACTATCAGCAGCGGCTAGCCAGAGGCTACAATGAAAAAGTCAGAGAAAGAAGTTTCTCCGTTGGAGAGCTGGTCCTGAAGAAAACCCTGCCAACGGACAAAGATCCAAATGAAGGAAAACCGGCCCTGAACTTGCATGGCCCATTCAAGGTGGTCTCGTTGGCAGGACGATTCTCTTACAAACTCGATGACTTAGAAGGCAAGCCATTGCCGAGACCATGGAATGCTTCCCACTTGAAGAAATTCTATTTTTAAAGATGTAACATGAACCTCAGAATCAATGAAAACAACTTTTGCCATCGATCTGTGTCATCTCTCCTTATCTGAGTTCCGCGGCTTCGGGTCCTTGACCTTGGAGAAGGCTTCGAGTTCATACACTCAGTCATCTCCTAAAGCTCGGGTCCTTGACCCTGGAGAAGGCTTCGAGTTCATACACTCAGTCGTCTCCTAAAGCTCGGGTCCTTGACCCTGGAGAAGGCTTCGAGTTCATACACTCAGTCGTCTCCTAAAGCTCGGGTCCTTGACCCTGGAGAAGGCTTCGAGTTCTGATGGACCGCGCTCCTGCTTGGTTCCTACCGAGGTCGGCGGACGTGAGAGTCCGTCGGGTCCGACCCTTTCGTAACCGGGGGGCAGGGGGGTGCATCAACATTTCTTTTTTTTTTTGTGGGTGTGCCAGATTTTCTATTTTACTTGGAATTGCAAGTGGTGATCCGGAGATCAACCTTCGCAAGTAAAAAGGAAATCAACTTCTTTCAAGTTTTCCATTGCACATATATTTAAGAAAAGAGACATTTTCTTGATTTGCCGTGAAAGGCGGTTTTTTGGCATTTATAGCCGATTTTGGCGTTTATAGCCAATTTTTGGCGTTTATAGCCGATTTTTGGCGTTTATAGCCGATTTTGGCGTTTATAGCCGATTTACAATCCTTATCAACAATGAAAGACAAGAATTGTGATTTTTGTCTCTTTTAAAAAAATACAAACTACAATGAAAAGCAAGAAAAGGAGGATCTAACTTCTCAGGAGATTGTGGAGGACTCGTTTAGATTGACGGTCGCAAGCCATATGTGGGCTTCGCCATCATCCATGCAGATGAGAACAGAGGATGCTATTGATTCGCTTGGCTTGGCTATAACCTCGGGTTTTTAGAAGACAAAGACCAAAGGAAGGTCCTATGTCCAATAAAAAACCGAGTAGACGGGCTGAAAAGCCATATCTAAGCCATTGGAGGCAGGAGGAGAAGGCAAGGACCTTGGGGGGGGGGGTACCCCCCAAGGGACTTTTATCACCTTGTTGCGGTGGCCGGTGTAGAACTTCCGCAGAGTTTTCTCTCTTTTTCTTTTCTCTGGATTTCTGACTGCTGTCTGATGTTTGTTGTGTGTTTTTCCGATCTTTCTGATGTTTTTTCATTCCTTTGGAGTGCTCTCCTATTTATAGGCTCTTGGTAGCCATTTAGGAGAGCTTATGGGCTTTTAATGTCATTAAGCCACATAATGGGAGGAGTTACAAAATTGAATTGTTTATTTGTAACTCCTTTTTCTTGGCTTCTGATTGGCCGGAGGAGATTGAGGGCATTTAATCGCCTTTAATCGCCATGATGGGAGGAGTTTCATGGGTTAAATGCCATGAATCTCTTGACTTGTAACTCCCAAATGCTTGCTTCTGATTGGGCCGTCCAAAGAAATGGATTAATGACTGTAATAAAGCTAGTCAATTAATCGCATTAAGTGGTCGCCGAGCAGCTGAAGAGTCGCGGGCCGTGCCATGTCTTTTGGAATTCTTCTGTCGATGATCATCGATGGATCTTCATGTAGATCGACATCAGATGACGATGTAATTTCAGGTGTTTGTTGCCAACAGCGAGTCGGTGCCATCTGTCCTGTCGATTTCTCGATCGGTCGGGTGGAAAGCACACTTTTTTGGTTGACCGGGTGGCGATCAATACTGTCTTTGATACTCTTGATGATTTACCCGTGTTTTGGACGGATGTCAGAGGACTTGGTGTCTCAAAAGCATGAATTTTGGAAAGTACCAGAGGCTGGGCTTCTCGAATCGCGAAAAAACGGCGAAAACCGGGGTTTCCGGGGCTTTCCCGGCGACCCCGGGGTCCATGGTCGCCGGCGACCTTGGGCCAGGGTCGCAGGGGCCTGCGACCCTGGCCCAGGGTCGCAGGGGTCTGCGACCCTGGGGGGGTTTTCCCGGCGACCCTGGCCCAGGGTCGCAGGGGCCTGCGACCTTGGGCCAGGGTCGCAGGGGCCTGCGACCCTGGCCCAGGGTCGCAGGGGTCTGCGACCCTGGGGGGGTTTTCCCCCCTTTTGGTCCCGTTTTGCGTCCGTTTTTGCTTTTTTCTGATTCTTTTTTTTTTCTGTACTTTTCCTTGACATTTTGACCATTTATTGGCCTGATTTCTTTGTAGGAAACCTGATGAGAATCCTTGCATTTTATTTTGCAAAGTTTCCAATTTCCTGAGAAAGCCGAAGACTTTGTCGCGCAGAGTTGCCAATTTCCCGTCAGAAGTTGAAACTGGGTCAAACGATGTCGGAATGACCTGAAATTTGGTGTGAAGCCTCTTGAGCAATAAATAAGACCAACCATAGGCTTTTGTTTGAGTTTTGAAGCCGTTTGGGGTCCTATCACCTGTAGACTTGCTTTTTGTCGCGATGAAGATGTCGCGGTTTGATGTGCGGTCAACCGATGTCCGATTGACTTGAAATTTGACAGGGAACCTATTGGAGTCATTTTAAGATGATTCATAGGTTCTGTCTTGGAAACCATGGTCCCGGAGAGCTTTACCGCCGAGAGGCTTGAATTGGCTGTCGGAGAAGCGAAGTTAGGCCAAATGATCTTGAAATGGCTTGAAACTTCTTGTGTACTCCTCTTTTGGCTGTCTGGATGAATCTTGCAGTTTTTGTTTGATTCTGACAAGATTTTATTTTTGGAAGCAGCATTGCCTATTTATGGCAGGTTGCGACTTCATGTAGCTCTTTGGATCTTGAAAAGGCAAAGTGACATTTTTTGGTGTCAACAAATGCCCCCTCGAGGTACAGCGGCGAGTTGCTTAACTTTTGTAGTCGATGTGCCTCGAAGAGATTTTTTGAAGGAGAGCCTGTGACTTGACCAAGAGTCTTTGAGCAATCTTTCTTTTTGGTATTTGTAGCCTTTTGAGCTTCCAGGGGAATTTTATGGTAGTGAAAGGGATCACGTACCATCTCGAGGCAAAGTTTTGAAGATGACATCTGGGATGTGGATTTTGGGTTTTGACCTTGTGACCTAACAGGCTATATATGGCAGGTTAGGGGGTCGGGTTTGGTTTTGATCGTGTGACCCAACAAGCTGTATGTGGAATGTTGGGGGATCAATTTTGGTTTTGATCTTGTGACCTAACAGGCTGTATGTGGCAAGTTAGGGGATCAGGTTTTGGTTTTTGGTTTTGGTCTTGTGACCTAACAGGCTGTATGTGGCAGGTTAGGGGACCAGGATTTGGTTTGATTTTTGTGAAATGTCAATTTCAAGATTTTGGCTCAATTTGGTAGATGAGGCTGGATGGTTTGATTTTTGGAAGCTCATGGGGCTTGGAATTTTCTTTTGTATGGTCCAATCAACTCAAAAGAGGCATGGAACCATTTTTGTATGCTCTTGGTAAGAGGGATTTCTCTTTGACTAAAAGCCCAAAATTTTTTTTTTTTTTTTTTTTTTTTTTTTTTTTTTTTTTTTTGTGCCTAGGTGGTCAAACCTGGCTCATATGGGCTAACCCATGGGACCTTAAGCTTTTGAAATGGCTTAGATCTCATATGGTGTCATTTTTGTAAAGAATATCCAAAAATATCTCATTTGGATAGAGAATATCTAAGAATATCTTTACTTGGAGAGAATCTCTCATGATCCCTTTATTTTTGGGATAGAATATCTCAAGATATCTTTCTTTTGGGAAAGAATCCGTCATAGATTGATTTTAGGAGAAAATCTCTCAAGATATCTTTCTTTTGGAAAGAATCTTTCTAATTTCTTTCTTTTGGTAAGGTTACTAATTAGTAACACTTACCTCTTTCTTCTTTCCTTCTTTGGTTTGCTCTCCTCTATAAAAGCAAAGAGAAGGTTGGATCTCTTGCTCTTACTACTTTCTTTTGCAATAATCTCAAGAGGGCTTCAAGACCAAGAGCTTTCTTCTTCAAGATCTTCAAGAGTTTTCTTCTTCTTCTCCATCAATGGCTTCAAGTAAGTTCTTCTTTTTCAAGAAAACTCCATTGTAGGAAAAAAAAGTTCTTCTTTCTCTTTTTTTTTTTTGTTTCTTTTTTCTTTTCTTTTCCACGTGTTTTCCCCTTTTTTTTTTTTTTTTTACACGTTTTTTTTTTTTTTTTTGCTTTCTTTTCTTTCTTTTTCTTTTTTTTTTCATGTTTTTTTTTTTTTTATATTGTGTGGGCCGTACGGACAGATCCGTACGGATCTGGCCGTACGGCCACGTGGCCTGTGGGCCAGCCCGCAATTTTTTTTTTTTCTCCTTTTTTTTTTTGAGAGAATTTCTTTTCTTTTCCTTTTTTTTTTTTTGTTTGCTCATCATGATAATGCATTTTTTTTTTTCGCAAATCTAGATGTTCATGCATGCCTTTAATTTGTAAATTAAACTTGTAGCATGATGTGATTGCATACCTGAAAGTGTTTGCAAATTTGGGAACTTGGAGCTCGCAGTGATGTTGAGCCCTTCCTGATTTTGCGGAGACTTTTAGGTTTCGAAAGTTTGGAGTTTCGGAGCTCGCAGCGATGTTGAGCCCATCTTCAAGCTTTCTATTTCTTTCGGGATAGTTCCTTTTCTTCGGAATTGCCCCGTCATCATGTCAAAATTTCGCCAGATTTTTTAGCGAGATTCTGTCATTTTGATGTTTGATCTTTTTCTTTTCCATCCTTTTCAGGTGGTTCCTCCAGAGCGAACAAGGGTAAAGAGCCTGCTACAAGCGTACCTCGTCGGTCTTCTAGATCCTCTAATCCGGCCGTTCAGCAGGCTTTCGAGAAGGTCCAGTATGTTGGAAGAAACCTGGAAGAGTGCGACTCCCTCAACAGAGATGAGATGAGGCAGCGACTGATCACTCTCAAGGGAGAGGAATTCTATAAGATCATGGTAAGCAGTCGTCCATGGCTGATGGAAGATCAGAGCATTTTGCCCAAGCCTACCTTCTTCTTTGGTGATGCAGTCCCTGACGACATTACATACCAGAGGAGATCTTTTCAGTTTTCCTTCACAGCAGATGGTGATAAAAAGACTGTTACTACCCGGTCGATGTTTGATCGCACCGTCTCAATTCTGAGCCTTGCCCCCACGTGCCCCAAGAGGGAAGATCCTCCAAGCTGGGTGAGAAGGACAAATGTAATCAAGACCGGGGTTTTTGTTGGCGGTTCTCCTGGATATACGGAGAGGTCGCCTGTTGACATGGACCTGTTGATGCCATCCAGCGGCTACCAGGGCTCTGATTATCCGTCGGTCGATTTGAGACCGGTGGGCCTTGGTATTTTCAGCGGTGACGGCAGCAATTGGATCAAGCCTTTTCGACTTCGAGGTCGTTTCAATGCTGACTCCGAGTGGAAGTCGTGGACTGATCGTGTCCTGCTGATTGGTGCCGCCGTTTTGAAGGAAGCCGGGATTTTTGATGCGGTCCGCGCTTTTGGGGAGACCGTGATCTTTTCCGACGAGGCCTTCATGGCTATGCTGGAGTCGTTCCTCCCTCAAACCAATACCTTCGTTGTGACGAATGGTGAGATTGGTTTTTCTTTGAAGGAGCTGAGCGCTATTACCGGATTGCCCATTCTCGGCAAACTCTATGAGGAGTTTATGCCGATTGACAGCGTCCTCGAGGGGCAGTCTGAGGAGTTCAGGCTTCTATACTTTCAGCTCGTCGCCTTCTATGATTTTTTGAAGGAGAAGGGGGGTTCGAAAGTTAGATCCAGCAGTTGGAAGAGTTTTTGCTCTTCATTCCCCAACTTCTTTGATAGTAGGGAGCCTTCTGATAGCATGACCCCAGAAGCTGGAGCTCAGGATCCAAGTTCAAAGAAGATCTTGGCCATGCAAGAAGAGTTGAGAGATTTCTGTGCAAGTACAAACGCCATATGTCCTGACATTGCACTGCGGAGAGATCTCGCTGTTTACCTCACTTATTGGCTTGGTGAGGCTATTTTTGCTGGAGGAGATGGAACGCACATCAGGCCGCATTGTATTTTCCCGGCTTGTCAGATGGCGTTTGGAGAGCAGCTTGCTTTGGTGCCTGCTCTTTACTCCTACCTGTGTACCGAACTGCAGGCTGCTGCTTTTCTAGTTCGGCTTGGGCTTCCCATGAATAGGGTATTTTCAGCCCATATCTTTTATTCGTGGTATGTATACCACTGTCCTGGCTTCCATCGGCTGGGTGTTGCACAGGATGATGATCCTCTGATGATTCGACTGGCTAAGGGCAAAGCCGTGTCCGAATCACTTTTGTTTGCCCGCATGAGGATCCGACGGTTCAGGGACGTCGAGATGGGGCAATCTTCAGTAAAGCTTTCTCCGGAGTTGCGGAAGAAGGCTTTTGATTTTGGTGCCTCCCGAGACTCTACCAGGGCGGGGTCGGGAAGGCATTATTCCTTGACAAATGCAGAGAGAGTGGCTTTTCAGCATACGTGTCGGCACGATGGTGTACCGCAGACATCTTTTCGTCGACATCCAGCCGTATGTACCTTCTCGCTTTGCTTTGCAGCTTGGCTTTTCTCAAGGCGTTGTTGGAGCGCCTTCAAGTATGGTGAAGCGCTTTGGAGGCTTACAGGACGGGAGAAATGCATGGGCTTTCTATAGTGCTGAAGACACTACAGCCATGATTTCTTATCCTGTGTTGTTGACTTCCCGTACTGCCGGCTTTGCGAAGTGGTTCGCGGAGAGCTTTTCGGCATATCGGGGACTTTCCAGGAAGGAGCTTGATGTGAAGCTGGCATCTGGAAAGGGCCTTGGAAAGTCGGATGGCATCCGGCGAGAGGAAGTTTGGTCCTTCCTTTCTGGAGAGAAGCACAAGATAGGCTTTCTCGGTGACCAGGGTGTCATCGGTTCTGAAGCTGTTCGAGAAATACCTGACGAGGCTTTGGAGCAGCTAGAACAGGAGGAAGCCGAACTTGGCGCTTGGATGCAGGCGGCACAAAGGCAAGCTTCCGTGGAGTCTACTGGCAAGAGCAGACCATCCAGTGATGAGTCAAGTGGGAAACCTGACTCTGACAGCGGGGTAGGTTCTTCTAAGAAGCGAGCCCGCAGAAGTAAGAGGAGGAGGAGTCATCATAGTAGCAAGGGGCAGCATGAGGGTTCTCCTAACTTGGAAGTTCCTCTTACTATCAATGAGGATGTGCCAGTGGATGCTGACGAGCCTCCGGAGAAGAGAAGCCGAGAAGAAGAGACCGTCGGTGAAGGTATGATTCTTCCTTTTTCTCTTTCCATTTCTTTTCATGGGATTTTTTCCATGTTATGATTTGCTTCTTGTTTTCTGCTTTTCTTCTCTTTTTTTTTTAGCAGAGGAAGACTTGGTGATGCCTGAGGTCCCAACCGATGAGGTGGTGATGGATCCTGTTGAGGCACCTGAAGAAGAACCGAGGGACTCTGGAGTAAATCCAAAATCTCCAATTGGTACGACTTCTTTTGCTCTTCTTTTTTTGTTTGTGACTTGGCTTGCTAATCACATTTTTTGTTGCCAGCTGACTTGCCACAGGGTTCTGATGACTTTGAACCATCGATGGACGCAAATGTTGATGATGCTTTCGATGAGTTCATGGAGGAAGAAAGTGTTCCGCCAGTCGTCGAAGAAGGTATTTTGTAGTTATAACTCTGATAATGATTTTCAAGCAGGGTCATATTCATACCTTTTTGTGTTTCCTTTGCAGGTTTTGAAGTGGCAGAGGAGGATCCGTTGCTTCCAGAGCAAGAGATGCCAGAGGTTGATCCAGAGGTAGAGATTCCTGGACCAGCTCTGACAATATTGAGGAGATTCCTCGCGCTGAGATTCCTTCCCGAGCAGGAGCAGCTTCAGCTGGAAAGAGTTCTTTTGTTACTCTTTCAACAGATGATGACATGAGTAGCCGACCAACGGAGTTGGGCGAATCCTCAGCTGGGCCATCTCTTCTTTTTGCGAAGAAGGTGGTGGTGCGAGTTGTGCGCTCTTGGATTGAGACTCTCCTTTCTGGGCACTTAGAAGTCGGATTTTGGCATGATCCAGCATGTGCAGGAGATTCTCAGTGATGCTGAAGAGGCTGGTCTGGATGTCACAGGTGCCAGGGCGATCGTTGATAGGATCATTGCACTGGGTGACAAGTGGTCTGAGACCGTGAGTTTGGCTGATGACCAGTTCTTCAAGGAGATGTTCCTGGACCCTGCTGATAAGGCTAAGTCTGACCTAGATGAGGCTACAGAAAGCAAGAAGGTGGCAGTCCGAAAGAGGAATAGAGAAGAGCTAACCATCATCGAGCTGACACATGACCTTAACATCCTTGATAGGGAGGTCGATGAGGCCAGGAAACGTCTTGAGCTTCTGCAGGCACAAGTCGCTGCCAAGTGGACTGCCATAATAGAAGCTCGCGACAGGGAGAGTGTCCTGATTCACCAGGTTGCAGATGCCGAACGGGTTCTCAAAAGGAAGTCTGATGAGGATAAACAATGGCAAGCTGCTCGAGGTAAGCTTCCTGGTGTGAGAGAAGGGGTACAGCCCACTCCAGCATCTCATGGCAAGTTCCTGAAGAAGCGTGCCTTGGAATCCTTGACAGCTGAGGCTAAAAGTCTGCTTGGGGAGTTGAACTCTTGGCTGGAGACCATCTTTGATTGAGCTCCTGTATACAGAAACCATCCTTCTTTCTCTTTTTTTTTTTGGTACCACTTGTATATTTTTTTTTTGGTACTTATTCTTTTGCAGTGCTTGTGAACACTCTCTTTTTTTTTGGTACCACATGTATTTTTTGGTACTCTTTTTTTGTAGTGCTTGTGAACACTTTTTTTTTTGTTATCCCTACGCTCACTTGAATCTTTTTGCGATAAAAGTAATTGCTAAATGGGATGCTCTCTTTTTTTTGTTATCCCTACGCTCACTTGAATCTTTTTTTGTGATAAAAGTAATTGCTAAATGGGATGCTTTTTTTTTGTTATCCCTACGCTCACTTGAATCTTTTTGTGATAAAAGTAATTGCTAAATGGGATTTGATCAAAAGGTTGTCATTTTGTGAAAATCTTTTGTCAAGTGATTGTTTTGGCATGAAAACCAGGTTTTTGTTTGTGGCATGGAAGCCAATTTTGGCATGAGAGCCAGCTTTTCTTGTGGCATTGATAGCCGAGTTTTTTTTGTTTGTGGCATCTATAGCCGGTTTTTGGTGGCATTGATAGCCGGTTTTGTTTTGGTGGCATCTATAGCCGGTTTTGAAATCCAAGTTTTTTTTTTTTGTTTGTGGCATTGATAGCCGGTTTGTTTTTGGTGGCATTGGTAGCCGGTTTGTGGCATTTATAGCCTGTTTTGATGGCATTTATAGCCGGTTTGGTTTTCAAAGAAAAAATGCAAGTATCGACTAAAAGTCGCCTCCCTGCTGAATGTTCTTGCAAGTATCGATGGAATGTCGCATCCTTGCTCATTCGGTTGCGAGTATCGATGGAATGTCGCATCCTCGCGGATTTGGGTGCAAGTATCGATGGAATGTCGCATCCTTGCTTTTCAAAAATTTTGGTTTTGCGGGTACTGACTTGATGTCGTTTCCCCACGATTTTTGAAATTTGTGGTTTTTCTCGAACCTTTGGGTTATGGATATCAACTGAAATGTTGCGTCTCCATGGTTTTTTAGGTTTTTTTCGAACCTTTGAAATTTGGGTTGTGGATATCAACTGAAATGTTGCATCTCCACAGTTTTTTTTTTTTTTTAGGTTTTTTCGAACCTTTGAAATTTGGGTTGTGGATATCAACTGAAATGTTGCATCTCCACAGTTTTTTTTTTTTTTTTTAGGTTTTTTCGAACCTTTGGGTCATGGATATCAACTGAAATGTTGCGTTTCCACGGTTTTGGATTTTGCAAGTATCGACGAAATGTCGCTTCCCTGCGTTTTTGGAAGTGTCGAACGTGGTTCGCTTGCTTCCGATTTGTGCGAGTATCGACTAAGCGTCGCTTCCTCGCGGTTTTTTGAAAAACCATTTTTTTTGTTTAAAGACACGAGGGTCATAAATTTTGACCTAAAACCATTTGGGCAGTAAAAGGCAGGGTGGACTAGGATGGAAATCCCTGAATCCGGATTTTGTTTCAAACCATGAATTTTGGGTTCAAGGGTTGGAAGTTTTGGTCAAGTTAGGGAAAGGTTCCTAAACTTGGATATATATATATTTTTTTTTGAACAATGAAACGATGAAAGTAAACATTGTTTTAGATTTCTAGAAATTTCAATTTTTGACATGAAAATTCTGAAAAAGGGTGGGTTTAGCGAGCGTGTACCTGGAAAACCGGTTTTTGGCCGTACAGGCATTGCTCTTACCCAGTTGGGTAAGTCTTCAAGGGTAGTACCGCTTTAAGAACTTGCCATTGATGGGCAGCATACATCTGTCACCTTCCATGTTTAGGAGTGCGTATGCGCCATTGGAGAAAACTTTGTCGATGACGTAGGGTCCCTCCCATTTTGGCTCGAATTTGCCTTTGGACTTGTGAGCGAAGACCATTGGTCTTTTTACCGCAAGAACCAAGTCATTCTTTTTGTAGGCGCGTTGTCTGACCTTTTTATCGAAAGATCCTGCCATACGTGCTTGGTAAAGTTCAATGCTTTGTTGAGCTTCGAGCCGTCTCTCATCGAGATTGTCCAGCTCATGGAGCCGCAATTTGACATTGCTTTCTTGAGTCATGTCATTTTGCAAGGATACCCTCAAGGAAGGAATTTGTACTTCCAAGGGCACGACAGCTTCGCATCCATAGACCAAGGAGAATGGTGTGCTATGGGTTGGTCCTCGAACGGTGGTTCGATAGGCCCACAAAGCTTCAGACATTTTGTCGCTCCAGTCTCTTTTGTGATTAGAGACCATTTTTTTGAGGATTTTGCAGAGTGTCTTGTTGAAAGCTTCTGCTAACCCGTTTGCTGCCGGATTGTATGGAGTCGAAGGACAGCTTTGAATTTTGTATTTGTCGCAGAACCTGTAGAATCGATGATCCCGGAACTGTGGTCCGTTATCATGGACGAATCTTTTGGGTATGCCGAAATGACAAATGATGTTGGTGCGCAGGAACTGAAGGACTGATGAGGTCTTCATTTCGTTAAACGCAAATGCTTCTGACCACTTGGAGAAGTAATCCGTAGCGGCGAAGATGAAGCGATGACCTTTGCTTGAAGGGGGAGAAATAGGACCTATAATGTCCATACCCCAGGCTTCGAAAGGCCATGAGATCGCTGTAGGATGCAGCCATTCTGGAGGCATGTGAATGTAATCTCCATGAACTTGGCATTGTTGGCAGCGCTTAGGCAAATTGCATTGCGTCAGCTACCATGGTAGGCCAGTAATATCCTAACCTTTTTATCTGATCATAGAGCTTAGGTCCAGCCTGATGAGCTCCACAAAGACCAGCATGAACTTCTTTGAGTGTTTCTTCAGCCTCTTGTTGTGATAAGCAGCGTAGAAGTACTCCGTTGAAGGATTTCCTGTAAAGGATTTTTGAAGGAATATCCAAATGGAAGCTTGGGGTTCGCCTTTGGATGCTTACCCGTTCTTTTGGATCTTCAGGTAGGATTCCGAACATAATGTAATCAATGAACGGATCCCTCCAGTCGCCAATTGAAGTTTGAAGGATTGAAATCCGACTTCCGACCACTTGGTGGCATTCAGCAACTGCTTGGTGTGTGTTAAGAGGAGGAAGGATTCTTCTTTCGCACACTGTGACTTGCATGTTTTCCCCTTCCTGGATTGCCATGGATGCGGCGAGTCTGGCTAGGGCATCTGCACGTATATTTTCACCTCTACGAATGTGGGTGATGTGACAGATGTCAAACTTTTGCAGAAGTGATTGTGCCTTGTTGTAGTAGGGCAACAAATCTGGCTTCCTGACTTCAAATTTCTGATTCATCTGGTTGACGATCAGTTGAGAGTCTCCAAAGACTTCCAGCATAGTGATACCGGATTCGATGGCGAGTTCCAATCCTAAGATCAGAGCTTGATATTCAGCTGCATTGTTTGTGCATGGTTCCAGTAGCGAGAAAGCGTGTGGAATCATGTATTTGTCGGGGCTAACAAAGAGGATGCCAACTCCCGAGATCAGCTGTCTTTTTTCATTTGTCCTGGTTGCACCGTCAAAGTACATGTCCCAGGAGGCACTTTGTGAGAAAGTCTCCACATTGTAGACTGGTTCGTCTGGGAGATCATCTCTGAGTGGAGAATCTTTAGGCAATGGATGCTCTGCGAGGAAGTCTGCTAGAGCTTGCCCTTTGATTGCTTTTTGTGGTACATACCTAATATCAAATTGTGACAGAAGGATGGACCATTTTGCCAGTCGAGCATTGAGAGAACCTGCCTTTGTGACAAGGACCTTCAAGAGGTTGACCCTCGAGACCAGGTAGACTGTGTTGGAAAGCAAGTAGTGACGCAGCTTTTGTACGGCGAACATCACTGCAAGACATTCTTTTTCGACTGGAGAGTAGCGATGCTCTGCACCTACTAGCATGCGGCTGAGGTAATATAGAGCAGCTTCTTTTCTTTGATCATTTTCTTGCGCAAGCAGAGCTCCCAGAGAGTGATCAAGGGCTCTTGTGTACAAGATGAATGGTTTTCCAGTGGTAGGAGCAGCTAACACTGGAGGTTTTGTCAGGTATGACTTGATGTCTTGGAAAGCAGCTTCACAGTCAGCATCCCAGACAAAGTTTACACCTTTTTTCATCAACCGGGAGAATGGACGGCATTTCCCCTGAAAGATTGGAGATGAACCGTCTGATGTAGGCTAATCTCCCTTGAAGCCCTTTGAGTTCTCTCAAGGTTCTTGGAGAGGGCATTTCTAGAATGGCTTTGACTTTTATGGGGTCAAGCTCTATTCCAGCTTTCCGAACTAAGAATCCGAGGAACTTACCCGACGAGACGCCGAAGAAGCATTTCAATGGATTCATTCGCAGTTTGTGTTTGCGAAGCCGGAGGAAGACTTCTCGAGGTTTTCGAGATGATCTTCTTTTCTTTTGCTTTTGACGGCGAGGTCATCAACGTAACATTCAACCGTCTTGTGCTGCATATCTTGGAATATTTTCATCATAGCCCTCTGATATGTGGCACCAGCATTCTTCAAACCGAATGGCATGACAGTGTAGCAATACACGCCAAATGGGGTTCGAAAGGATGTATGTTTTTCATCCTCAGGATGCATCTTTATCTGATTGTAGCCAGAGAAACCATCCATGAATGTCATTCGCTCGAATCCACAGGTATTATCAATCATTACCTCTGGTATGGGGAGCGGAAATTCATCTTTTGGGCATGCGCCATTCAGGTCTCTATAGTCAATACAGACCCTGATCTGCCCATTTTTCTTTGTCACGGGGACAATGTTGGCCAACCATTCAGGATGTTGTTCCTCACGGATGAAGCCGACGCTTTTGAGTTTTTGAACTTCTTGTTCAATTTTATCCATCACATCTGGACGGAATCTTCTTTGGCCTTGCTTGACAGGCTTGATGTCTTCTTGAAGATTGAGTTTGTGAACTGCTATTTTGGGGTCTAAGCCTGGCATTTCAGCATAAGACCATGCAAAGCAATCAACGAACTCACGAAGAAAAGCGATATACTCGGGTAACTCATCATCCTTTATATTCTTGCTTATGAATACAGGACGTGGGTTATCTGGTGTTCCCAAGTCTATCTTTTGAACAGGATCTTCTGTTGGAAGGTTCGAAGGTGGTTCCTCCACAATATTTTCGGAGGCTTCCAGCTCAACGAAACCTTCTGGGGTTTCAAGGGCATTTCCAGACCAAGGTTTTGTTCCTTTCCACGGGTCTTCTTGATCGGTAATTTTCCCAAGGCTTGCTATGAGATGATCCCAATCGCCTGTTGAAACCGAGTCGAAGTAGGCTATTTCTTTTGGAGATGAGGGTTCTTCTGGGTCAGAAGTCCACACGTCTGTGCCATCGGACAACTCCTCTTCATTTTCGGAGAAATCGTGCCAATTGGATGAGCTTCCTGGATCTTTGTCAGGTGACTCATCAAAGAGATATCCAGGGAGATCGATGTCTTCATGGATTTGAGATGTTGAGGCTTGGTCTGTATATTGACTTTTAAGCCTTTGTGTCAACTGTCTCAAGGGAGTGTCAGGATCATACCCTAACCCGTGTGAAGACTTTTCTACATAGCCGTAGAGTCTCCAATCTTCCAGCTGGCTTTTGGTCAAGACGGGCCCCAATGGTGTGAGAATACCGCGTCCTTCTCCCAAACCGACTGGGTTTTGAGCGTCATAGCCCATTTTCTTCATAATAGCTTGTGCCACAGAACTGTATAAGGATAGTTGAGGCGTACCTTTATTTTGGAAAGGTTCAAGCATGGAGTTTGATGAAGAAGCATCCGATCTATGAAAGAAGATCGGTTTTTCCTTTGCTGAAGTTGCTGGAACAACGAAGGAAGCTGACGTAGGATCTTCTATGTCAGAAGTTGTCTCCATTGGAGTAAGAGCAGGCTGAACTTGCTGAGTGTCAGCTTGGCTTGACGATGTGTCGTCTTCTGGCTCTGAATCCGAGTCCGTGTCTTGCATGATAGACACGAAAGAGACAACAAATTTGCCCCCAGGCTTTTGTTTTGCCTTCTTCACTTTAGTTGTGATGACCAAAGGCTTTGAAGATTTGAGGGAGATGATGAAGGGAGTTTGCATGCTCTCTTCAGATTTACCGGATGGTTTGTTTTCTTCCGGTGATTGTTGAGGAGCTTTGCCTTTATCTTTCTGGAGATTTTCGGCAAAGGATGCTGTATGCTTCTCCTCTTCTTCCTTTTCACCTTCATACATCTGTGAGTCTGCGAAGTGGATTTCTTTACCTTTGAAGGGTTTTCTATCCGCAAAGACTCGATGTATCATGCCGTCGTCGCCAACAAACTTGATGCATTGATGTAGAGTTGAAGGGACAACACCATTCTCATGGATCCAAGGGCGTCCGAGAAGGATGTTGTAGCATGAAGGGGTCTTTATTGCATATACCGTGACTTCAGAGATAAGATCACCGATCTGCAATTTGAACCTGATTTTGCCGATAGGCCTTTGAGTACTCCCATCGTATCCAAAGATAGATACAGATGTGTGGCTCAGTTTGCTGGGTGGGATGCCCAACTCTTCAAGAGCCGATGTAGGAGATAAGGTTGAGTGCAGAACCTGGGTCTATCTGAACTCTATGCATAGGCATTTCCTTGATATACCCTGTGAAGTACAGGGGTCGGTTATGCCTGGTTTCGCCAAGTAGGAGGTCGTCCTTTGTGAAGGCGATGGTTGCACTGGCTGCTTTTTTAACCGAGAGGCATTCAATGCATGACCCTTCAGTTTTCTTCTTTTCTCCCTTTGAGGAGGCTTCTGAGTTTTTGACCCGGTAATCCATTTCAATTTGGAGGACTTGCGGGGCATGTTTGTCGACATCCTCATTCAGTTTTTGTAATTCTGAGATGAGATTATCACGAGTGTGCGGAGACATTCGCAACAAATCTAGGATGTGCAGACGTGCAGGTATGTGCTTGAAGTGTTCAATCAAGTCATACTTGAAAGCCTCCTTAGGGCCTGCATGTTCATCATTGTTGCCACTAGGGGCGCTTACAACATCTTTTCCCGAAGGATTTACATATGTAAAGGAAGATTGGTTGTAATTTTTGTGATAGTCCCGGCCAGAGCGGGTGCCTCTACCAACTTCGAGAGCTTCTTGAGAAGGGTCTTCGTTTGGAAGATTGTCTTCAGGATCAAGAGGCTGTCGTTTTTCATTTGCTGAGGATGCATCAGCAGCAGAGTTACCATCCTCAGTGATTGTGTTGCATGGAGCATTTTCCGGGAACAAGTCCTGAACAGCATCCAGCAATCTTTCTTCTTCGTTGACTAATTCATTGTCCCAAGCATCAATGGCTGGGAATTCTTCAGTCAGGAAGGGTGTGAACTTTGAAGTCACAGTCTCAGGAGAAGAAACCTGAGAGGGTGTCATCTCAGTGAAAGTCACGTGAGATGAGGTGGCTCCAGAAGATACATTGCTAGGCGTCGCCGGAGTGTAAGTGCTCTCATCAGACGATGCTTCGGAAGAGCTATAATCCCGAATTATCACATTACAGGAAGCTCTGACGGGAGACGTTGCCTGATCGGAGTCAGACTCATCCTCGGATGTGAGAGGATCGTCTATCCAGCAATTTTCTCCATTTTCAGGAGTTAAGGGAGGATGTACCTGGTGGTCTTCAGGGACTTCAGGCTCTGGATTGCGAGGAGGCTCGTTGACGCGTTCTTGCTCTTGTTGTAGAGCGAGTCGCTGCAAGATCCTTGCATAATCTTCAAGATCAGGCATGGGAGCCGGATCTTCTTCTTTATCATCTCTTTGTGGCTCAACATGGTTGATTTCCACTGGAGTGATGAGAGGTGCTGGGTCAGCAGCATTTTCTTGTACAGCCCCTTGGTCTTCTTCATCATCAGACCAGGATCCTTGTGGCTGTAGGGGGTTATACCAGATTACTGGCATAAGATGAGACTCAGGAACCCATTCTTCATCGGAGAGATATTCTCCTGTTTCAAGGGACTCCTCCCACTCATCTGTGTAGTTGGATTCGAATCCATCATCGGTGTCGCTGGACTCGTATCCATCAATGGAGAATCCAACTACCGAATTGCAAGAGTATGATGTCTCCTGCATGGCTTCTCTGAATTGAGGTGGCATGAAATCACTGAGAGTGAATTTCCTTACCCCCTTTGAAGTCTCTGGAAGGGATGTTTTTGTTACCTCCAGTGAAGCGGTAGAGGAAGCCTCTGCCTTTTCTTTGACCTCTAGTTTTGGCTGGGTCTTCTCTTGCCGTTTGAGCTTGAGGAGATGTTTCCTAGCCTGCCTTCGCTGTTGAGCTGTAGGCTTTATTTTCACGACCTCCCAATTTTCATCTTCCAGGAGATCGGGATGTACCCATATCGGTTGTCCGTCTGGTGTCGGGTAAGGAACCAGTTCTTCGGACGCTTCGATTGAGTTTATCACCTTGAAGGAAGTAGTGATCTTCTTCTTCGGTGATCTTGATGTTTGTCCACATGTCACCATGTTGACGGAGGCAGACCCATAGTTTTTGTCAAAGGTGATGACTCCGTTTTTCCACATCTCATTTATTTTCTCTCTCACAACGAAGCATTGATTGAGAGGATGTGAGATCATCTGGTGGTATGGACAGTACCGAGGATCGTTGGTTTTGCCAACATCACCCGGTCTTTTTGGTTCAGGCAAGGTGAGCTTGCCGTTTGCCACAAGAGCCCCGAAAATTTCATCAACATCTTCATCAAACGGGTATTTCTTCTCTACTCGTTCTTTGAAGGCATCAGAGAGTTCAGGTCTCTTACCAGCAGCTTTGTTTTCAGCTTTCTTTGGTGGCTGAGGAGCTGGCTTGGTCTGCACATTGAGGACCTCTTTCTTCTTTGGTTTAGAGGTTGCAATGGCGGTTGGCTCTTTCTTGATGATTTCTGACTGTTGAGGTCTTTAATCACCGTTTCAGCTTCCATGGAAGCTTCTAGGAGTTCTCCCAGGTTTTTTGATTTGTTGCCGATGATCATGGAGCGGATTCTGGCTCTCATGTTGTTTCGGCAGATGTCGACTAGCGACGCTTGTGGCAATACATCAGAGCATTTGTATGCCATTGCTTTCCACTTGTGAATGAAGTCATATGTTGATTCATTCTCCCCCTGTTTTAGGCTGCACAGCTGAGCCATAGTAGCGGGGTGATCCTCACCTTTGAAGTGAGTCAGGAAGCGTGTCTCTAGCATGGCCCAATTTTGGATTGAGTCCTCCGGCAGAGTGGAGTACCAATCGAAGGCCGTACCTTTTAGGGTACTTGCAAAGAGGCGAATCTTGAGTGCATCTTGATCCGCGATAGCTCCCGTCAGGATCTTGAAGTGGATGACGTGCTGTCTGGCTGATCCTTTCCCCGTATATGTTTGGAGAGTAGGATGCTTGAATTTGGTGGGGAACGGGACCGAGTCCATCCATAAGGGATATGGTGGCTTGATCCCATGCTCTTTGAGTATATCCTCTTCTTTTGCTTTGGCGAGGATACCGTCTACGTCCTTTTTGGTAAGGGCGCGTGACTCATTTTCTTCTCTATTTACCTCGTCGTCTTGATGATTCGGAGGAGGTTCATTGTTCGCCTGATTTTGGAAGGCGAGGAGAAGGTTTTCCATCAGAGTTTCAATCCTCTGCTGGCCCTGTTCCAACTGCTGGATGCGGGTAATCGCATCTTCTGGAGGTGGATTGTGGGGTGGTGGCTCAGAATTTGTAGCCAAGACATTCATCCTTCGTGATTCGAACGAAGAAACTGTCCTGGTGACTGAGCTGGGGCTCATTCTTTTTGAAGAGGAGCTTGAGGAAGGATCACTATGCTGTCCTTTGCTTGAAGGAGCAGGGGATTCTTCTGAATGTCTTCTTGTCCTGGAGACGCTGCGGGTCATTGGACGTCGGACATGGATTTTTGTTGCTGATTTTTGGCGCCTTCTGGTTTTTCCAACCATATGGACGGCAGCAACTTGGTTGGGTCTTTCTTTTTCGACCCATTTGGGAGAGACTTGAAGTGTGGGAGGCTGGGTCCTTTGCTTCTGTAGTCTCTTTTGTCGGTACGACGCGCGGCGGCGTATACGACGAGCAATTTGAGCTTCGGTCAGCTCTGACTGGGCTTTGACAATGAAGGATGTGCTCCCTCGGGCGCAGCAGCCGAGTCTGTCTTCTTTGTAGCTGGGCAAGGACAGGATGCGAACCCTATCCTTCGCCTGTTGCAGCGAAGCTTTGAATTTGTGAAGTTCGGCCCCTGTAGAAATGAAGGGTCGAACTGCAGATTTGTAGGCCTTAGCAGGTGCTTGTGGAGGCCTTGTGATGCATGACTTGATTTTGGGCTTGTAGGAACAAGCCGGCTCATGCTGGGATGACTTTGAAGTCAGGTTGGAGATGGGTCTCTCCTCTTTCATGTAAGCAAGAGGATAGAACTGGTTCTCCTTGAGTGGGGCCAGGAATGCTGGCTTAGTGGATGTCTGGGACCTTCTTTGTTTTGGTGAAGGTCTTGGGGACCAAGTCTTGGGGTAGACCTGGTTGTTTGCAGGTTGAGGCTTCGTGGGGCTGCCACGGGCTTCAGGCCTTCTTGTACTCGCCTTTGGTGTCACGGTAGTGACACGTTGAGAGGCGAGTTTCTGCTTCTTGGAGGGAGCAGCTTGTTCCTCAGGAAGTGGGAATGGTCCCAGCGTCCCGAAGACGATAGTCCGGGGAGTCGAGGTCGACCCGGAGTTCACAGAGTTGCCGAGGGAGTTGACACTTCGGCAGCTGATGGGGCGCTTGTAGGTGCGCGTGGTTTGCTTCTGTTGAAGCATGAGTTGGTGCTTGCTTTCGTCGAAAGTAATGGTTAGTGAAGCTGCCATTGTTAGTTTTTTCGAAAATTTCTGAAACAAGACCACATCCATTAGTAATCACAAGAATATAATGATCATAAATGGGAAGTTCTATGGTTTCGTCTTTTCAAATTGCTCGAGGTAGATGACCCAAACAATATGAGGAAGGCAAAATGCCATAGAGGGTACAATTGTTCTGATCGCAGGTGTGGTAAGCCCGGAATGGGCATCCCAGTGACTGCTAGAAGCAATTGTGAACTTAAATTCGACTTATCGAGAAGCAGAGCTTGCTCGAGGTAAGAAGAATATAAAGTTGGAGTTACAGATGTGCCGGTCGCAATACAGTAGACCCTGAAAGGGCGTACTAGTACCGCTAGACACAAATGTTTTGAGACCGCATCCATGAGATGAGATTCTCTGTTTTGAAAGGTCAAGATTAGATTCATCAAAGAGAGCATATGGTATTCCAATCTGAACACGGGCTCAGCGATTTCCGCGAGCGCCAGTGCTCAGAAAGAAATGAACCATGATTTCTCGGATCTGAATCTAAAAATGACGAGTTTTCTTTTGAAAGGCCAATATCGGGTTCATCAAAGAGAGCAAAAGGCACTCCAATCTGAACACGGGCTCAGCGATTTCCGCGAGCGCCAGTGCTCAGAAAGAAGAAGACCAAGATTTCTCCAATCTCCCAAAAGATTTTTTTTTTAAGATTTTTTTTTTTTTTTTTTTTTTTTTTTTTTTTTTTTTAAAATTTTTTTTTTTTTTTTTTATTTTATTTTTTTTATTTAAAAGACGAGAGAGTACACATAGGCCTCCTAACCCGGTCTTATGAAATCTTGATTGATAGAATTGCCCCCAGGTAAGGGTAGGATTACTTAATGAACCCGTTTGGAGGACCCTTGCCTAGAACAGTCAAGCTGTCTCCACACTCTGGACAAGGCTTTCTTTGAATCAACCATGATCAAAGAACACAGTTGGTTTAACCTTAGTGGTCTATGTCTTTTTTTTTTATATATTATATTTTTTTTTTTATTTTTTTTTTTATGAATTCATCGAAGAGAAACCATGGCCCAAAACCTTAGTCGAACAGGCTCAACATTTCTGCAAGCGCGATGAAGAACGATAGGAACAGATCAAGGTTTCTCAATTTTGAATCCAAATTGAGAAATCTAAAAAATTTTTTTATATATATATATATATTTTTTATTTTTTTTTTTTGAACTCATCGAAGAGAAACCATGGCCCAAACCTTAGTCGAACAGGCTCAACATTTCTGCAAGCGCGATGAACGATAGGAACAGATCAAGGTTTCTCAATTTTGAATCCAAATTGAGAAATCTAAAAAAAATTTTTTTTTATATATATATATATTTTTTATTTTTGATGAACTCATCGAAGAGAAACCATGGCCCAAAACCTTAGTCGAACAGGCTCAACATTTCTGCAAGCGCGATGAACGATAGGAACAGATCAAGGTTTCTCTCAATTTGAATCCAAATTGAGAAATCTAAAAAAAAAATTTTTTTTTATATATATATATTTTTTTTTTTGATGAACTCATCGAAGAGAAACCATGGCCCAAAACCTTAGTCGAACAGGCTCAACATTTCTGCAAGCGCGATGAACGATAGGAACAGATCAAGGTTTCTCAATTTTGAATCCAAATTGAGAAATCTAAAATTTTTTTTTATAATATATATTTTTTTGATTTTTAATGAACTCATCGAAGAGAAACCATGGCCCAAAACCTTAGTCGAACAGGCTCAACATTTCTGCAAGCGCGATGAACGATAGGAACGGATCAAGGTTTCTCAATTTTGAATCCAAAATGACAAATCTGATTTTTTTGTTTTTTTTTTTTAAATTTTTTTTTTTGAAAAGAGAAAGAATGGAAATAAATTCAAAGAATTAGAAATTTCCAAATAAAAAATCTCATCTCATTTTTTTTTTTTTTTTGAATTCAACATAGGCCACCAATTATAAAGTAGCCAAGGAATCGAGAAAAGAAATATAAGCATAGAGCAAATATATGATATGCAAATATTTCATTTCTAGCATCGTGTTCTCAAAAAACGAGTCCCACCGGGTGATGCCAGCTTGATGGACCGCGCTCCTGCTTGGTTCCTACCGAGGTCGGCGGACGTGAGGAGTCCGTCGGGTCCGACCCTTTCGTAACCGGGGGGCAGGGGCGTGCATCAACATTTCTTTTTTTTTGTGGGTGTGCCAGATTTTCTATTTTACTTGGAATTGCAAGTGGTGATCCGGAGATCAACCTTCGCAAGTAAAAAGGAAATCAACTTCTTTCAAGTTTTCCATTGCACATATATTTAAGAAAAGAGACATTTTCTTGATTTGCCGTGAAAGGCGATTTTTTTTGGCATTTATAGCCGATTTTTGGCGTTTATAGCCGATTTTTGGCGTTTATAGCCGATTTTGGCGTTTATAGCCGATTTACAATCCTTATCAACAATGAAAGACAAGAATTGTGATTTTTGTCTCTTTTAAAAAAATACAAACTACAATGAAAAGCAAGAAAAGGAGGATCTAACTTCTCAGGAGATTGTGGAGGACTCGTTTAGATTGACGGTCGCAAGCCATATGTGGGCTTCGCCATCATCCATGCAGATGAGAACAGAGGATGCTATTGATTCGCTTGGCTTGGCTATAACCTCGGGTTTTTAGAAGACAAAGACCAAAGGAAGGTCCTATGTCCAATAAAAAACCGAGTAGACGGGCTGAAAAGCCATATCTAAGCCATTGGAGGCAGGAGGAGAAGGCAAGGACCTTGGGGGGGGGGGTACCCCCCAAGGGACTTTTATCACCTTGTTGCGGTGGCCGGTGTAGAACTTCCGCAGAGTTTTCTCTCTTTTTCTTTCTCTGGATTTCTGACTGCTGTCTGATGTTTGTTGTGTGTTTTTCCGATCTTTCTGATGTTTTTTCATTCCTTTGGAGTGCTCTCCTATTTATAGGCTCTTGGTAGCCATTTAGGAGAGCTTATGGGCTTTTAATGTCATTAAGCCACATAATGGGAGGAGTTACAAAATTGAATTGTTTATTTTGTAACTCCTTTTTCTTGGCTTCTGATTGGCCGGAGGAGATTGAGGGCATTTAATCGCCTTTAATCGCCATGATGGGAGGAGTTTCATGGGTTAAATGCCATGAATCTCTTGACTTGTAACTCCCAAATGCTTGCTTCTGATTGGGCCGTCCAAAGAAATGGATTAATGACTGTAATAAAGCTAGTCAATTAATCGCATTAAGTGGTCGCCGAGCAGCTGAAGAGTCGCGGGCCGTGCCATGTCTTTTGGAATTCTTCTGTCGATGATCATCGATGGATCTTCATGTAGATCGACATCAGATGACCATGTAATTTCAGGTGTTTGTTGCCAACAGCGAGTCGGTGCCATCTGTCCTGTCGATTTCTCGATCGGTCGGGTGGAAAGCACACTTTTTTTGGTTGACCGGGTGGCGATCAATACTGTCTTTGATACTCTTGATGATTTACCCGTGTTTTGGACGGATGTCAGAGGACTTGGTGTCTCAAAAGCATGAATTTTGGAAAGTACCAGAGGCTGGGCTTCTCGAATCGCGAAAAAAAACGGCGAAAACCGGGGTTTCCGGGGCTTTCCCGGCGACCCCGGGGTCCATGGTCGCCCGACCCTGGCCCAGGGTCGCAGGGGTCTGCGACCCTGGGGGGGTTTTCCCGGCGACCCCGGGGTCCATGGTCGCCGGCGACCCTGGCCCAGGGTCGCAGGGGTCTGCGACCCTGGGGGGGTTTCCCCCTTTGGTCCCGTTTTGCGTCCGTTTTTGCTTTTTTCTGATTCTTTTTTTTTTCTGTACTTTTCCTTGACATTTTGACCATTTATTGGCCTGATTTCTTTGTAGGAAACCTGATGAGAATCCTTGCATTTATTTTGCAAAGTTTCCAATTTCCTGAGAAAGCCGAAGACTTTGTCGCGCAGAGTTGCCAATTTCCCGTCAGAAGTTGAAACTGGGTCAAACGATGTCGGAATGACCTGAATTTGGTGTGAAGCCTTGAGCAATAAATAAGACCAACCATAGGCTTTGTTTGAGTTTTGAAGCCGTTTGGGGTCCTATCACCTGTAGACTTGCTTTTTGTCGCGATGAAGATGTCGCGGTTTGATGTGCGGTCAACCGATGTCCGATTGACTTGAAATTTGACAGGGAACCTATTGGAGTCATTTTAAGATGATTCATAGGTTCTGTCTTGGAAACCATGGTCCCGGAGAGCTTTACCGCCGAGAGGCTTGAATTGGCTATCGGAGAAGCGAAGTTAGGCCAAATGATCTTGAAATGGCTTGAAACTTCTTGTGTACTCCTCTTTTGGCTGTCTGGATGAATCTTGCAGTTTTTGTTTGATTCTGACAAGATTTTATTTTTGGAAGCAGCATTGCCTATTTATGGCAGGTTGCGACTTCATGTAGCTCTTTGGATCTTGAAAAGGCAAAGTGACATTTTTGGTGTCAACAAGTTCATACACTCAGTCGTCTCCCGTAAAGCTCGGGTCCCTGACCCTGGAAAAGGCTTCGAGTTCATACACTCAGTCGTTTCCTAAAGTTCGGGTCCCTAACCCTGGAAAAGGCTTCGAGTTCATATACTTAATCGTTTCCTAAAGTTTGGGTCCTTGACCCTGGAAAAGGCTTCGAGTTCATCTACTCAGTCATTTCCTAAAGCTTGGGTTCCTAACCCTGGGAGAGGCTTCGGATTCATACATCCAGTCGCTTCCTAAATCCCGGGATCATACACCTCTCCAGATCGTTCCCGAGCTCAGGCTCGCGCAGCCGAGATCATCAAGACTCTGTAATCATCTCAGCACGACAGTTCATCTCGGGCGATGCTGATCCGTTTCGACCAACGACAGTTCTTCAAAAGAAAAAGAGCAGTGCAAGCACTAAAGTGCAAAAAAGTAGCACAGAAAACAAACATCAAAATTGTATGTTCAAAAAAGCAAAAAGGAAGCATTGTACACAAATTGTATGAACTCAAAAATTTTCTCTTTTATTCATTGTAATTACTTCATTACAAGGGTGACAGAAGAAAACAAAGTACAGAAAGGAGGCTCGCAGTCCTTTGAAAATAGAAAAAGAAATAAAGACTGGGAGGCTCTGATCTTCACCGACCCTTCAGTCCAGTCTCCAGCACCCTGAGTTCTTCAACGCCCTCTAGATTGCAAGCTTGAAGACTCCGATCCTCGCTGGTCCACTGTTTGGAGGCTTTGGGGGACTCTGAATTTCACTGAGCTCTACAATACGCTTTGGTTGGTCAGACCAAAGTTCGCAAGTGAGAGCTCCATCAGCACCGAGACCCTGGACCTCGCTGAGCTCTTCAACACCCTATGGTCAGTGAGACCAAAATTTGAAGAGCCCCTTGGTCCAGCGGTGTCTCGATCCTGCTCACCGCTCGGCGGTCTTGACATCCCACAAGAAGCATGTTTCCACGCAAGGCCCTGTGGGACGAAAACAAGACCTCCAAACGAAGAAGGCGCCACCAACCCACAGCTGCAAAGATTCCTATGCAGCCGGACCAGGGACGGTTGGCCGTGGACCCGCGTTCGGAGAGCGCGTAGTCCACGAGGATCATCTTCAGAGAGCGCGCAGACTGTGACGGACTTCCCCCCTCGGAGAAAGCCGTCTTCTGGCGCAGGGGTTCCCCCCGGGTCGAATGTTCCTAACGATCTACCAGACATGGCTGCCAAGGTGGTAAACAGAAAAGGACAGGCTCCTATGTCTATGTGAATTAAGCTATCCTAGTTCCTTTTTTTTCTCTCCCATGGCGAGCCTTCCACTTCTATTTATAGGAAGAAGAAGGGCCCGGTCTCCGAAGGAAGTTATGAGGCGAGGTCTCCCATGCCTTACGTGAGAAGCGCATCTTCCTATATGATGACCAGCGATCCCGATGGCACCACGTGGAGCCATCCGCTCGTTTTCCTCATTGGCCGTACCGCCACACTTACTGCTATTTATGGTTTCCAGAATACGAAGAATCGGCACAGACAGCTATGAAGATCGTTCGGTATTCTCTCTAACTCGAAATTCGCAATTCACGCATCACATGAAAGGTATTCAGCCAAATCCGAAAGAAAGAGAAGGAGAGAAAATACGCAAGTAAAGAAGCTCTGTTTTTCATTAAAGGCAAAGGATATTACAGGGCTGAAAGCTATATATAAAAGATAGAGAGAAAAAATTACAAAGAGCAAAAGCAAGAAAGGCGACACTACTATGGCTTCGGCGACCCCACCCGATCGATCACCGTCTCTGATGGACCAGTAGTACCGGCCGCAACCGCAGCCTTGTCTGAAGCGTCGCCGGTAGTAGGGGCAGCGTCCGGTACTTCACTAGCAACAGGGGCAGGAGAAGCTTCGCCTTGAGGCACGACCGGGGCATCGCTAGCAGCAGCTGGGGCAGCATCCGAGGCAGGGTCAGCTGCAGGGGCCTCGACTGGGGCACTCTCGCTCAGAGGGGCAGAGCTCGGCTCGGGGATCGTGTCCGAGTATTTCGGCAGGTTCTGATAGACCGGGTGGTCCTCGGGAACCCCCGCACGCCTCAATGCGGCCAAGCACCCTTCCTAGAACAAAATGGAGGTAATTTTCTCCACCTGCTTCTCGTATTCTTCGGTGGCCTGGTCCACCCCCTCTGGAAAGAAGATTGCACCTCAGACAGCGGGGAAGCCTTCTCCTTCTTCAGCTCGGCATTCCCTGACTTTAGCTTCTCGATTTCGGCGCGCCCGGCCAGCACTTCACCACGCAGCCTCGTCGCCTCAGCCGTTGATTCAGACCTCAATCTGGCCAATACCGTCTCCAACTCGGCAATCCTCTTGGTCCTCGTCGAGATATCACCCTTTAGTTGGTGAGTCTGCGACGTGAGGTCAGTAACACTGAGCAGGGTTGCCTCCAGCTGAGTGGCCGCCTCGGCGCTGCTCTTCCTCAGCTCTTTCTTCAACCTCTCCCTCTCCGACTCCAGCTGGGCAACCTTGGCAACGTTCCTGTCGCTCCTTTCCATCACTGCCAGGAGCCTTTGTACGTTCTGCAGGAGGAAAGAGTAAATCAGATAACGGCAGCCGAATTAAAGTACTTGGAGAAGAGCATAGAAGATACTTACCAAGAGATTAGCCTGGATCGCCGAGACCATCAGGCTATCATTGTCGTACCTCGCGTGCATTTCCATGTCTCGCGGCAAGGCACAGGCTTTTGCGAGGGCTCCAATGACATCAGTGTTCCCCATCAGCCGGTCCTCGACGTTTAGAGGCTTCCCGGGCTGCGTCTCCATCTTGGGCCGCCATGCCGCCGGGGTGGTACGAGGTCCGGAGGCCGATCCGGACCCTTGCCCCACCGAGACGGTGAGCTCGCGGGCCGCCCCGCTAGCCGCCTTGCTGGCCGGCGCGCTCTTTTCAGCCGGAGCCTTACCTCCAGGAGCTCGTGTAGGGGTCTTATCCTTCGGAGGCTGTTCAACCCCCGAGTCCTTCTCACCCGCCTTGGACCTCTTCCGGGGTGGGGACCCCTCCCGCGGGCTATCCGGCGAACGTCGCCGCGCTCCCTCGCTCGGCTTAGGGGCAGGAGCAGAAGTGGCGCCAGCACCCCCCGAACCCGAAGCCATGCGGGTGCTAGCGGATGAAAGTGTCGAAGAAGATGATCTCTGTCTAAACTTGGCCGCCAGATATTTGGTGCCAGGCACTCTGGAGCATCCCTCCATTCCTCCCTCCTGGTCAGATGAGTAAGCGTCTACTATCTCCCTCAGGTTCGGCGACCCCAAGCTGGAAGACGTAGATGCCTAAGGACCAGACGCGGCTCGGCTCGCAGTAGGATCGACTAAAGGGACCCCGGCAGGCACCGCCAAGGTGACAGGAGGATGAGCAGGTTGCAGCTCGTCCTCCGAAGATGCTCCGATCCTCCTATAGTGGCCGTGGTACCTCGGCGTGTACCCTAGCAGCTTCCAGGCCGATCTGGTCTCGTGCCCTTTATATCTCTCGACCTTCTTGTGGTCGTCGACGTTCTTTCTCCAGCCTTTGCTCACAGCTCGGCGCCGCCTCGCGTGCAGCTCTGCGCCACAAACAAGAAAGAGTCTCAGCTCGGCAACATAAAGCTTGGGCAAAACAGTCAAAGAAAAGAGGCAGTAATTACTTGGGACGGCACCGAGATGGCGAGGGACCATCAGTCTCCTATCCTCGCCAGCGCCAAATACCCAGTCCCCAGATACACAAAAGAGGTCTTCCTCGGCATTCTTACTGGAATCCTCCAGGGCCAGGACGAAGCCTATTCGGCGCTGCTTCACCCGGAGGTAGTAATTGTCTCCCCCAGCCTTGCAAATGTCATATACGTCCTCGATGTCATGGACACCCAGGTTGGTCCCCAAAATCTCATTCAGTTTCGCCGTGCCCATGATGACTTTGAAGCCATTGGGCATCAGCTGGCACGGGGTAATCGACCACATGCTAAGGCAGGCCCTAAGGAGGGGGTGCAGAGGAAATCTGACCCCGCCTTCGATAGATCACGGAGATCAAGGGGAACGGCATCCAGCCGCAGGACCAACCGCGCGAGACCTGGTCGATGGGATCCGCCGACCTGAGGCGAACCCCCTCCGAGATGTTGAAAGTGGCCCTAAACCTAGCCATGCCCTCTTCTGTATCTAGTCGAAACCTAGGGGTACCCATGTCTAAAGGAAGAAGATTGCGGAAAGAAACCCTAAAGGTGGATAAACCCTAAAAACCAGACAGGGGCGCGAAGTTACTTACAGAAACGAAAGGGCAAGTCAAGAACAGATCTGGGCGCGTCCTGCGGTCGTCCTCACCCGAGAATTCTCGAAGAGCAGAGCAGAAATCGAAGGCAGGGGCAAAGGAAATCGGAAAGAAGAAAGAAAGGAGAAAACCCTATTTATAGAAAAGGAACCCTCTTTAGGCGCCACTTTCGAATTCGAAGAGACAGATTTCGCAATCCGCGCCTGTTCCATCAATGAGACAGCGCGATCGGTAATGAGGCAATACGTGTAACCGTCGGTTCGCTTCCCAGGACGGACAGGACGAAGCATTTATTGCCTCAGGAAAATCGAAGCGCCACCAGGCAATGATCGCCACATCTCCGGACAGGTTCTGTAGCTTCTTAACACTAAAGGCTAGGATACTTAAGAGGTCAAAAGCTAGGGGGCAATTGTGTCGGGAGATTTCCAAAGCTCCAGGATTACACTAATCACAGCCGTCAGACGGGGTTAAGCATTCTCACGTGCCATCCACGTGCCACCTACGTGGCGCCAACCTCACCTCGGCTACGAGAACAGGGGCCCCAGCCGAAGTCAGGCAGGTCCGGGCCGCTAGCGCCGAGCTCGGATGCCCCAGGTGCCCACCTCGGCTGAAAGCTCCACCTCGGCCAAAGGTGCCGGGATGAAAGCCGAAGCAAGGAGAGAATCTCCACTCGCGCCCCTCTCCCCCCACGTCATCGGACACGTGGAGGAATAGGGACGCGAGCCAGTAAGACAGATGCACAATCCAACCCTGAGAGTCGTTACTCTGCCTCTCTTCTTCCTCTCCTCCCTTTGTCCCAGTTCATTCACTGACTTAGGCATCGGAGAGCCTTGCGCCGCTCAGGCCAGGGTCCTCTGACCGTTTGCTCTCTCCTTTCAGGCTTTCAGGCAACGGGTAATCTTCTTCATTTGGATAAGTCCTGTAAGGCACCCCGATTATTGTGGGTCATCATTTTTCTGCACCTACAACTTCATAAGCATTATCATTGATTTTGTTGAAAATTTTGCATGGCCCAATATTCCTCTGTCTGATTTTGGGTGCCGCTTGGAAAATTTTCCTTTTGCAAGTAAACCATAACCATATAACCTTCTCTGGATATTTGGACTTCCTTTTATCAGCATTAGCCTTGTATTTGGCATTTGACTTATTCAGCCAACTTTGTCATGCAGCTCCTTAACATTTTCAAACATGTGGTTACCTTGTGTTACTTTTTCCAACCGGTGGCAAGGGAACCAATTAACCAAATGACAAAAAATTGTTTTGGTTGTCTTCCATACATTATCTAAAGAAGGCTTCTTTTGGTACTTTTGTTCTTCGAGTAGTTGCAGGAAAATTCAACCAAGTTGCCGGCAAATTTTTGCAATGACCGATTCCCTTTGTTTTCTTTCCAACCAACAATCGTGGTAGATCTTCCAAACTTCGACTAGTGACTAGTTTATCCATGGGTTTGTGCAGGCATATTGGCCTGGTCCAAATGTTTTCCACAAAGTCCTCCAAAAATGTGATTGAAACTTAAAAAGTCCCGATCAGATGGTATGGGTACTTGGATATGGATTCATAGAAGCATACACAAATGTAGATTGGACATGCTTCAAATCAGATAGAAGGTCAACCCCTGCATATTGCACCTTGGTCGGAGTTAAGCTAGTATCAGGAAAAAGTAAAAATCAACTAGTGGTTGCCAGAGCAAGCTCCAAAGTAGAATACAGAGGTATGGTACATGGTTCTTGTGAGTTGATGTGTTTAAATTTCTCCCAAGACAGATTATCTTTTTAATGGCAAAACCTTTGGTTCTACATTGAGAGAGCAATGGAGAATATTAAAGGATCCTGTTTGTCTTGAAGAGAACCAAACACATTGAAGTTGCTTGCCATTTTGTCCGTGAGAAGGTTGTTTCAAAAGAGATTAAACTTGTGCACTCTACTCAAATTCAATTGGCATATTTTCTCATAAAAGCTATCACAGAGAAGCAATTATCACATGTTTTGTCCTATCTGGGCTATTAATTCTATACCCAGCAGTTTGAGGGGAATCATAGGAATCAGTTTCAGAGTGTTTTATTTAAATTTTAATTTTCTGTGGATTTATTTGTAAATGCTGAAAAAATATTTGTACTTTTGTAAATACTAGTAAAATAGTATGGTTTTTTTTTTTTTTTTTGGTGGATAAATACCCAGAAGTACTGGTCAGCCAAACATAGGTTGGACTACCTGCAACTTATTTCGTCTCTTCTTCTTTTCCCCCCTTTGCAATTCTGGTAATCTGCATTGGTCACAATGTTTTAGAATTCAAGATAAATAGACTCCAAATACGATATAATTCTACAACACCAATGTTTTAGAATTCAAGATAAATAAACTCCAAATACGATATAATTCAACATGTTGTACTGCATGTCTGCACTATGGCACCAATGGCTTGTCGCCTTGCTTAGGCTATAAGAGCAAGAGAATAATGGAGAACTAATATGTACCTCTTTTCTTTACTAATTATCTGATGTGACAGAACCTAGGTTTTCTTTAAATATTGCACCAAAGAGACTTACAAGAAATAACACTTAACAACCATATATTTTTATGCTTCTTATGCTAAGATGCATATGCAGCAGCCTCTGTTATACAGATGTTCTAGCCCCTTGTTAGATTTATGAGTTTTTACTTTGTTGTTGTTAATCTTTTAACACTTTCATTAATTCAGGGTGTTGTGAATGTGGTCATGGGGGATGCTGCTGATATTGGGGACACACTGCTTGCAAGTTCACAGGTCTTTGAATCTTCTAATTTTCTTAATTCATTTATGATGTTATGATTGGGACTCATTGTGGACTAATAAGCTGACACGAATATGTTAAAAAGATGTTAAATAACTAGCTTGTAGCTTCTTTAGGTGAGGAAAATAACATTTACGGGCTCAACTGCCGTTGGAAAAAAAATTGATGGTGGGAAGTGCAGGTACTATCAAGAAGGTATGAAAATTTCTATATGTTCTGACCGTTAATTCTGTGATTATAAAATCACCTATTTTAGATGATAGTGGTTTGTAACTACATCATCTTTAAATTTATCTGAATATTATTCTCTCTCTCTCTCTCTTTTCTTTTCTTTTCTTTTCTTTTCTTTTTTTCTTCTTCTTTTGGGACAAATTTGGAGTCACTGTGTGGGGGTATTTTTACTAAGCCGAGACCAACGCTAATATGCCCTCAAAATAGTGATAATGCCACCTCTAGCCGGGGCGGACTGCGGCTACAGGATCGCGGCATTTGCCGCGGTGGGAGTTCCCGCAGTCAGATCCGGCCGACTGCGGCACTGAGGCCCGGCAGTACAGGTGATTGACGGGTTGATGGGACCAGCGACAGGACAGCGGCGCATGCCAAGGCATGTCCTGCAGCTTATCATTACTGACAAACGGCGCGTACGGGACACGTGCGCCCCCAGGGCATGGCTCTAGGCCAGGCCTGATGGGACCTGGCCCAAAAGTCAGCACCGCCGCCTGACCCAGCAAGCCTAGCATTTAATGAAGCATGGGCCGGCATTTAATGCATTATGGGCTGAATGGACGTAGCCACTCGAGTGGCCGGCCCAGTCTTGGAACTCGCCCACAAAGGTCAACCCCATCGCCTATAAATAGCATATCCACTTCCATCCAAAGGTACGCAACCCATTATACACACTATCCCTCTGCAATTTCCTCTCCTTCTCCCTCGCTCGTTCATAGCACTAACTTAAGCATCGGAGAGCCTTGCGCTGCCTGCAGCCAGGGTCCTTTGACGCTTCTTCCTTCCCTTCCTTTTCAGGTCCAGTCGGAGCCACAGCAAACTTCATCCAAATCATCCGAATCAGAGATCCTAATCCTTGCATTAAAGTCCTTAATTTTTAGGCACTTACAATTGGCGCCGTCTGTGGGGAAGTACTAACCCATACCTCAAAAACCTTTCCCAAAATTCTTTTCAATCACCAATGGCTCCGAGGAACAAGAGAGGCGCAAGGAAGTCCCTTCCCCCAGGGCCGCTGGTTCTCCCTGGACCATTGCCCTACGCGTCAAGGGAAGTCGCAGAAGTAGAAAGCTACCACACCGAGTCCGCGTCGTCCCCGCTAGAGCTGGGGGGCCCACCGCGGCTGAACGCTCCCCTTCAGGAGCGCTTCCCGAAGGACAAGGCCCCGGCTGCGGAGGGGTCACATCGCAATCAGGCCGACCCCACTCAGGCCGCAATCAGGGCCCAGAATCTCGCCCTCCAGGAGAAAGATGATCTCATCCGCCAGCTCAGGCAGCAGCTCCGAGAAAAGGGAGTAGCCCCCGGGGGCGGTGATCCCGTAGGCAGGAAGGATCCCGTCACCGGCAAAGACTTGAGAGACCACCTGAACGATAAGAGTCGGGAGCGAAGTCACGTCGGGAGTTCTTACCATGACCATGAAGACAGGGGGTCAATGCCGAGATCGGAGGCGGCGGACCAGCAGGCCGTGATCAACCGCCTGGTCAAGCAGGCCCTCCAGAACACCCTAAAGGAGGCGGGGCTCGCCCAAAGCCAGCTGGACCTCCCCGACTTCGCTGGCCTCGACTCGTCACCCTTCACCAGAGAAATAATCGAGTACCCCCTCCCGAAGAAGTTCAGTGTCCCGAGGTTCGTCCTCTATGACGGAGCCTCGGACCCATCAGCGCACCTCCGGCATTTCACCCAGAAGCTGTCCGTCTGGGGTGACGTCGGGCACCTCAACTGCCGAGTTTTCTCTTCCAGCTTGGGGGATCTCCCCCTCAAGTGGTTCTGTGGACTCCCAGAGGGGTCGATTTCGAGCTGGCCCCAATTGCGGGATTCCTTCCTGGGAAAGTTCCAGGCGCACCGGGTCATCCCGAAGACTGACAGCGACCTCATGGCCCTCAGGATGAGGTGGAGCGAAAGCGTCACTCAGTTCGCAAAGAGGTTCTGGACAGTATACAGCGAGATTGACAACTCCTCCGAGGACGTGGCAATCAGATCTTTCAAGCACGCCCTCCTGCCAGGGTGCGAGCTCAGGAGAGAGCTCGTCCGAAATCCTGTGCCCTCCGTCACAGCCCTCATGACGAGGGTAAATAAATATATCGAGCAAGAGGAGGACGAGGCGCGCGCCAACGAAAGTTTCGGCGTCTCCAAGGGCCGATCTCGGCAGGGAAGCCGATCTCAGCAGGATGACCGATCGCGGCGGGAAGATCGATCCAGGCATGAGGACCGGTCCGTAGACGAAGACAGGAAGACCTCCCGTAGAGATGAAGCAAGCCGAGAACATCGCTCGGGCGACCGGGCCTCGTCCTGGGCTCGCACCTCGGGTCGAGGCAAGAGACACAAACCATCTTACCGTTCGCGTGAGAGGGTCAACACGGTTTTTACAGAACCGATCCACCAAATCCTGGAAAAGATCCAGGGAAAACCATACTTCAAATGGCCGCGCCCCCTGTAGGGCGATAACTCCAAAAGAGATCAAGACAGGTTCTGCGCTTTTCACAAGCAGAACGGGCATAACACCAATGATTGCTACCGTCTCAAGGACCATCTCGAAAAGCTCGTCAAGGACGGGCACCTGAAGGAGTTCTGCAAGGCGGCGGGCAGCGGGAGCAACGACCGACCTCGGCGCCGAACTGAAGAGAATCACGACAGCGACGGGTCAGAGAGGCTCATAAGCGTCATCCACCTGGCCCCTACCAAGCAGAGCAGCAGTCAAGCCCGCGCCGAGGCCAGGAGGGCCTCCCATGGGAAGCAGGTCATGTCGGCCGATCTCGGGCCGTCCCCCAAGAAGGCCCGCAAAGAAAGGCCGAAGATCTGGTTCTCAGACGAGGACCTGAAAGGGGTCCAGCTCCCTCACAATGACCCACTGATCATGACCCTAAAGTTGGGGAGTTGCAAAGTGCAAAGGATCCTCGTCGACTCCGGCAGTTCGTCCGAGATCCTATACTTCGACTGCTTCACCAGGATGGGGCTAACGGAGGAAGACCTCCAGGAGGCGCGGACCCCCCTGATAGGGTTCAGCGCCAAGCCCGTGTACCCCAAAGGGAGAGTCTCCCTCGAAGTTCGAGTAGGTGGCGCGTCAGTGGTGGCCGACTTCCTCGTAGTGGATACCCCATCTCCCTACAATGCCATCGTAGGGCGGAGCTGGCTGCACCAGTTAGAAGCCGTCCCCTCCTCCTACCATCAAAAGCTCAAGTTCCCTTTGGAAAGGGATGGCGGAGTCGAGGTGGTCACAGTCAAAGGGGATCAGCAAATGGCCAAACGTTGCATGATGGCCGTGGTGTCCGGTGAGGAAGAGCCAAAGCAAGTGCACATGGCAGAGCTCGAAGCGGAGCTAGAAAGGGTCGGCCGTGATCCAGGAGAAAAGAGTATCGAGGACCTCACCGAGGTCAGGATCGACCCCAGTGATCCAGAGAGGTACTTCCTACTTGGGAGCCAGCTCGCCGAGCAGGAGCGATCCGAGCTGCTCAGTTTCCTATTGCAGAGCAGAGATGTCTTCGCCTGGACCCCGCAGGAAATGCCAGGCGTAAACCCAGAAGTTATGAGCCACAGGCTGAATGTGGACCCCCAAGCCAAGCCAGTGGTTCAAAAGGCAAGAAGGTCTGGAATCGACCAGTCTGCAGCCGTGGTCGAAGAGGTGGAAAAACTGCTCGAAGCAAGCGCCATCAGGGAGGTCCAATACCCGAAGTGGCTGGCAAACACCGTGGTGGTGAAGAAGAAGACCGGAAAATGGAGGGTCTGCGTCGACTTCACTGATCTCAACAGAGCATGTCCCAAAGACTGTTTCCCTCTACCGAAGATCGACCAGATGATTGACGCCACCGCCGGTCATGAAAGGATGAGCTTTCTCGACGCTTACCGCGGATATCACCAGATACCCATGTACGAGCCGGATCAGGAGAAAACGGCATTCATCACTCCTAGGGGAACCTATTGCTATAAGGTGATGCCATTCGGCCTCAAAAATGCGGGAGCGACCTATCAGAGGCTGGTCACCAAAATGTTCCAGGAGCACCTCGGCAAGACAGTCGAGGTATACATCGACGACATGGTCGTCAAATCCACCCAGTCTCTCGACCATCTGGCAGATCTCGGGCAAGTTTTTGAAGTTCTTCGGAAGTTCGGGCTGGAGCTGAACGCCTCCAAATGCGCCTTCGGGGTCGGGTCCGGCAAATTTTTAGGGAGCCTCGTCACGCGACGCGGTATTGAAGCAAACCCGGACCAGATCTCAGCGATTTTGGGGATTCAGAGCCCGGGCAACGACAAAGCAGGTGCAGAGGCTCACTGGCATGGCCGCCGCCCTCAACCGCTTCATCAGCAAGTCTTCAGACAAGTGTCGCCCTTTCTTCCAATTGCTGCGAAAGAACCTGAGATTTGAGTGGACCCCAGAATGCGACTCGGCTCTCCAGGAACTCAAAGCCTATTTGGCCTCGCCTCCACTCTTATCAACCCCGAAGAAAGGCGAAACATTGTACCTATACTTGGCGGTCTCCAGCCACGCGGTGAGCTCAGTCCTGGTCAGAGAAGATGAAGGGCAGCAAAAGCCCATCTATTATACCAGCAAAACCTTCCTCGACGCCGAAACCAGATACTTGCCAATGGAGAAACTTGCACTGGCCCTTGTAAGTGCCTCTCGGAAGCTCTCGCACTATTTTCAGGCCCACAGGATAGTGGTGATTACGGAGCACCAACTTAAGTCCGTCTTCAGAAAGGCCGACTTCTCTGGGCGAATTTCGAGATGGGCCGTGGAGCTAGGGCAATACGACATCCATTACCAGCCCCGGACAGCGATCAAGGCGCAGATTTTGGCAGATTTCATCGTCGAGTTCACTCCTCCAAGTTCGGCGCCGAGCCCACTCGACCCCGCACTGGGGGGCAAGGGGCAGGATGGCCTAGTCCCGGAGACTGATTACGAGCTATCTCGGGACACCTCCCGAGATTCGGCTTGGAAGGTCTTCGTTGACGGGTCTTCCACCTCTAGAAGGGCCGGTGTCGGCATAGTCCTCCAGTCTCCGGAAGGGCTAGTAATTGAGCAAGCACTGACTCTCGACTTTCGAGCGTCAAATAACGAGGCAGAGTATGAGGCATTGCTGGCCGGGCTGAATAGTGCAAAGGTTCTCGGAGCTCAACAGCTGGTAATCTACAGTGACTCGCAGTTGGTGACGAGCCAGCTCACTGGAGATTATCAGGCTCGCGACGATAGAATGGCAGCCTATTTAGCCCTCGCCAGGAAACTCCTCTCCCAATTTCCGGAAGCAGAGATCAAACAAATCGGCAGAGACTCTAACTCGCACGCCGACGCACTCGCCAACTTGGCCTCCGCCGTCGAGGCTGGAAAAAAGAGAACTATAGAAGTTGGCTCGCTAACATCGCCAAGCATAGAGCTCAGCCCACCACGGCAAGTCCTGTGTGCCGACCTCGGGCCCAGTTGGATGGATCCCATCATCGCATACCTCAAAGACGACCAACTCCCCGAGGACAGAGCACAAGCTCACAAGATCAGGCTCCGGGCAGCCCGGTTCTGGCTCTCTCCAGAAGGAAAGCTGTACAGGAAATCCTTCACGGGCCCCTACCTCCAGTGCGTCCACCCAAGCCGAGTTGAAGACTTCCTTTACGAAATACACGAAGGCATATGCGGAAGTCACATCGGAGGAAGGTCACTAGCATACCGGGCTATAAGCCAAGGATACTGGTGGCCATACATGCAAAAGGACGCACAGATGTACGCTATGAAGTGCGAAAAGTGCCAGAAATTCTCGCACAACCTCCATCAACCAGCACAGGATTTGAGCCCGCTCTCCAGTCCATGGCCATTTGCACAATGGGGGCTGGATATCGTGGGTCCTCTCCACCGAGCTCCGGGGAATAAAAGGTGGCTGATAGTGGCCACCGACTATTTCACAAAGTGGATCGAGGCAGAAGCACTATCTTCCATCACAGAGCGGGACTCCAAGAACTTCGTATGGAAGAGCATCGTCACGAGGTTCGGTATCCCTCGTGTCTTGGTCTCGGACAACGGGACCCAATTTGACTCCAGCCTTTTCAAGAACTTTTGCAAGGAGCTCGGCATAAGAAACCACTACTCGACTCCGGCCTACCCCCAGAGCAATGGTCAGGCTGAAATCTCCAACAAGGTGGTCTTGGATGGGCTCAAGAAAAGACTTGATGGGGCCAAAGGAAGGTGGGTGGAAGAGCTACCCAGCGTGCTGTGGGCCTACAGGACCACTCCGCGACGCTCCACCTCAGAAACCCCTTTTTCCTTGGCATACGGAATGGAAGCCGTGATCCCCCTCGAAATCGGTCTCCCGACCCTCAGATCTGAACTCTTCGACCAGGCCCAGAACGATAAAAACCTCACCCTGGGACTGGACCTGGCCGAAGAACGCAGAGAAGCCGCCTCCATCCGTTTAGCAGCCTATCAGCAACGATTGGCAAGGGGTTATAATCAAAAAGTACGGGAAAGAAAGTTCTCCATCGGAGAGCTGGTCCTGAAGAAGGCACTGCCCGCAGATAAGGATCCGAATCAGGGCAAGTTGGCCCCAAATTGGCGTGGTCCGTTCAAGGTAGTCTCGACCGCGGGGCGGTCCGCATACAAGCTCGAAGATATGGACGGGAAACCGCTGCCGCGGCCATGGAACGCATCGCATCTGAAGAAATTTTACTTTTGAATGTATCCCGTTTACGCAAAATCAATGAAGTTCATTTTCTCTCAAGAAAAAGTCTTGTCTGTATTCTAAATCAACAACAACGACTCCCCAGCACGGCCCCTGGTGACGAGCCAGGGGGACATCTCCATCTCGTGCGCATCTCGGCTACGCGCCAGATTGCCAGCACGGCCCCTGGTGACGAGCCAGGGGGACATCTCCATTTCGTGCGCATCTCGGCTACGCGCCAGATAGCCAGCACGGCCCCTGGTGACGAGCCAGGGGGACTTCTCCATTTCGTGCGCATCTCGGCTACGCGCCAGATAGCCAGCACGGCCCCTGGTGACGAACCAGGGGGACGTCTCCATTTCGTGCGCATCTCGGCTACGCGCCAGATAGCCAGCACGGCCCCTGGTGACGAGCCAGGGGGACTTCTCCAATTCATGCGCATCTCGGCTACGTGCCAGATAGCCAGCACGGCCCCTGGTGGCGTGCCAGGGGACTCCTCCATTTCGTGCGCATCTCGGCTACATGCCAGATAGCCGACACACTAGGACCGACGCACTAAATGATCCCTAAAGCACTCCCCGAGCTCATATACTATCACCCAGTGGAGAAACGCTCGGATCAAACCTGCATCACATCCCATTCAAAGGACCACGGCCTCTCAGCACGGATAACCGGCCGCGGATCCCCAAGGAATGAAAGTCCAAAACACAACGCCGAAGTCAGACACTTCAAAACATTCCAAACAAAAGAGTACGAAATAGAGGCAAAAAAGGTTCTTTCTCCATTAATTTCAAAAAGTTTTCTACATAAGCAGCAAGAAAGGAAAAGATACAAAAGAAAGCATATAAAGAGCCTCAAGCAGCAGGGGGCAGGGCGTTAGGATCTGCAGGAGGAGTCGCGGCAATTGGAGGAACTTCGGAGGAGGAGGCGACGGCCGAAGTCGTAGCAACGATAGGAACTTCAGTCGACAGGGCGGCCTCTGGTCCGGGCGCGGCTGAAAGATCCCCCTCGGGATTCGCCGCGGGGGTCGGGTCGGCCTCGGGGCAAGGGAACTCGTCCGGGCTCACGTATGCAGGGTGATCCCTAGGGACCCCCGCCTTCGCGAGCGCCGCCATCCAGCCCATCTCCCAGGACGAAGCCCTTATATCGTCGACCTGCGCGAGTATTCCTCGCCCGCCACGTCGACGCCGTCCTGGAAGGCCGTAGCAACCTCGGCCTGAACCCGGTGCTCGAGCTCGGCTTTCTGCCTTTCCAAGCCCGCGATCCTCCTCTCCAGTTCAGCCTCCCTCCTCTTCGTCTTGTCGAACTCGGAGAAGAGGGCTTGGTGAGTCTCTTCGTACTCCTTCTCCCTCACCTTGCCATCCTCCAGGGCCTTCCTGTACTGATCACAGCTGGCTTGCATCGTCCTGAGCTCGTCATGGCATTTCTGGACCCTGGACACTGAGACCTGGGCCATCTGCACAATCTGCAAATAAAATCACCAAGTCAGGGGAAATTATGACTAACAGATGAAAGGAAGAAGACCAAGAAAAGTTTAGAAAAACTTACGCTCAGGCCCGCCTTCATCTGCGATGCCAGGAGAGAGATGTCATCCAGCTCATCGTGCTTCTCCATGTCCCGGGGCAGGGCGCAAGCGCTGCCGAGACTGGCAACCACGAGAGGCCCTCCAGAGAGGCGGTCTTCGACCGTCATCGGCCTCCCCTGCTGCAGCATGAAGCTCAGCCTCCAAAGGGCGGGAGTAGCCCGCGTTGACATGCCACTTGAGGACTCCCCCGCGGAGCCCTCGACTCTGGCCCTCTTTCTTGCTAAATCCTCGCCCCGCGACGCCGGGGAAGGCGCCACCGCGGATGTGCTAGGCCCGGCAGCGTGGTGCGGCGGCAGTGTCGGCAAGGGAGGAGGTGCCGAGGACGATGAAGGCGCGCTCGAGGAAGGAGGCGCGCGAGAAGAGGAAGCCGCGCCGCGGCCTCGCCCCCCAGCGGGCTGGGCCCTGAGGTCCTTGAAGACCGGCTTTGGGCGGGCCCCGTCCATCTCACCTTCCGGCTCGCTCTCCGAGGATGAGATGACCCTTCCGATCGTCTCGGCGTCGTCTTCAGACCCCGATGCCGATGCCTCGGAGTTTGACGCGGTTCGATCCCCGGAGTGAGGCGCACTCCCTCCTTCGTCTACCTCCGCCGCGGCCTGGGAGCGGTGGGCAGTGTGCTTCTTGCCCCGATAGCCTCGATACCTGGGTTCGTACCCAAGCAACCTCCACGCCGATCTATCTCCGTGGCCGTGGTAATTCTCCAAGGCGCGGATCCAAGCCTTGTTCAGCTTCCAGCCGTCCCGGGAAGCAGCCGCTCTCCTCTGACGAGCACCTGCGGGGCAAACGAAAGGCATCAGTCCGGCGGTGCGGAAAAGCGAAAAAGGTCGAAAAGCACGTTGGGGCTGTAATTACTTGGAGGGGTGCCGTAGTGGCGAGGAATCCTGAAGTGTCTTTCCGCGATGGACTCGTCATCGCTGAACTCCCAGCCACCCGTGACCATCAAGCGGTCGTCTCCAGCGTATTTATTGGAATCCTCCAGGGCTTGCAGAAACGGCCTCCTACCCGGCTTGATGCGGAGGTAGTACATGTCCTTCCCGGACTTGCAGATATCGTAGGTATCCTCGATATCATGAACGCCGAGACCAATGCCCAGGATCGCGTTAAGGGCATCCGTGCCCATTATGATCTTGAAGCTGTTGGGCATCAGCTGGCAGGGACATAGGTTCCATGCCCTAAGGCACTCCCTGAGCAGAGGGCGGAGGGGAAACCTAACCCCGCCCTCGATTACGGCAACTAAAGGAAACGGCATCCAGCCATTGTAGAAATCTCCAAGGATATCGGCGACCAGTGGGGCCGCCATAACCTGAACCCCCTCGGGGATATTGTATCTGGCCCTGAGATCGGCCAATCCCCTCTCAGACTCTATCCAGTGACTAAAGATGCCCATCTCGCAGGGGTGAACGCTGAAATGAAGGGGGAAAATTCGCTAAAACAGGCGAAAGGAAACCCTAGACAGAGGCTAGAAGATAGAACTGGAACTTAGAGAACAGATTGAAATCGAACGAAACAGCAAAGAACAGAAAAGAACAGAGAGAAGAAGAAAGAGACTTACGGAAGGAAAGGAAGCGCAACGGGATCCTGGCGGCACCTCTTTCAGGAACCACGAGACCTCTGCTGCAGCTTCCTTCGATTCGACTGAAACAGAGGAGGAAGAAAGCGAAAAGGAAGAAAGAAGCGAAAAGAGATGGAATGCGAGTAAAGGGGGAAGAAGAAAGGACGACCCCCTATTTATAAGCGAAAAATTGGGCGCCTAATCATGGCGCCTCTTCGAATTTCAAAAAGGGCGCGTCTTTTCACTGCACGCGCCGCCGCGAAACGACGGGCCAACCAAGCAAAGAAGGACGCGTGGAAGCGTCAGCTCGATTCCCGAGCGCCATTTAATGCCTCGGGTACGGAGGCGACAGCGGATAAGAGTAAAGGCCCCAACCGCCAAAATGGCGGTAGAATCCCAAGAGACAGGAGGCGTTTGAGCTTCCCCGAGCCTGAGAGCGGATTCATCGAAGTACCGCGCCACGTTGCATCTCGGCAAGACCTACTCAGCTCCCGACCTCAAAGAGTTGTGATACCCTTAAGAGCTCGGAAGACTGGGGGGCAATTGTGTGGGGGTATTTTTACTAAGCCGAGACCAACGCTAATATGCCCTCAAAATAGTGATAATGCCACCTCTAGCCGGGGCGGACTGCGGCTACAGGATCGCGGCATTTGCCGCGGTGGGAGTTCCCGCAGTCAGATCCGGCCGACTGCGGCACTGAGGCCCGGCAGTACAGGTGATTGACGGGTTGATGGGACCAGCGACAGGACAGCGGCGCATGCCAAGGCATGTCCTGCAGCTTATCATTACTGACAAACGGCGCGTACGGGACACGTGCGCCCCCAGGGCATGGCTCTAGGCCAGGCCTGATGGGACCTGGCCCAAAAGTCAGCACCGCCGCCTGACCCAGCAAGCCTAGCATTTAATGAAGCATGGGCCGGCATTTAATGCATTATGGGCTGAATGGACGTAGCCACTCGAGTGGCCGGCCCAGTCTTGGAACTCGCCCACAAAGGTCAACCCCATCGCCTATAAATAGCATATCCACTTCCATCCAAAGGTACGCAACCCATTATACACACTATCCCTCTGCAATTTCCTCTCCTTCTCCCTCGCTCGTTCATAGCACTAACTTAAGCATCGGAGAGCCTTGCGCTGCCTGCAGCCAGGGTCCTTTGACGCTTCTTCCTTCCCTTCCTTTTCAGGTCCAGTCGGAGCCACAGCAAACTTCATCCAAATCATCCGAATCAGAGATCCTAATCCTTGCATTAAAGTCCTTAATTTTTAGGCACTTACAGTCACTTTCTGGTTCCTTAAACGCCCATATTTTCTGTGACGGAAATAACCACCATGCAGCTGAAGGGCTTTGCTCCATGGTGGGTTTTCCTTTCATGAGAACTACAAATTTTGGGGAACAAAAAGATCTCCGTGTTCCCAAAAAATCCTGAGGAAATGCATAAATATATGAAGAGAAACACATAATAAACAGCAAGTTTAATAGATTTCCTTTCTCCAGGTATCGTTGGAACTCTGCAATGCCCCCTGCATAGTATTTGATGATGCAGATTTGGATGTGGCGGTGAAAGGAAGTGTAAGTTGAAAATATTATTGTGATGTACTGCTAATTGTTGACTATTAAGTATGATCTATGCTTTTGTCCTTCACCATATAAAATGACAGAAATTAAAATTTTGCTAGATGACCGTCTCAGCACACTGGTTGATAGGTAGTCCTTGGATGTTGATTTTGTTGTTGTATTCAGACCAGATTTTTACTCTTCGTCTTTATGTTGATTTTCTCTGCAGATAACTTGTTGCTTTCTGCCATTAGTTGTTTCTGTTTATGTTTTCCCCCCTTAGTTCAGAAGACTTAACTCATGCGTTCTCATCCTGTAACGCCCCACCCCTTACCCATGCATGATATTGTCCGCTTTGGCCCATTGGCCTCACGGTTTTGTTTTTGATGGGCCTGAACCCATCAAAAGGCCTCATGCAAGGTAAGGGTGTAAGCTCTACATATAATCCCCATCAAAAGGCCTCATGCTAGGTAAGGGTGTAAGCTCTACATATAATCCCAATCACTTTCCTCTCTATAGTCGATGTGGGACTCCGGGGCGTCACATTCCACCCCCCTTAAGGCTGCACGTCCCTGTGCAGTAGCCTGCCAGCCCCTGTAGCCTGCCAGCCCTCTTGGCCTGCCCACATGGAAGTCCGCCCACTTGCACCAGACCACGGCAGGGGACCCACACTCGATCTAATCGAGAGTCGGCTCTGATACCATTTGTAACGCCCCACCCCTTACCCATGCATGATATTGTCCGCTTTGGCCCACTGGCCTCACGGTTTTATTTTTGATGGGCCTGAACCCATCAAAAGGCCTCATGCAAGGTAAGGGTGTAAGCTCTACATATAATCCCAATCACTTTCCTCTCTATAGTCGATGTGGGACTCCGGGGCGTCACATTCCACCCCCCTTAAGGCTGCACGTCCCTGTGCAGTAGCCTGCCAGCCCCTGTAGCCTGCCAGCCCTCTTGGCCCGCCCACATGGAAGCCCGCCCACTTGCACCAGACCACGGCAGGGGACCCACACTCGAACTAGTCGAGAGTCGGCTCTGATACCATTTGTAACGCCCCACCCCTTACCCATGCATGATATTGTCCGCTTTGGCCCACTGGCCTCACGGTTTTGTTTTTGATGGGCCTGAACCCATCAAAAGGCCTCATGCTAGGTAAGGGTGTAAGCTCTACATATAATCCCAATCACTTTCCTCTCTATAGTCGATGTGGGACTCCGGGGCGTCACACATCCCCTTAAGAAAGTGGGTTGTGTTTGGTGTCTCTAACCAGCTGAGTTATAGTCAGGAACTTCTATACATGGTTCTGATTTATCTAGAATAGTTTCTTCTTCATGAATGTGTAGAAGCTACAAGATTGTTTTAGATAGGCGATTCTTTTTTTATTTTTATTTTTTATGGCAATGGAAAACATATATGCATGAGTGATAAAGCAGACAGAATATGAAGACTAGAAGAGAATTTTGCAGAATTGGTGTGGTCAACCCTGTGTATATATAGGGATTATTTCCCAATTACTTACTGTAATTATCTCTATGATTGATATCATCAATAATCATGGAACCTATCTAATTACATTACCATATATAATACAATCTGGACCACATTGATTGAGGTCAAGTCTTTTTTGAATACGATAGACCCTTAGTGTCTCTACACTCCCTTTCAGATTGATGCGGAGTTTGATGAAGCAGCAATTTGGAAATAAGAAAGTCATGATGAGACCTGGTCAAGGCTTTGGTGAGAAAGAAATGCCAACTGATTTTTAGATGCTACATGAGGAAGATGCTGAGTTCCAACATTAACATGTTCATGCATGGAACGGCAGTCAACTTCTATGTTTCTTGTCCACTAAACATAGGTTTATAGTGATGTGATGTGAATAGCACTAGTGTTACTGAAAAGCGGAGTTAGGGCTAGTATCAGTTCTCTAGATTCTCGAAGGGGTCTTTGTAGCCAGACCACTTATAATAACCCAAGACCCCGTAGTAGGGGCTAGAATATTCGATTACAAGTATATGATTTATTTTTTTGTGATTTTATTTATAATATTTAATCTTTGTAAGTTATTACACTAATTATGAACAAAATAATTTATTAGGTTATTCAATTAACGTGTGAGAAACTGGTGGGTACCACCTTAGGAATGGGACCCATTAGCATCAAGTCGGTAAGTAGTAGTCTTTTAGAAGTAATAGGCCCCATATTTTTAGAAAGAGGAAATCGGGTTGTTGTAGGAAGTAAGTGTGAGCTTGTCCTGAATGGGAGATTCTATATGCACCCACGTTTTTTGCTGTGCCCACCCACTTTTCAAAAAAGACCCAAAATACCCTCATCTTCTCTCCCCCGCAGATCACCGTTCTCCTCCTTCTCCGCCAGCCTTCTTCCCTGCCACCTGCACCCACTGTGCACAACCCTCTTCATCTCCCTCTCTCTTCGCCATCTTCTCCTCTCCCTGCTTCACCCTCTCTATCTCCATTTTTCCCCTCCGCCCTGCAACTCTCTCCACCCCACTGCGCACCCATCTCTCTCCCTCTCTACCACCGCCCACTCCATCTCCCACCTCTCTCTCTCTCCTTCATCTCTCCCCCCCTCTCTTTTCATTCCTTTGTTTCTTTCTGTCCATGCTTCACCATATCTCTTCTTCCATCTCCATTGTCCCCTCTGCCCTGCAACTCTCTCTGCCCTCTCATGATCGCAGTCTTCTCCCGAGGTGCACGGAGTTTCGGAGCCGTCCACATAGAGAGGTGCACGGCCGGAAAATCACGTGCATTTTTCATTTACACGGTTGATCATATCCGTGCACAGATTGCAGTCTTCTCCAAATATGCACGGAGTTTCGGAGCCGTGCACATAATAAGGTGCACGGCTGGGAAACATCGTGCAGTTTTCATTTGCACAGTTTATCAACCCCGTGCACATAAGATATGCACGGCTGCATTTATCCGTTGTCGCACCTCGCAGACCTGTTTGTCCCCGTACCTCCCGCACTCCGCTTGGGACTGCTCGTCGCCATCGTGGCGTAGGTCTCCCCTTCGGAGATCGCCCGACTGGTGAAATTGTTCGACGGAGACCAGATATCTGGAAGCTCTGCGGCTAGCCCTCCCTCTCCCTCCTTCTCCCTTTCTCTTTATACCTCCCTCTCCCCACCCGCTCCATCTCCCCTCTCCTTCCGCTTGCCCTCCCCCTCTTTCTCCCTTACTCCCTCTGCCTCCTGAAGGAAACCGCGATTCAGATCTGAAACTTCTCATAAAGAGACTACTATGGCTGATGCAAAGCATGACAGATTTTAAAAAATCTGATTTCTGCACTATGCAGCGGAAATCAGCCATAAAGAATCGCATAGAAACTCCATTAAATCATGATCAACATGTGTCCAATTAATAGAGATGATAGAAGACTATTACCTCGATGTTTTGGAAGCTTTAATCCTCTGAAAAACTGATGCAAAAAGGGTGAACTCAGGTCTGCAATCAGCAAGTATGTTGCTGGAATTCTGCTGCAGAAATTGTGTTCTCTTTTGATCTTCTTCTCTATCTCAAATCCAAATCTGATTGGCTAAGATGGTGGGATCTTAATCTAGGAGTTGAGAACTATTTCTCCAAGGAAAAATCTCAGACCTTAAGCCTTCTTCAATGAAGAAGAAAACCTCCAAAGGCTGGACGTGTGGGACTCTCCTTGTGCTCACAAAGTGTTGGACGTCCAAGAGGGGTTTGGGTTTCTTTTATAGAAACTTTGAGGAAACCTTTCCTAAAAGTTTATCTCTCCTAATTCTCATGGATGTCCTAAAAGGAAAGACTTATTTCCTTTAAGAAACACTCCAATTAGAAAAGGAAACTAAAAAGAACTTTCCATGCAATTAGTAATCCTAGTTGTAGAACACTTACTAATTTTAAGTTCCTAATCCAAAAAGGAAACTTTCTCATAGGAATACTAATCCAAAGAGGAGTCCAACTTTCCAAGTAGAGAGTCCTACTCAAAGTTGGAAACCTTACCCATGGATATCCCATTATGGACGCCTCACATATTAATGCACACCATGGCCCACATACAATTTATCCAGAGTTAAATTCATATATGCCATCAAAGGCCTATTTGAATTTAAACTCAAAATTATTTTTCCACTAAAATAATTCATCCAAATGTTATCTAAACATTATAGGAAACCATGCCAATCTTGGAAAGTGACTAGAGAAGGGACCAAAAGACATATTTGCCATTGGCTCCCAAAATGACCAAAATGTCCATGCTAAACCCATAGCAACATAAAGACCATTTTAACCTTAACTCATTCCACTAAAGAGTTATGATTGAACTCCAAGGACAAATATATAATATAATAAGCTCGTCATTAAATGACGGTCGTCTTCGACCTACTAAGTGTAATGACCTGAATACCCCTCTATGTAACATCCATAATCGAGTCAGGTTATCACATGTACTATCAACCTTCCCGATTACATCTAAACCTTAGAACTTCATATATTTAACATAATCATCATTCGAATATCATTCTCTTGATCCAGGGAGCGACCCACAAGTTCAATATCCATATGGAACATCCATATACTAAGATCTTAGATTTTGATGATTAATCGGATAATTCTAAGGGGACGATTATTCCATCATCAGATGGCATAGATTCTATATTGCATCTGCACGTCCCAACTGATCAAGTCCGAGTACCCAAAACACAGAGCTGTTGACCCATGAAAAGAATCTCACCCATAGTGAATTAAAGCACAAGAACTTGACTTCGTCAGTTCATCCACAAATGCTCAAGATTAAGAGCACCGGTCACTCAGTAGCATGAGGTGACTCGATCTCTCTCTGTGATAGTACTATTTTAGAGATCACACCTACAATGGTCCTGTTCAATGCATGACACATGCACTAATGAGATAGATCCGGGAAAGCCCTCCCGTGACTTAGGTATGTCACCCTATATAGGAGAGTATCTCATTATAACTTATACCAAGATGAAGTGCCCAGCTCCATCTTTCAGTTATGAACAAATTTGTTGTTTCCGGCGTCCATGAATAGACCTATCTGTGTGAAGCCACTTCACACCTGATTCAATTATTAGAAACAATGGGCCTTACACACAACCATACATATACACATGTTTAAAGAGAAAGAGTGATTCCATTATATAACCAGTAAATATCCAGTAACAAAAGATGAGAATGCAGCTAGTGGGCTTTAGGGCATACACCAATCCCAACAAACTCCCACTTGCACTAAAGATCACTGCTTCCTAACCTAACACCCATAGACTCAACATGAGAAGTGAAGACTTTCTCAGTAAGAGTCTTAGTGAATGGGTCAGCTAAGTTATTTGCTGAAGCAATATGCTCCACCACTATCTCTCCATCCTGAATGAATTCCCGGATCAAGTGGTACTTTCTCTGAATGTGCTTGCCTTTCTTGTGATTCCTGGGCTCTTTGCACTGTGCTACAGCACCAGTGTTATCGCAGTACATGACAATCGGTTTATGTACTGCAGGAACAACTCCCAATTCCAACAGGAATTTTCTGAGCCATACCGCTTCCTTCGCAGCTTCCGATGCCGCCACATACTCTGCTTCCATGGTAGAATCAGCTATACAGGATTGCTTGACACTTCTCCATGATATAGCCCCTCCAGACAAAGTAAAGACGTACCCTGAGGTAGACTTTCTGGCGTCACTATCAGATTGGAAATCAGAGTCTGTATACGCCAATGGCGTTAGATCATCTCCTCGAAAGGTTAGCATATAATCTTTCGTTCTCCGAAGATACTTGAATATATGTTTAACTGCTGTCCAATGCATAGGTCCAGGGTTTGACTGATATCTGCTAACCATGCCAACGGCAAAGCAAATATCTGGTCTAGTACATAACATAGCATACATGAGGCTTCCAACAGCGGATGCATATGGAACTCTCCTCATCGTCTCTATCTCTTCAGATGTCTTTGGACATTGATCTCGGGACAGTGGTACTCCATGTCTAGAAGGTAGGAGGCCCTTCTTGGAGTCATGCATGTTAAACTTGACCAATATCTTCTCAATATATGAAGATTGGGATAGGGCTAACATCTTATTCTTGCGATCACGCAGGAGCTTGATCCCTAAGATGTAGCTTGCCTCACCCAAATCCTTCATCTGAAATTGAGATGATAACCAAACCTTTGTGGATGACAATGCACCTACATCATTTCCAATGAGCAATATGTCATCTACATATAGGACCAAAAATATGACTGCATTACCACTTCTTTCTCATACACAGATGGTTCATCAATGTTTTGATCAAAGCCAAAGGATTTGACTGCCCGATCAAACTTGATGTTCCATGCCTTAGATGCTTGCTTAAGTCCATAAATGGACTTCTTAAGTTTACAAACCATGTTATCTTGACCACTAGCAATGAATCCCTCTGGTTGCATCATATAGATACATAGAATGCAATTCAGATTTTATCGCTTGCTGCCACATGTCAGCATCTATATCCGTTACTGCTTCATCGTAACTAGTAGGATCCTCAACCATATCCACAGAGTCTGTCTTTAAAGACACTCCTAGATATCTATCTGGTTGTCTAGGAATTCTCCCACTACGACGAGGCTCCGGAGTGTTTAAAGGAATATCCGGTCCATCTACTATTTCAGGATATGGTACAGATGTTATAGGGGATTTCGGAAGAATCTCCTCAAGGGTTTCCGTACTACTAAGTTCTTGGTGCATCATACAATCATCCTCTAAGTATCTAGCATGAGTGCTGATGAGCACTTTCTGCTCTTTTGGATGATAAAAGATGCCACCTCTTGTTCCCTTAGGATACCCAATGAAGTAGCACATTTCTGATCTGGGTTCTAGCTTGGTAGCTTTATCATTCAGTACATAAGCTGGACAACCCCAAATGTGGATATGATTTAAACTAGGTTTTTGACCTGTCCACATTTCTTGTGGTGTCCTAGGTACTGACTTAGATGGTACCAGATTTAAAATGTATGCTGCTGCTTCTAAGGCATATCCCCAAAAAGATATAGGTAGGGTTGCATGACTCATCATGGACCTTACCATATCAAGAAGGGTACGGTTTCTTCTCTCTGCTACACCATTTTGCTGGGGGGTACCCGGTGCAGACAACTGAGACACAATCCCATGTTGTGTGAGGTACTCCTTGAACTCACCTAGGAGGTACTCGCCACCTCGATCAGATCGAAGGGCTTTGATATGTTTCCCTAGTTGTAGCACCGCCTCAGCCTTGAATTGTTTGAACTTATCAAACGCCTGAGACTTGCGTCGCATCAAATAGACATATCCATACCTAGAGTAATCATCGGTGAAGGTGATGTAATACTCATATCCTCCTCTTACTAGTTTGTTCATAGGACCACACACATCAGTGTGAACCAATTCTAACAACTCCTTTGACCTTAGTCCCTTTCCAGAGAATGACCTTTTGGTCATCTTTCCCTTGAGACATGATTCGCACTGAGGAAAAGGTTCGAAATCTAATGAGCTCAAGGGCCCATCTTCTACCAACCTCTGAATCGGTTTTAGGTTAATGTGACCCAAACGTAAGTACCAAAGATAGGTGTCATTGGTTGAAGATACCTTTCTCTTAAGGGAAGTAGAACTTTCTAGTTGTACATTATGCAGTGTGGGAGCAATAAGATTTATATAAAATAAGTTATCATGTATTCTACCGGAACATATAATATTCCCATCTCTACTGATATCAACACCAGAATGGAAAAAAACTGAGTAATTAAATTCCATAACTCTAGAGACTGAAATTAAATTCTTCCTCATGTCCGGAACATAGAAAACATTATTTAAAATTAAAATCCTATCATTAGAAAAATGTAGAGAAACATTTCCCACTGCAACCGCCCAGACTTTAGCTCCAGTTCCAACTCTAAAGGCAAACTCCCCTTTCTCAAATTTCTGCATTATCTGAAACCCCTGCAACGAATTGCAGATATGATTAGTGGCTCTAGAGTCTACTATCCACGAGTCAGTAGAATCAACCATTAAACAAGTTTCAATGAAATAAGAAAAAGATGTACCTTTATTAACTGAGGCCAGGAGCTTGGGACAATCTTTCTTCCAATGAACTTTGAGGCCACACTTGAAGCATTTCCCTTTGGGCTTTCCATCTGTACCCTTGTCCTTCTTATTACCAGTGTTGTCCTTTTTCTGCCCTTTTTCCCTTATTCTGCTTCTTCTTGGACTTCTTCCCTTTTGGGTTCAATTTAGAGGAAGACTGGAAAAAATGAGCTTGGGCTTTGGGCTTCATGATGGCCTCTGCCGCCTGGAGTTCTTTCATTAACTCAGGTAGAGTCATGTCCATCTTGCTCATATTGAAATTGAGCTTGAATTGATTGAAAGAGTCCGGCAGAGTTTCGAGAATCATGTCAGTTTGACTCCCAGCATCAATCTCAGCCCCTAGAATCTCAGCTTCATTGAAATAATCCATCAGCTTGAGCATATGCTCTCTGACAGGTGTTCCCTCAGCCATCCTAGCATTCATGATAGTCCTCATAGCAGCTTGCCTAGCTGGCCTGCTCTTGTCTGCGAACATCTCAGACAAGGACATCATGATTTCATAGGCTGTGTCCATATGCTCGTGCTGTGTTTGCAACACGTTGGACATGGAAGCGAGCATGTAGCATTTAGCCATGCTGTTCGCTTTCTTCCACTTCCTTTCAGCCTCTCGCTGGTCATCAGTAGAATTAGCATCAATATCGGGACAGTTTTCCAGCAAGACATACTTGTACTCCTCGGCTGTGAGTACTATGTCAAGATCTCTTTTCCAGTCTACGTAGTTAGGGCCAGTCAGTTTGTTCTCACGAAGAATGCACATCAACGGACTAAAAGAATCTCTACCCATCTCTTTCTGGATATAAAACGGTTTATAATTAGACATGCAGTATATATGTAATATGCATATGGTGCTTGTTATAAAAGGAAAAACAAAGCACAAAATTTTTTACATTATTCAACCCCAATCATAATGTATCAGTGTTTCAACCTCCTCATAGACCCTCCATCGAAGGGATGGCCGAGCCTATAGTCACGTTGAATTAAGGCAGACTTATTTGGATTATCACTATCTGGACACACATCCAGTGGTAGTCCAATCACTGATTGGTTTGGCCTCATATGACAAATAACCCTTAACTCCTAAGGAGAGGTCATCACCGTCTTATGTCAAGTGTATAACCATCTCTTATGAAATTCCCAGAATGTCTATGATTAAGTCTTCCGAAGGGAAGAGACTTTTATCCTTCCTAGAAGTGAACTTTAGCAAAGAGCTCCACCGAAGGGATGGCCGCTCCCACCAACACTTCATTGACATTCTATAGAAGTGATCTTTAGTAAAGAACTCCACCGAGGGGATGGCCGCTCCTACTAACACCTCATTACGAATATTCACATTAGTTCACCCATTAACCCATCAAAGCGGTCTTTAGTTAAAGAACTCCACCGAAGGGATGGCCTTCCTACTAACACTTTAATGAGATAACATGAACCGAAAATGGAAGGCCGTGGGGTCTTTCCTAAAACCCCTCTCCCACTTGATTATTTATCGCTAGGGTTTATACTTTTTGACCTTTACATTGCTTTACTCAAAAGCTCTTTTTAAATCTAGCAAACTTGGTTAATTAAATTTATGACTTAAGTCATCTTAAAATCAAATAACCTTTGCTTTAAAACATTCGAGCAAATCCCTTCAAAGAGTAAAAAACCTATCTTGGGTTATGAAAACCCATAGGTAGCATCTAATTAGATTTTAGTTTAGCCTTCTTTGGAAACCAAGGGTACCAAGATAAACTAAACCCTATCAAATTTTAAACCTTAGACAAATAGAAGGTGCTGGTCTAAGTTCTGTTTAAAACAATTTGCCAAACTAAAAACAATCTAATACAATAAAGATGCCAATTTTAGAACCTAATGGTGGCCATGTTTCTAGGTGACAATTATAGCAATTATATAAAGCATTCAACCATGCTTTCCATATATAAAAGCAAATAAAAGTATGCATTCCTTGATGGCTCCCTGTTCTTAGGATTTCAAATCCTAATCGAATTAGGACTCCTCATGCATCTAGAAGCCTTGACTCCTTCATCTCCAAGGACTCCAATTTCTTGCAACCTTCTTGTCTTGAAACTTTCCTTTTCTTGCTTGTTTCCATAAATAGATTTATACAAGCAAACCCATGAAAAACAAAACCAAAAATTACATTGGAGATTCCTATGCTTTTCAAGAAAGCTTACATCAAGACTAGTTGGAATAAAACTAAGGAAACTTTACAACTTCCTATGATTGCTAACCGCGCAATCGTACACTTTCCAACTAATTAAAAAACATCCAAATCCACACAACATACATGCGAACCATCAAGGATGCTAATTATGGCTGCAACCAAATAGGTTAGTGCATAATGTACAACATGATTCAGATCTGGAAAAATTAATTCCAGCAATCCGAACGTAACCATCATACAAGATTACAGCACTAATACAAATCTGAAATAAATTTCAGCAGGGTGCCACCATGCCCCATCTAATCTAGGATTAATTAATCACATCATGGGATCATGTTTTCGCATGGAGTGGCTCTGATACCACTGAAAGAAACTGCGATTCAGATCTGAAACTTCTCATAAAGAGACTACTATGGCTGATGCAAAGCATGACAGATTTTAAAAAATCTGATTTCTGCACTATGCAGCAGAAATCAGCCATAAAGAATCGCATAGAAACTCCATTAAATCATGATCAACATGTGTCCAATTAATAGAGATGATAGAAGACTATTACCTCGAAGATTTGTAGACTTCAAATCTCTGAAAAAATAGATCCAAAGGCCCGAACTCAGACTTGCAATTTGCAAACAAGTTGCTGGAATTTTTCTGCTGCAGAAATTGTGTTCTCTTTTGATCTTCTTCTCTATCTCAAATCCAAATCTGATTGGCTAAGATGGTGGGATCTTAATCTAGGAGTTGAGAACTATTTCTCCAAGGAAAAATCTCAGACCTTAAGCCTTCTTCAATGAAGAAGAAAACCTCCAAAGGCTGGACGTGTGGGACTCTCCTTGTGCTCACAAAGTGTTGGACGTCCAAGAGGGGTTTGGGTTTCTTTTATAGAAACTTTGAGGAAACCTTTCCTAAAAGTTTATCTCTCCTAATTCTCATGGATGTCCTAAAAGGAAAGACTTATTTCCTTTAAGAAACACTCCAATTAGAAAAGGAAACTAAAAAGAACTTTCCATGCAATTAGTAATCCTAGTTGTAGAACACTTACTAATTTTAAGTTCCTAATCCAAAAAGGAAACTTTCTCATAGGAATACTAATCCAAAGAGGAGTCCAACTTTCCAAGTAGAGAGTCCTACTCAAAGTTGGAAACCTTACCCATGGATATCCCATTATGGACGCCTCACATATTAATGCACACCATGGCCCACATACAATTTATCCAGAGTTAAATTCATGTATGCCATCAAAGGCCTATTTGAATTTAAACTCAAAATTATTTTTCCACTAAAATAATTCATCCAAATGTTATCTAAACATTATAGGAAACCATGCCAATCTTGGAAAGTGACTAGAGAAGGGACCAAAAGACATATTTGCCATTGGCTCCCAAAATGACCAAAATGTCCATGCTAAACCCATAGCAACATAAAGACCATTTTAACCTTAACTCATTCCACTAAAGAGTTATGATTGAACTCCAAGGACTGCTGACACCAAAAATGTCACTTTGCCTCTTCAAGATCCAAAGAGCTACATGAAGTCGCAACCTGCCATAAATAGGCAATGCTGCTTCCAAAAATCAAATCTTGTCAGAATCAAACAAAAACTGCAAGATTCTTCCAGACAGCCAAAAGAGGAGTACACAAGAAGTTTCGGGCCATTTCAAAATCATTTGGCCTAACTTCGCTTCTCCGACAGCCGAAAAGGAGCTCTCGGCGGCAAAAGCTCTCCGGGACCATGGTTCCCAAGACAGAGCCTATGGATCATCTTAAAATGACTCCAATAGGTTCCCTGTCAAATTTCAAGTCAATCGGACATCGGTTGACCGCACATCAAACCGCGACATCTTCATCGCGACAAAAAGCAAGTCTACAGGTGATAGGACCCCAAACGGCTTTAAAACTCAAACAAAAGCCTATGGTTGGTCTTATTTATTGCTCAGGAGGCTTCACACCAAATTTCAGGTCATTCCGACATCGTTTGGCCCAGTTTCAGCTTCTGACGGAAAATCGGCAGCTCTGCGCGACAAAGTCTTCGGCTTTCTCAGGAAATTGGAAACTTTGCAAAATAAAATGCAAGGATTCTCATCAGGTTTCCTACAAAGAAATCAGGCCAATAAATGGTCAAAATGTCAAGGAAAAGTACAGGAGAAAAAAGAATCGAAAAACAGCAAAAACGGACGCAAAACGGGACACGAAAAGGGGAAAACCCCCCAGGGTCGCAGACCCCTGCGACCCTGGGCCAGGGTCGCCGGCGTCCTTGGAACCCGGGGTCGCCGGGAAAGCCCCGGAAACCCCGGTTTTCGTCGTTTTTTCGCGATTCGAGGAGCCCAGCCTCTGGTACTTTCCAAAATTCATGCTTTTGAGACACCAAGTCCTCTGACATCTGTCCAAAACACGGGTCAATCATCAAAAGTATCGAAAACAATATTGATCGCCACCCGGTCAACCAAAAAAAGTGTGCTTTCTACCCGACCGATCGAGAAATCGACAGGACAGATGGCACCGACCCGCTGTTGACAACAAACACCTGAAATTATATGGTCATCTGATGTCGATCTACATGAAGATCCATCGATGATCATCAACAGAAGAATCCCAAAAGACGTGGCACGGCCCGCGACTCTTCAGCTGCTCGGCGACCACTTAATGCGATTAATTGACTAGCTTTATTACAGTCATTAATCCATTTCTTTGGACGGCCCAATCAGAAGCAAGCATTCGGGAGTTACAAGTCAAGAGATTCATGGCATTTAACCCATGAAACTCCTCCCATCATGGCGATTAAAGGCGATTAAATGCCCTCAATCTCCTCCGGCCAATCAGAAGCCAAGAAAAAGGAGTTACAAAATAAACAATTCAATTTTGTAACTCCTCCCATTATGCGGCTTAATGACAATAAAAGCCCATAAACCCACCTAAAAGGCTACCTAAAAGCCTATAAATAGGAGGGCTCTCCAAGAAGAGAGATCATCGACAGCAGACAGAAAAATCAGAAAAATCAGAAATCCAGAGAAAGGAAAAAGAGAGAAGACTCTGCGGAAGTTCTACACCGGCCACCACAACAAGGTGACAAAAGTCCCTTGGGGGGTACCCCCCCCCCCCAAGGTCCTTGCCTTCTCCTCCTGCCTCCAATGGCTTAGATGTGGCTTTTCAGCCCGTCTACTCGGCTTTTTATTGGATATAGGACCTCCTTTTGGTCTTTGTCTTCTAAAAACCCGAGGTTATAGCCAAGCCAAGCGAATCAATAGCATCCTCTGTTCTCATCTGCATGGATGATGGCGAAGCCCACATATGGCTTGCGACTGTCAATCTAAACGAGTCCCCCACAATCTCCTGAGAAGTTAGATCCTCCTTTTCTTGCTTTTCATTGTAGTTTGTATTTTTTTTAAAGAGACAAAAATCACAACTCTTGTCTTTCATTATTGATAAGAATTGTAAATCGGCTATAAATGCCAAAAATCGGCTATAAACGCCAAAATCGGCTATAAATGCCAAAAAAATCGCCTTTCACGGCAAATCAAGAAAATGTCTCTTTTCTTAAATATATTTGCAATGGAAAACTTGAAAGAAGTTGATTTCCTTTTTACTTGCGAAGGTTGATCTCCGGATCACCACTTGCAATTCCAAGTAAAAATAGAAAATCTGGCACACCCACAAAAAAAGAAATGTTGATGCACGCCCCCTTCGCCCCCTGGTTACGAAAGGGTCGGAACCAAACGGACTCCCACGTCCGCCGACCTCGGTAGGAACCCGGGCATTCCGGGAGCGCGGTCCATCAAGCTGGCACACCCGGTGGGACTCGTTTATTTGAGAACACGATGCTAGAAATGAAATATTTGCATATCATATATTTTGCTCTATGCTTATATTTCTTTTCTCGATTCCTTGGCTACTTTATAATTGGTGGCCTATGTTGAATTCCGCAAAAAAAAAAAAATGAGATGAGATTTTTTGTTTGGAAATTTCTAATTCTTTAAATTTATTTCCACTCTTTCTCTTTTCAAAAAAAAGAAAACAAAAAAAAAATCAGATTTTTCATTTTTGGATTCAAAATTGAGAAACTTTGATCCTTTCCCTTCTGGGCACTGGCGCTCGCGGAAATCGCTGAGACCGTGTTCGGATCGGGGGTTGGGCCATTGTTTCTCTTCGATGAGTTCATTAAAAATCTAAAAAAATAAATAAATATATATATATATATAAAAAAGTATAAAAAAAAAATTTTAGATTTCTCAATTTGGATTCAAAATTGAGAAACCTTGATCCGTTCCTATCGTTCATCGCGCTTGCAGAAATGTTGAGCCTGTTCGACTAAGGTTTTGGGCCATTGTTTCTCTTCGATGAATTCATAAAATAAAAAAAATTATATATATATAAAAATAAAAAAAAAGACATAGACCACTAAGGTTAAACCAACTGTGTTCTTTGATCATGGTTGATTCAAAGAAAAGCCTTGTCCAGAGTGTGGAGACAGCTTGACTGTTCTAGGCAAGGGTCCTCCAAACGGGTTCATTAAGTAATCCTACCCTTACCTGGGGCAATTCTATCAATCAAGATTTCATAAGACCGGGTTAGGAGGCCTATGTGTACTCTCTCGTCTTTTAAATAAAAAAAAATAAATTTTTTAAAAATAAAAAATAAAAATTTTAAAATAAAAAAATAAAAATAATTTTTTTTTTAAAAAAAAATCTTAAAAATAAAAAATAAAAAATAAAAAATAAAAAAAAAATAAGTAAAAAAAAAGATTTAAAAAAAAAAAAATCTTTAAAAAAAAAAAATCTTCAAAAAAAAAAAAAAAACTTCCGTCATTTTGGGTTTAGATTAGAGAAATCTTGGTCTTCTCCTTTCTGAGCACTGGCGCTCGCGGAAATCGCTGAGCCCGTGTTCAGATTGGAGTGCCTTTTGCTCTCTTTGATGAACCCGATATTGGCTTTTCAAAAAAAAAAAACTCGTCATCTTTAGATTCAGATCCGAGAAATTATGGTTCATTTCTTTCTGAGCACTGGCGCTCGCGGAAATCGCTGAGCCCGTGTTCAGATCGGAATACCATCTGCTCTCTTTGATGAATCCAATCTTGACCTTTCAAAACAGAGAATCTCATCTCATGGATGCGGTCTCAAAACATTTGTGTCTAGCGGTACTAGTACGCCCTTTCAGGGTCTACTGTATTGCGACCGGCACATCTGTAACTCCAACTTTATATTCTTCTTACCTCGAGCAAGCTCTGCTTCTCGATAAGTCGAATTTAAGTTCACAATTGCTTCTAGCAGTCACTGGGATGCCCATTCCGGGCTTACCATACCTGCGATCAGAACAATTGTACCTTCTATGGCATTTTGCCTTCCTCATATTGCTTGGGTCATCTTCCTCGAGCAATTTGAAAAGACGAAACCATAGAACTTCCCATTTATGATCATTATATTCTTGTGATTACTAATGGATGTGGTCTTGTTTCAGAAATTCTCGAAAACTAACAATGGCAGCTTCACTAACCATTACTTTCGACGAAAACAAGCACCAACTCATGCTTCAACAGAAGCAAACCACGCGTACCTACAAGCGCCCCATCAGCTGCCGAAGTGTCAACTCCCTCGGCAACTCTCTGAACTCCGGGTCGACCTCGACTCCCCGGACTATCGTCTTTGGGACGCTGGGACCATTCCCACTTTCTGAGGAACAAACTGCTCCCTCCAAGAAGCAGAAACTCGCCTCTCAACGTGTCACTACCATGACACCAAAGGCGAGCACCAGAAGGCCTGAAGCCCGTGGCAGCCCCACGAAGCCTCAACCTGCAAACAACCAGGTCTACCCCAAGACTTGGTCCCCAAAACCTTCACCAAAACAGAGAAGGTCCCAGACATCCACTAAGCCAGCATTCCTGGCCCCACTTAAAGAGAACCAGTTCTATCCTCTTGCCTACATGAAAGAGGAGAGACCCATCTCCGACTTGACTTCCAAGTCATCCCAGCATGAGCCGGCTTGTTCCTACAAGCCCAAAATCAAGTCATGCATCACAAGGCCTCTACAAGCACCTGCTAAGGCCTACAAACCTGCAGTTCGACCCTTCATATCTACAGGGGCCGAACTTCAAAAATTCAAAGCTTCGCTGCAACTGGCGAAAGATAGGGTTCGCATCCTGTCCTTGCCCAGCTACAAAGAAGACAGGCTCGGCTGCTGCGCCCAAGGGAGCACATCCTTCATCGTCAAAGCCCAGTCAGAGCTGACCGAAGCTCAAATTGCTCGTCGTATACGCCGCCGCGCGTCATACCGACAAAAGAGACTAGAGAAGCAAAGGACCCAGCCTCCCACACTTCAAGTCTCTCCCAAATGGGTCGAAAAAGAAAGACCCAACCAAGTTGCTGCCGTCCATATGGTTGGAAAAACCAGAAGGCGCCAAAAATCAGCAACAAAAATCCATGTCCGACGTCCGATGACCCACAGCGTCTCCAGGACAGGAAGACATTCAGAAGAATCCCCTGCTCCTTCAAGCAAAGGACAGCAGAGTGATCCTTCCTCAAGCTCCTCTTCAAAAAGAATGAGCCCCAGCTCAGTCACCAGGACAGTTTCTTCGTTCGAATCACGAAGGATGAATGTCTTGGCTACAAATTCTGAGCCACCACCCCGCAATCCACCTCCAGAAGATGCGATCACCCGCATCCAGCAGTTGGAACAGGGCCAGCAGAGGATTGAAACTCTGATGGAAAACCTTCTCCTCGCCTTCCAAAATCAGGCGAACAATGAACCTCCTCCGAATCATCAAGACGACGAGGTAAATAGAGAAGAAAATGAGTCACGCGCCCTTACCAAAAAGGACGTAGACGGTATCCTCGCCAAAGCAAAAGAAGAGGATATACTCAAGGAGCATGGGATCAAGCCACCATATCTCTTATGGATGGACTCGGTCCCGTTCCCCACCAAATTTAAGCATCCTACTCTCCAAACATATACGGGGAAAGGATCAGCCAGACAGCACGTCATCCACTTCAAGATCCTGACGGGAGCTATCGCGGATCAAGATGCACTTAAGATCCGCCTCTTTGCAAGTACCCTAAAAGGTACGGCCTTCGATTGGTACTCCACTCTGCCGGAGGACTCAATCCAAAACTGGGCCATGCTAGAGACACGCTTCCTCACTCACTTCAAAGGTGAAGATCATCCCGCTACTATGGCTCAGCTGTGCAGCCTAAAACAGGGGGAGAATGAATCAACATATGACTTCATTCACAAGTGGAAAGCAATGGCATACAAATGCTCTGATGTATTGCCACAAGCGTCGCTAGTTGACATCTGCCGAAACAACATGAGAGCCAGAATCCGCTCCATGATCATCGGCAACAAATCAAAAAACCTGGGAGAACTCCTAGAAGCTTCCATGGAAGCTGAAACGGTGATTAAAGACCTCAACAGTCAGAAATCATCAAGAAAAGAGCCAACCGCCATTGCAACCTCTAAACCAAAGAAGAAAGAGGTCCTCAATGTGCAGACCAAGTCAGCTCCTCAGCCACCAAAGAAAGCTGAAAACAAAGCTGTTGGTAAGAGACCTGAACTCTCAGACGCCTTCAAAGAACGAGTAGAGAAGAAATACCCGTTTGATGAAGATGTTGATGAAATCTTCGGGGCTCTTGTGGCAAACGGCAAGCTCACCTTGCCTGAACCAAAAAAGACCAGGTGATGTTGGCAAAACCAACGATCCTCGGTACTGTCCATACCACCAGATGATCTCGCATCCTCTCAATCAATGCTTCATTGTGAGAGAGAAAATAAATGAGATGTGGAAAAACGGAGTCATCACCTTTGACAAAAACTATGGGTCTGCCTCCGTCAACATGGTGACATGTGGACAAACATCAAAATCACCGAAGAAGAAGATCACTACTTCCTTCAAGGTGATAAACTCAATCGAAGCATCCGGGAAACTGGTTCCTTACCCGACACCAGACGGACAACCGATATGGGTACATCCCGATCTCCTGGAAGATGAAAATTGGGAGGTCGTGAAAACAAAGCCTACAGCTCAACAGCGAAGGCAGGCTAGGAAACATCTCCTCAAGCTCAAACGGCAAGAGAAGACCCAGCCGAAACTAGAAGTCAAAGAAAAGGTAGAGGCTTCCTCTACCGCTTCACTGGAGGTAACAAAAACATCCCTTCCAGAGACTTCAAAGGGGGTAAGGAAATTCACTCTCAGTGATTTCATGCCACCTCAATTCAAAGAAGCCATGCAGGAGGCATCATACTCTTGCAATTCGGTAGTTGGATTCTCCATTGATGGATACGAATCCAGCGACACCGATGATGGATTCGAATCCAACTACACAGATGAGTGGGAGGAGTCCCTTGAAACAGGAGAATATCTCTCCGATGAAGAATGGGTTCCTGAGTCTCATCTTATGCCAGTAATCTGGTATAACCCCCTACAGCCACAAGGATCCTGGTCTGATGATGAAGAAGACCAAGAAGCTGTACAAGAAAATGCTGCCGACCCAGCACCTCTCATTACTCCAGTGGAAATCAACAATGTTGAGCCACAAAGAGATGATGAAGAAGAAGATCCGGCTCCCGTACCTGATCTTGAAGAATATGCAAGGATCTTGCAGCGACTCGCTCTAGAACAAGAGCAAGAACGCGTCAACGAGCCTCCTCGCAATCCAGAGCCTGAAGTCCCTGAAGACCACCAGGTACATCCTCCCTTAACTCCTGAAAATGGAGAAAATTGCTGGATAGACGATCCTCTCACATCCGAGGATGAGTCTGACTCCGATCAGGCAACGTCTCCCGTCAGAGCTTCCTGTAATGTGATAATTCGGGATTATAGTTCTTCCGAAGCATCATCTGATGAGAGCACTTACACTCCGGCGACGCCTAGCAATATATCTTCTGGAGCCACCTCGTCTCATGTGACTTTCACTGAGATGACACCCTCTCAGGTTTCTTCTCCTGAGACTGTGACTTCAAAGTTCACACCCTTCCTGACTGAAGAATTCCCAGCCATTGATGCTTGGGACGATGAATTAGTCAACGAAGAAGAAAGATTGCTGGATGCTGTTCAGGACTTGTTCCCGGAAAATGCTCCATGCAACACAATCACTGAGGATGGTAACTCTGCTGCTGATACATCCTCAGCAAATGAAAAACGACAGCCTCTTGATCCTGAAGACAATCTTCCAAACGAAGACCCTTCTCAAGAAGCTCTCGAAGTTGGTAGAGGCACCCGCTCTGGCCGGGACTACCACAAAAATTACAACCAATCTTCCTTTACATATGTAAATCCTTCGGGAAAAGATGTTGTAAGCGCCCCTGGTGGCAACAATGATGAACATGCAGGCCCTAAGGAGGCTTTCAAGTATGACTTGATTGAACATTTCAAGCACATACCTGCACGTCTGCACATCCTAGATTTGTTGCGAGTGTCTCCGCACACTCGTGATAATCTCATTTCGGAATTACAAAAGCTGAATGAGGATGTCGACAAACATGCCCCGCAAGTCCTCCAAATTGAAATGGATTACCGGGTCAAAAAGTCAGAAGCCTCCTCAAAGGGAGAAAAGAAGAAAACTGAGGGATCATGCATTGAATGCCTCTCGGTTAGAAAAGCAGCCAGTGCAACCATCGCCTTCACAAAGGATGACCTCCTACTTGGCGAAACCAGGCATAACCAACCCTTGTACTTCATAGGGTATATCAAGGAAATGCCTATGCATAGAGTTCAGATCGACCCAGGTTCTGCACTCAACCTCATCTCCACATTGGCTCTTGAAGAGTTGGGCATCCCACCCAGCAAACTGAGCCACACATCTGTATCTATCTTTGGATACGATGGGAGTACTCAAAGGCCTATTGGCAAAATCAGGTTCAAATTGCAGATCGGTGATCTTATCTCTGAGGTCACAGTGTATGCAATAAAGACCCCTTCATGCTACAACATCCTTCTCGGACGCCCTTGGATCCATGAGAATGGTGTTGTCCCTTCAACTCTACATCAATGCATCAAGTTTGTTGGCGACGACGGCATGATACATCGAGTCTTTGCGGACAGAAAACCCTTCAAAGGTAAAGAAGTCCACTTCGCAGACTCACAGATGTATGAAGGTGAAAAAAAAAAGAGGCCATTGCCTAAAGATTCTCCACTCAGAGATGATCTCCCAGACGAACCAGTCTACAATGTGGAGACTTTCTCACAAAGTGCCTCCTGGGACATGTACTTTGACGGTGCAACCAGGACAAATGAAAAAAGACAGCTGATCTCGGGAGTTGGCATCCTCTTTGTTAGCCCCGACAAATACATGATTCCACACGCTTTCTCGCTACTGGAACCATGCACAAACAATGCAGCTGAATATCAAGCTCTGATCTTAGGATTGGAACTCGCCATCGAATCCGGTATCACCATGCTGGAAGTCTTTGGAGACTCTCAACTGATCGTCAACCAGATGAATCAGAAATTTGAAGTCAGGAAGCCAGATTTGCTGCCCTACTACAACAAGGCACAATCACTTCTGCAAAAGTTTGACATCTGTCACATCACCCACATTCGCAGAGGTGAAAACATACGTGCAGATGCCCTAGCCGGACTTGCCGCATCCATGGCAATCCAGGAAGGGGAAAACATGCAAATCACAGTGTGCGAAAGGAGAATCCTTCCTCCTCTTAACACACATCAAGCAGTTGCTGAATGCCACCAAGTGGTCGGAAGTCGGATTTCAATCCTTCAAACTTCAATTGGCGACTGGAGGGATCCGTTCATTGATTACATTATGTTCGGAATCCTACCTGAAGATCCAAAAGAACGGGTAAGCGTCCAAAGGCGAACCCAAGCTTCCATTTGGATATTCCTTCAAAAATCCTTTACAGGAAATCCTTCAACGGAGTACTTCTACGCTGCTTGTCACAACAAGAGGCTGAAGAAACACTCAAAGAAGTTCATGCTGGTCTTTGTGGAGCTCATCAGGCTGGACCTAAGCTCTATGATCAGATAAAAAGGTTAGGATATTACTGGCCTACCATGGTAGCTGACGCAATGGAATTTGCTAAACGCTGCCAACAATGCCAAGTTCATGGAGATTACATTCACATGCCTCCAGAATGGCTGCATCCTACAGCGATCTCATGGCCTTTCGAAGCCTGGGGTATGGACATCATAGGTCCTATTTCTCCCCCTTCAAGCAAAGGTCATCGCTTCATCTTCGCCGCTACGGATTACTTCTCCAAGTGGTCAGAAGCATTTGCGTTTAACGAAATGAAGACCTCATCAGTCCTTCAGTTCCTGCGCACCAACATCATTTGTCGTTTCGGCATACCCAAAAGATTCGTCCATGATAACGGACCACAGTTCCGGGATCATCGATTCTACAGGTTCTGCGACAAATACAAAATCCAAAGCTGTCCTTCGACTCCATACAATCCGGCAGCAAACGGGTTAGCAGAAGCTTTCAACAAGACACTCTGCAAAATCCTCAAAAAAATGGTCTCTAGTCACAAAAGAGACTGGAGCGACAAAATGTCCGAAGCTTTGTGGGCCTATCGAACCACCGTTCGAGGACCAACCCATAGCACACCATTCTCCTTGGTCTATGGATGCGAAGCTGTCGTGCCCCTTGGAAGTACAAATTCCTTCCTTGAGGGTATCCTTGCAAAATGACATGACTCAAGAAAGCAATGTCAAATTGCGACTCCATGAGCTGGACAATCTCGATGAGAAACGGCTCGAAGCTCAACAAAGCATTGAACTTTACCAAGCACGTATGGCAGGATCTTTCGATAAAAAGGTCAGGCAACGCGCCTACAAAAAGAGTGACTTGGTTCTTGCGGTAAAAAGACCAATGGTCTTCGCTCACAAGTCCAAAGGCAAATTTGAGCCAAAATGGGAGGGACCCTACGTCATCGACAAGGTTTTCTCTAACGGCGCATATGCACTCCTAAACATGGAAGGTGACAGATGTATGCTGCCCATCAACGGCAAGTTCTTAAAGCGGTACTACCCTTGAAGACTTACCCAACTGGGTAAGAGCAATGCCTGTACGGCCAAAAACCGGTTTCCAGGTACACGCTCGCTAAACCCACCCTTTTTTAGAATTTTCATGTCAAATTTTGAAATTTCTAGAAATCTAAAACAATGCTTACTTTCATCGTTTCATTGTTCAAAAAAAAAAATCCAAGTTTAGGAACCTTTCCCTAACTTGACCAAAATTTTCAACCCTTGAACCCAAAATTCATGGTTTGAAACAAAATCCGGATTCAGGGATTTCCACCCTAGTCCACCCTGCCTTTTACCGCCAAAGTGGTTTTAGGTCAAAACTTATAACCCTCGTGTCTTTAAACAAAAAAAATGGTTTTTCAAAAACCGCGAGGAAGCGACGCTTAGTCGATACTCGCACAAATCGGAAGCAAGCGAACCACGTTCGACACTTCCAAAATCGCAGGGAAGCGACATTTCGTCGGTACTTGCAAAATCCAAAACTGTGGAGATGCAACATTTCAGTTGATATCCACAACCCAAATTTCAAAGGTTCGAAAAAAACCTAAAAAACTGTGGAGACGCAACATTTCAGTTGATATCCATAACCCAAAGGTTCGAGAAAACCACAAATTTCAAAAATCGTGGGGAAACGACATCAAGTCAGTACCCGCAAAACCAAAATTTTTGAAAAGCAAGGATGCGACATTCCATCGATACTTGCACCCAAATCCGCGAGGATGCGACATTCCATCGATACTCGCAACCGAATGAGCAAGGATGCGACATTCCATCGATACTTGCAAGAACATTCAGCAGGGAGGCGACTTTTAGTCGATACTTGCATTTTTTGAAAACCAAACCGGCTATAAATGCCATCAAAACAGGCTATAAATGCCATCAAAACAGGCTATAAATGCCACAAACCGGCTATCAATGCCACCAAAAACAAAACCGGCTATCAATGCCACAAACCAAAAAAAAAAACTTGGATTTCAAAAAAAAACCCGGCTATCAATGCCACCAAAACAAAACCGGCTATCAATGCCACCAAAACAAAACCGGCTATAAATGCCACCAAAACCCGGCTATCAATGCCACCAAAACAAAACAGGCTATCAATGCCACCAAAAACCGGCTATCAATGCCATCAAAACAAACCGGCTATCAATGCCACCAAAATTGGCTATAGATGCCACACACAAAAAAAAAAACTCGGCTATCAATGCCACAAGAAAAGCTGGCTCTCATGCCAAAATTGGCTTCCATGCCACAAACAAAAACCTGCCTTTTATGCCAAAACAATCACTTGACAAAAGATTTTCACAAAATGACGACCTTTTGATCAAATCCCATTTAGCAATTACTTTTATCACAAAAAGATTCAAGTGAGCGTAGGGATAACAAAAAAAAAAAGGAAGAGCATCCCATTTAGCAATTACTTTTATCACAAAAAGATTCAAGTGAGCGTAGGGATAACAAAAAAAAAAAGAGTACCAAAAAATACATGTGGTACCAAAAAAAAAAGAGAGAGAGAAAGTGTTCACAAGCACTACAAAAAATAAGTACCAAAAAAAATACAAGTGGTACCAAAAAAAAAGAAAAGAGAGAAGGATGGTTTCTGTAAAAAAAAATATACAGGAGCTCAATCAAAAATGGTCTCCAGCCAAGAGTTCAGCTCCCCAAGCAAACTTTTAGCCTCAGCCGTCAAGGATTCCAAGGCACGCTTCTTCACGAACCTGCCATGAGATGCTGGAGTGGGCTGTACCCCTTCTTTCACACCAGGAAGCTTACCTCGAGCAGTTTGCCATTGTTCCTCCTCATCAGACTTCCTTTTGAGAACCCGTTCGGCATCTGCAACCTGGTGAATCAGAGCACTCTCCCTGTCGCGAGCTTCTATTATGGCAGTCCACTTGGCAGCGACTTGTGCCTGCAAATGCTCAAGACGTTTCCTGGCCTCATCGACCTCCCTGTCAAGGATGTTAAGGTCATGTGTCAGCCTGATGATGGCTATCTCTTCTAAGTTCCTCTTTTGGACTGCCTGCTTCTTGCTTTCTGTAGCCTCATCCAGGTCAGACTTAGCCTTATCAGCAGGGTCCAGGAACATCTCCTTGAAGAACTGGTCATCAGCCAAACTCACGGTCTCAAACCACTTGTCACCCAGTGCAATGATCCTATCAACGATCGCCCTGGCACCTGTGACATCTAGACCAGCCTCTCCAGCATCACTGAGAATCTCCTGCACATGCTGGATCATGCTAAATCCAGCTTCCAAGTGCCCAGAAAAGAGAGTCTCAATCCAAGAGCTCAGAACTCGCATCACCACCTTCTTCGCAAAAAGAAGAGATGGCCCAGCTGAGGATTCGCCCAACTCCGTTGGTCGGCTACTCATATCATCATCTGTTGGAAGAGTAGCAAAAGAACTCTTTCCAGTTGAAGCTGCTCCTGCTCGGGAAGGAATCTCAGCGCGTGGAATCTCCTCAATATTGTCAGAGCTGGTCCCAGGAATCTCTACCTCTGGATCACCCTCTGGCATCTCTTGCTCTGGAAGCGACGGATCCTCCTCTGCCACTTCAAAACCTGCAAAAGAAACACAAAAAGGTATGAATATGACCCTGTTTGAAAATCAATATCAGGGTTATAACTACAAAATACCTTCTTCGACGACTGGTGGAACACTTTCCTCCTCCATGAACTCATCGGAAGCATCATCAACATTTGCGTCTATCGATGGTTCAAAGTCATCGGAATCCTGTGGCAAGTCAGCTGGCAAAAAAAAAAAAAATGTGTTAGCAAACCGAGTCACAAACAAAAAAAAAGGAGCAAAAGAAGTCGTACCAATTGGAGATTCTGGATTTACTCCAGAGTCCCTCGGTTCTTCTTCAGGTGCCTCAACAGGATCCATCACCACGTCATCGGTTGGGACCTCAGGCATCACCAAGTCTTCCTCTGCTAAAAAAAAAAAAAGAAGAAAAGCAGAAAACAAGAAGCAAATCATAACATGGAAAAAATCCCATGAAAAGAAATGGAAAGAGAAAAAGGAAGAATCATACCTTCACCGACGGTCTCTTCTTCTCGGCTTCTCTTCTCTGGAGGCTCGTCAGCATCCACTGGCACATCCTCATTGATAGTAAGAGGAACTTCCAAGTTAGGAGAGTCCTCATGCTGCCCCTTGCTGCGATGATGACTCCTCCTCCTCTTACCTCTGCGGGCTCGCTTCTTAGAGGAACCTGCCCCGCTGTCAGAGTCAGGTTTCCCACTTGACTCCTCACTAGATGGTCTGCTCTTGCCAGTAGACTCCACGGAAGCTTGCCTCTGTGCCGATTGCATCCAAGCACCAAGTTCGGCTTCCTCCTGTTCTAGCTGCTCCAAAGCCTCATCAGGTATTTCTCGAACAACTTCAGAACCAATGACGCCCTGGTCACCGAGAAAGCCTATCTTGTGCTTCTCTCCAGAAAGGAAGGCCCAAACTTCCTCTCGCCGGACGCCATCCGACTTTCCAAGGCCCTTTCCAGATGCCAGCTTCACATCAAGCTCCTTCTTGGAAAGCCCCCGATATGCCGAGAAGCTCTCCGCGAACCACTTCGCAAAGCCGGCAGTCCGGGAAGTCAGCAACACAGGATAAGAAATCATGGCTGTAGTGTCTTCAGCACTATAGAAAGCCCATGCATTTCTCCCATCCTGTAAGCCTCCAAAGCGCTTCACCATGCTTGAAGGCGCTCCAACAACGCCTTGAGAAAAGCCCAGCTGCAAAGCAAAGCGAGAAGGTACATACGGCTGGATGTCGACGAAAAGATGTCTACGGTACACCATCGTGCCGACACGTATGCTGAAAAGCCACTCTCTCTCTGCATTTGTCAAGGAATAATGCCTTCCCGACCCCGCCCTGGTAGAGTCTCGGGAGGCACCAAAATCAAAAGCCTTCTTCCGCAACTCCGGAGAAAGCTTCAATGAAGATTGCCCCATCTCGACGTCCCTGAACCGTCGGATCCTCATGCGGGCAAACAAAAGTGATTCGGACACGGCTTTGCCCTTAGCCAGTCGAATCATCAGAGGATCATCATCCTGAGCAGCACCCAGCCGGTGGAAGCCAGGACAGTGGTATACATACCACGAATAAAAGATATGGGCTGAAAATACCCTATTCATGGGAAGCCCAAGCCGAACCAAAAAAGCAGCAGCCTGCAGCTCGGTACACAGGTAGGAGTAAAGAGCTGGCACCAAAGCAAGCTGCTCTCCAAACGCCATCTGACAAGCCGGAAAAATACAATGCGGCCTGATGTGCGTTCCATCTCCTCCAGCAAAAACAGCCTCACCAAGCCAATAAGTGAGGTAAACAGCGAGATCTCTCCGCAGTGCAATGTCAGAACATATGGCATTTGTACTTGCACAGAAATCTCTCAACTCTTCTTGCATGGCCAAGATCTTCTTTGAACTTGGATCCTGAGCTCCGGCTTCCTGGGTCACGCTATCAGAAGACTCCCTACTATCAAAAAAGTTGGGGAATGAAGAGCTAAAACTCTTCCAACTGCTGGATCTAACTTTCAAACCCCCCTTCTCCTTCAAAAAATCATAGAAGGCGACGAGCTGAAAGTATAGAAGCCTGAACTCCTCAGACTGCCCCTCGAGGACGCTGTCAATCGGCATAAACTCCTCATAGAGCTTGCCGAGGATGGGCAATCCGGTAATAGCGCTCAGCTCCTTCAAAGAAAAACCAATCTCACCATTCGTCACAACGAAGGTATTGGTTTGTGGGAGGAATGACTCCTTCATAGCCATGAAGGCCTCGTCGGAAAAGATCACGGTCTCCCTAAAGGCGCGGACCGCATCAAAAATCCCGGCCTCCTTCAAAACGGCGCCACCAATCAGCAGGACGCGATCAGTCCACGACTTCCACTCGGAGTCAGCATTGAAGCGGCCACGAAGTCGGAAAGGCTTGATCCAATTGCTGCCGTCACCACTGAAAATACCAAGGCCCACCGGTCTCAAATCGACCGACAGATAATCAGAGCCCTGGTAGCCGCTGGATGGCATCAACAGGTCCATATCAACAGGCGACCTCTCCGTATATCCAGGAGAACCGCCAACAAAAACCCCGGTCTTGATTACATTTGTCCTTCTCACCCAGCTTGGAGGATCTTCCCTCTTAGTGCACGTGGGGGCAAGGCTCAGAATCGAGACGGTGCGATCAAACGTCGACCGGGTAGCAACAGTCTTCTTCTCACCATCTGCTGTGAAAGAAAACTGAAAACATCTCCTCTGGTATGTCATGTCATCAGGGACTGCATCACCAAAGAAGAAGGTAGGCTTCGGCAAAACGCTCTGATCTTCCATCACCCATGGACGACTGCTTACCATGATCTTATAGAATTCCTCTTTGTTAGGATTTCGTATTGCAATTTGATGGATGCATTATCATTTTAGCATCTCATGATTCTTCACACAAACATTGAGTTAAATATCTTGAAATCTGATTTTCTACATGCATTGTTTTTAAATATTGTAAATCTTATAGTTTGTGCATGTTTTGGATTTAAATCTTGGATGCATTGTTTTTGAAAAGAATTTTTACAAATCAAGCTAGCCAATGTTTTAAAGTCTTAAATCTTTTATGGCATTTTATGTTTCATGATTTAAAAAAAAAAGCACTTAGATGATTTAAAATCATGTTTCCAAGCTTGGTTTAATGGCCCAAAAATCCCCACAAGAAAATACTTTGAAAAATGCAAGTTGGGATTTTTGTCTAAGGCTGTTGGTCAACCGACGTCAAGCAGTCGGTCAACCGACAGTGGAACCGAGGCCAACCGAGAGGCTCTGTCGGTCCCATTTCCAGAGAGCTACAAATTTCAGACCTTTTCTGTCGGTCAGCTCGTCGGCTCTTATCGGTCCACCGACGGTGCATAAAATTTCAGACCAAGGACTCGTCGGTTCCAAAACCAGACAGCTACATTTTCAGCATTTTTGAGCTGTCGGTTCATCTGTCGGTTCCTTGTCGGTCAACCGACAAATGAGGGTTAACCGACAGATGTGTAACGGTCAGAAAACTTTCGAAAACATGACCGTTGCCTAGTGACCGTTGAGGTGTCGGTCGACCGACACCTACCTGTCGGTCGACCGACAGGTATCCGTTGGCAGCTTTTTTCTATAAAAGCAAGCTCATTCCTTTGGCCAAAGTTGATGATTTTTAAGCCATTCTTGAAGAGCTTTGAGGCCAAAGAAAGGGGAAGAGCTAAGGAAGGCTAATGGGTCATTAGGAAAAGCTAAAGCTTGGATTAATGAAGTTAAACCACCAAGTAAGCTTTGCCTTTTATTAATCATATGTTTTTATGCTTTGTCTAAATTATTGGTAAATGATTTTTAGCATATTAACTATGATGTGTTGAATCCATTCTTCTCTTAATCTTTGATTTTAGTTATTGGATTCTTCACCTAAATTCTAAACAAGTTTGTTTTAGAGATCTTCTTAAATCATGCTTTACCAAAACCTTTGATTTCATTAATAGCATGATTCATTAACTTGTTTGAATCTTTCTTTGTTGTTTTCATTCATTTGAATCTTAGTTAAACCTTTATTTTTGAAAACAACATAGCACATGCATCACTTGATTAATCTTAATCATTTTCATACAACTTGTGATCTTTAGATTTTCATATCATTCACAAGTTTGTAATTGTTCAAGTGATTTGCATTTTACTTCAATCATATCTTTTTATGTGCATCAAACTTTTAAATGCTTTTAGCATAAATTGATTGGGCTTTCATTTTCAACTTGATTGAAGTATTCACACACACACTTCATGAGCATTCATCTTTGCATTACTTAGAGTGTTGTGTGAGTTGGCTTTACACTTTCATATTCGCCTATCTAGAGGCAATTTTATTTGAGCTTAATTGTAATCTCTTAGAGTGTTTTGTGAAGACACTTTCTTTGAGAAAAATCATTTGATTGTAAGGTTATTGCTTAGCCATATAAAAGCATTGTGTATAGGTTGTTGTTTAGCCTAGAAAAACAACATTGTAAAGGTTATTGCTTAGCCTAGAAAAGCATAGTTGTAGAGGTTATTGCTTAGCCTATTGAAAAGCATACTTAGTGGAAATCCGGTGGGGTGTTGGATACACAAGCCGGTAGTGGATGTAGGCATTGAGGCCGAACCACTATAAATGATTGTGTAGTGGTGATTGATTTGTGGTGATTGTTTGTTTAAGCTTCCGCATTTTGTATGTTAATCATCACATGTGACTAGTTAGTTGTAAAGAAATTAAAATTGATCATAATTAGTCATTAAGTGTAGATCACCCTATTCACCCCCCCTCTAGGGTTAGGATCTTGGACTTACAAGTGGTATCAGAGCAAGGTTACTCCATTTAGGGCTTAAACACCCGGAGTAGATCCTTAATCTAGATCAAAACCCTAGTGTTGCCTTTCTATGAAAATCATTAGAATGGATTCCACTATGCTTGACCTTGTAGATTCTAGTGTAGATTCCTCTAGACCCCTTCTTCTTCCATCTATTGGAGATTCTAGCATTAAAATTAATGAATCTATATTTAATTTAAAAGAAGAAGAATATGATGAAAATGAAGCTTATGAGGAATTGTACACATGGTCCTTAGAGCTTTCTAAGAAGAATAAAAAATTAAAAGAAGAATCTAAAAGGCTAAACCAAGAATTAGTCTCTTCTAAAAATGAACTTAGAGAAAAAGATGAATTAATAAATTGTGTAGAATCTAAGTTCATGATCTCTTTACATAATCTATCTAATATTAAAGATGACATAAGAGAATCAAAGATAGATTATGATAATCTTAATAAGGAAAATTCAAAACTAAAAGATCAATTAAAAAGGCAAGATGAAATCATTAACAATTTAGAATCCAAGTTAACCATTTATATGGAAAATTTATCTAATGCACAAATTAAGATAAAAACTCTAGAACTTGGTTCTAATGTGATTAATGAAGTTAAATTTGAATTAAAACTTGCCCATGAAGAGCTAAACAACTTTAAGGGAATTGAAAATGAATTAACAAAAGTTAAAAATGAAAATTCAACCCTTAAAAACCAAGTCACTCAACTTGAAAGTTATAAACTAAAATATGAGTGCAAATTTACCCATAGTGAAGAAAAATTTGAAAAATTATTTAAATTGGGTAAATCTAAAAGAGATAGGACGGGTCTTGGATTTAATAGGAATATTTCTCATGATCCTTTAATCACCAACACATTTGTGAAAGGTGAGTCCTCATTCTCTAGCACTCACACTTCCTTGCCCAAAAGTAAATGCAATTATTGTGGCATTGAAGGACATTTTAGGTTTGAGTGCAAACAAAGAAGAAGCTATGTGTCTAAACCCATCTTTGAACCAAAGAAAGTAAAATCAAACTCTTTGGTGGATAAGACACTAAAAATCAAGGAAGACTCCAAGAAGACTAAACAAGTTAAACCTATTAAAAAGGAGTCTCCTAAAATAGATTCTAAAAAGTTTAAACAAGTTAAACCAACTTTAAAAGAATCTATAAATAAAAAGCTTCTCAATCTATCTCCCTTAAATCAAAACATGAAAGAACTTTTGAAGAAATTTGCAAAGTTAAATCTAAAATTCGAAAGTCAAATAAAGGGAGAAAATAAGAAGAAAAGAAAAATGGCTCAATCCCCTAAGCAGAAAAGTCACCAACCTCAAAAGACTAATCACCAACCTAAGCCAAATTTAGTTAAATCTAAACATCATGGTGATAAGTCTAAATTGAAAATATATCAAGTCAAATCTCCGATAGTTGGTGAGACTTTTAAGATGGACCTCAAAGACCAACCCTCTCAAGACCTTAGGTGGATTCCCAAAGTTATATACTTAGACAAACCTTAAGGCCTTAGACCTCTTTGACCAACCTATCCTTTATAGGTAAATCCTTTTGTTGGTCATGATTGCATATGCATTTTTGTTCTTTCATAAGTTACATTTCTTAAAATGCATTGTTCCCTTATAATCAATTGATTTTGTCTTCATGTACTTAACTAGTTACATATCATGGTTTTCAAAATCATTTGATTATATTTTCAACATGTTAGATTTGCTTCTTGTTCATTTAGTTATATCTCTTGCAATTCTATACATGTTCAATTGATTATGGTTTCAAAGCTTTATTAGCTAGATCTTTCATAATCAATTGATATTGTAAAATCATTTGTTTGGATGTCTTTGTAAAATTTGTTTTGAAAAACAAATGATTTAAATGAATTTGGATTTTCCATGAACTTTCTAAGTTATATCTTTTGGTATGGAAAATATGTATTCAATTTGTATGAACTCTAGTAGTTATATTCTTTGGAATACAAATTGATTATTGATAATGTGTTATCTTCAATTTCATACTCATTTTGTCCATTGTTGGATTTTGCTTATGATTTGAAGATTGTATGAATTGAAAATGTTTTCAAGCTTTGTTAGTTATATTCATTCAAACATTTTCTTTTGACTATATTTCCTTGTGCTAATAAATATATGTTTTAGAAGGAAATACTTGTTATATGCTATTTGCAACTTTGCTCATTTAGTTTCCTTCTTGATGTGCAAATATCATATAGTTTCTTGTATGGTTGTGATCTTATTTACATTTGTAAAAACCATACTAGAACTCTAAAATCCATCCTTTGTACTTTCTGATCATTATTTATGATATGGATGGTTATGATGTTGATTCATGTGTATTTTTCTTATTGATATCATTCTTTATACATGTTTCAACTTCATAGTAGTGTGCTTGATCATATGGACCTCTTTGAAATCCATTCCTTGTATTTCTTAGTTATATCTATTGTTTGATGGATGTCTTAGATGTTGAATTCATATGATCTTGACACTTTGAAAATTGCATGCTTCACAAAGTTATATCATTTTAATGCAATTTATGATGCTCATCACTATGCTCATTAGTTATATCATTTAAAGTGATGAATATCCTTTTGTGATGCTTGATTTTGTAATTGTCACATTTTATTAGCATCATAATCTACATGTTGCCTCCTCTCATTGCTCTTATAGGTAAATCACATGACCACCATGTTTATGTTTTCATAATCTTGGTTGGTTAATGGTGAGGTTAGGCTTCATGATTGAACTTCATTTCATTCATCTTGTGCATGATAGTTATATCCAATGATTGTATGAAATGAATTCAAAACTTTCATAGCATAATGATTTTCATAGTTATAATGATTAATGCTATGTTTAGTATAACCTTTTGACCTTGCTCTTTACTTACCCTATAGCTTATCCGTAATTTGGCATCTTTATATTGGTAATTTGATCAATTTGTACTTCAATAATAAATTATCATTATCAATTGGTATCTAATTCTTCTCTTGAAGTTAACCCTCAATTGGTTAAATCATCTTCTTCTTGCACCTATTAGTTAAATCCTTGTCAAAAGTTTGACAAAAGAAGAGTATGGATTGAGGGGGAGTAAACCTTCTAAGGAAGCATTAGAGTTGATCAAATCCACCCTTATATTGGCTCTGTACCCTTATAGCCTGTCTACCTATGCATGATGCCCTGTTATATATTTCATTTTCGATTTCTTTTATTAACAGGTGCTACTAAAAGGTATTTTCCTTGTTTCATGTGTGTAGGTACCCCTCCTCATTTGGTACTTTGCAATTTAATGGCAAAGGGGGAGAATAATAACAAGCTTGGAGAAGGGGAGAAGTTCTCAAGTTTAATGGCAAAGGGGGAGAAAGAACTAAGGGGGAGAAAGAGTATTCAAGCTACCCAAAGGGAGAGAATGCATTGGAGAGAATGCATGGTCAAAGGGGGAGAAAAGAAATGAAGAATGAAGAAAGCTTGGGAGCTAAAGAAGATGCTTGGTTTAAAGAAAGGAAGATGATGAGAAAGCTTGAAGATTGATCAAGCTCCAAGCATTAAGAAGAATGAAGTTAGAGCCCAAGCTAAAGTGAAGAAGCATCCAAGAAGATTTCAAGGATTGTCCAGCCAAGGAGGAGCTGAAGACTACGTGTGGAGATTTAGTGTTGAGCAAAGTTTGCCAACATATAAAAGGTTTGCCATCAAATTGCAAAGGGGGAGATTGTTAGGATTTCGTATTGCAATTTGATGGATGCATTATCATTTTAGCATCTCATGATTCTTCACACAAACATTGAGTTAAATATCTTGAAATCTGATTTTCTACATGCATTGTTTTTAAATATTGTAAATCTTATAGTTTGTGCATGTTTTGGATTTAAATCTTGGATGCATTTGTTTTTGAAAAGAATTTTTACAAATCAAGCTAGCCAATGTTTTAAAGTCTTAAATCTTTTATGGCATTTTATGTTTCATGATTTAAAAAAAAAGCACTTAGATGATTTAAAATCATGTTTCCAAGCTTGGTTTAATGGCCCAAAAATCCCCACAAGAAAATACTTTGAAAAATGCAAGTTGGGATTTTTGTCTAAGGCTGTTGGTCAACCGACGTCAAGCAGTCGGTCAACCGACAGTGGAACCGAGGCCAACCGAGAGGCTCTGTCGGTCCCATTTCCAGAGAGCTACAAATTTCAGACCTTTTCTGTCGGTCAGCTCGTCGGCTCTTATCGGTCCACCGACGGTGCATAAAATTTCAGACCAAGGACTCGTCGGTTCCAAAACCAGACAGCTACATTTTCAGCATTTTTGAGCTGTCGGTTCATCTGTCGGTTCCTTGTCGGTCAACCGACAAATGAGGGTTAACCGACAGATGTGTAACGGTCAGAAAACTTTCGAAAACATGACCGTTGCCTAGTGACCGTTGAGGTGTCGGTCGACCGACACCTACCTGTCGGTCGACCGACAGGTATCCGTTGGCAGCTTTTTTCTATAAAAGCAAGCTCATTCCTTTGGCCAAAGTTGATGATTTTTTAAGCCATTCTTGAAGAGCTTTGAGGCCAAAGAAAGGGGAAGAGCTAAGGAAGGCTAATGGGTCATTAGGAAAAGCTAAAGCTTGGATTAATGAAGTTAAACCACCAAGTAAGCTTTGCCTTTTATTAATCATATGTTTTTATGCTTTGTCTAAATTATTGGTAAATGATTTTTAGCATATTAACTATGATGTGTTGAATCCATTCTTCTCTTAATCTTTGATTTTAGTTATTGGATTCTTCACCTAAATTCTAAACAAGTTTGTTTTAGAGATCTTCTTAAATCATGCTTTACCAAAACCTTTGATTTCATTAATAGCATGATTCATTAACTTGTTTGAATCTTTCTTTGTTGTTTTCATTCATTTGAATCTTAGTTAAACCTTTATTTTTGAAAACAACATAGCACATGCATCACTTGATTAATCTTAATCATTTTCATACAACTTGTGATCTTTAGATTTTCATATCATTCACAAGTTTGTAATTGTTCAAGTGATTTGCATTTTACTTCAATCATATCTTTTTATGTGCATCAAACTTTTAAATGCTTTTAGCATAAATTGATTGGGCTTTCATTTTCAACTTGATTGAAGTATTCACACACACACTTCATGAGCATTCATCTTTGCATTACTTAGAGTGTTGTGTGAGTTGGCTTTACACTTTCATATTCGCCTATCTAGAGGCAATTTTATTTGAGCTTAATTGTAATCTCTTAGAGTGTTTTGTGAAGACACTTTCTTTGAGAAAAATCATTTGATTGTAAGGTTATTGCTTAGCCATATAAAAGCATTGTGTATAGGTTGTTGTTTAGCCTAGAAAAACAACATTGTAAAGGTTATGCTTAGCCTAGAAAAGCATAGTTGTAGAGGTTATTGCTTAGCCTATTGAAAAGCATACTTAGTGGAAATCCGGTGGGGTGTTGGATACACAAGCCGGTAGTGGATGTAGGCATTGAGGCCGAACCACTATAAATGATTGTGTAGTGGTGATTGATTTGTGGTGATTGTTTGTTTAAGCTTCCGCATTTTGTATGTTAATCATCACATGTGACTAGTTAGTTGTAAAGAAATTAAAATTGATCATAATTAGTCATTAAGTGTAGATCACCCTATTCACCCCCCCTCTAGGGTTAGGATCTTGGACTTACACTCTCCCTTGAGAGTGATCAGTCGCTGCCTCATCTCATCTCTGTTGAGGGAGTCGCACTCTTCCAAATTTCTCTCAACATACTGGACCTTCTCAAAAGCCTGCTGAACGGCCGGATTAGAAGATCTAGAAGATCGACGAGGTACGCTTGTAGCAGGCTCTTTACCCTTGTTCGCTCTGGAGGAACCACCTGAAAAGGATGGAAAAGAAAAAGATCAAACATCAAAATGACAGAATCTCGCTAAAGAAAATCTGGCGAAATTTTGACATGATAACGGGGCAATTCCGAAGAAAAGGAACTATCCCGAAAGAAATAAGAAAGCTTGAAGATGGGCTCAACATCGCTGCGAGCTCCGAAACTCCAAACTTTCGAAACCTCAAAGTCTCCGCAAAATCAGGAAGGGCTCAACATTACTGCGAGCTCCAAATTCCCAAATTTGCGAAAACTTCCAGGTATGCTATCACATCATGCTACAAATTTAATTTACAAATTGAATGCATGCATGAACATCTTGGTTTGCGAAAAAAAAAATGCATTATCATGATGAGCAAAAAGAAAAAAAAAAAAAAAGAAGAAAAGAAACTTTCTCAAAAAAAAAAAAGGGAAAGAAAACAAAAAGAAAAAGAAAAAGAAACTTTCTCTAAAAAAAGAGGGGAAAGAAAACAAAAAACGAAAAGAAAAGAAACTTTCTCTAAAAAAAAAAAAGAGAGGGGGAAAGAAAACAAAAAAAAAGAAAGAAAAGAAACTCTCTCAAAAAAAAGGGGGGAGGAAAAAAAAAAAAACAAAAAAAAAGAGAAAAAAAAGAGGGCTGGCCCACAGGCCGTGGCCCACAGGCCACGTGGCCGTACGGCCAGATCCGTACGGATCTGTCCGTACGGCCCACACAAAAAAAAAAACATGAAAAAAAAAGAAAGCAAAAAAAAAAAAACCCGTGTGAAAAAAAAGGGAGGCAAACACGTGGAAAAGAAAAAAAAAAGAAGAAAAGAAAAGAAAGAAACAAAAAAAAAAGAAAGAACTTTATTTTTCCTACAATGGAGTTTTCTTGAAAAAAAAAGGAGAACTTACTTGAAGCCATTGATGGAGAAGAAGAAGAAAAGTCTTGAAGATCTTGAAGAAGAAGAACTTTTGGTCTTGAAGCCCTCTTGAGATTATTGCAAAAGAAAGTAATAAGAGCAAGAGATCCAACCTTCTCCTTGCTTTTATAGAGGAGAGCAAACCAAAGAAGGAAAGAAGAAAGAGGTAAGTGTTACTAATTAGTAACCTTACCAAAAGAAAGAGATTAGAAAGATTCTTTCCCAAAGAAAGATATCTTGAAGGATTTTCTCTCAAAAAGGATCGATGACGGATTCTTTCCCAAAAGAAAGATATCTTGAGATATCCTATCCCAAAATAAAGGGATCATGAGAGATTCTCTCCAAGTAAAGATATTCTTAGATATTCTCTATCCAAATGAGATATTTTTGGATATTCTTTACAAAAATGACACCATATGAGATCTAAGCCATTTCAAAAGCTTAAGGTCCCATGGGTTAGCCCATATGAGCCAGGTTTGACCACCTAGGCACACAAAAAAAAAAAAAAAAAAAAAATTTTGGGCTTTTAGTCAAAGAGAAATCCCTCTTACCAAGAGCATACAAAAATGGTTCCATGCCTCTTTTGAGTTGATTGGACCATACAAAGAAAATTCCAAGCCCCATGAGCTTCCAAAAATCAAACCATCCAGCCTCATCTACCAAATTGAGCCAAAATCTTGAAATTGACATTCCACAAAAATCAAACCAAATCCTGGTCCCCTAACTTGCCACATACAGCCTGTTAGGTCACAAGACCAAAATCAAAAACCAAAACCTGATCCCCTAACTTGCCACATACAGCCTGTTAGGTCACAAGATCAAAACCAAAATTGATCCCCCAACATTCCACATACAGCTTGTTGGGTCACACGATCAAAACCAAACCCGACCCCCTAACTTGCCACATATAGCCTGTTAGGTCACAAGGTCAAAACCCAAATCCACATCCCTGATGTCATCTTCAAAACTTTGCCTCGAGATGGTACGTGATCCCTTTCACTACCATAAAATTCCCCTGGAAGCTCAAAAGGCTACAAATACCAAAAAGAAAGACTGCTCAAAGACTCTTGGTCAAGTCACAGGCTCTCCTTCGAAAATCTCTTCGAGGCACATTGACTACAAAAGTTAAGCAACTCATCGCTGTACCTCGAGGGGGCATTTGTTGACACCAAAAATGTCACTTTGCCTCTTCAAGATCCAAAGAGCTACATGAAGTCGCAACCTGCCATAAATAGGCAATGCTGCTTCCAAAAATCAAATCTAGTCAGAATCAAACAAAAACTGCAAGATTCTTCCAGACAGCCAAAAGAGGAGTACACAAGAAGTTTCGGGCCATTTCAAAATCATTTGGCCTAACTTCGCTTCTCCGACAGCCGAAAAGGAGCTCTCGGCGGCAAAAGCTCTCCGGGACCATGGTTCCCAAGACAGAGCCTATGGATCATCTTAAAATGACTCCAATAGGTTCCCTGTCAAATTTCAAGTCAATCGGACATCGGTTGACCGCACATCAAACCGCGACATCTTCATCGCGACAAAAAGCAAGTCTACAGGTGATAGGACCCCAAACGGCTTTAAAACTCAAACAAAAGCCTATGGTTGGTCTTATTTATTGCTCAGGAGGCTTCACACCAAATTTCAGGTCATTCCGACATCGTTTGGCCCAGTTTCAGCTTCTGACGGAAAATCGGCAGCTCTGCGCGACAAAGTCTTCGGCTTTCTCAGGAAATTGGAAACTTTGCAAAATAAAATGCAAGGATTCTCATCAGGTTTCCTACAAAGAAATCAGGCCAATAAATGGTCAAAATGTCAAGGAAAAGTACAGGAGAAAAAAGAATAAAAAAACAGCAAAAACGGACGCAAAACGGGACACGAAAAGGGGAAAACCCCCCCAGGGTCGCAGGCCCCTGCGACCCTGGGCCAGGGTCGCAGGCGACCTTGGAACCCGGGGTCGCCGGGAAAGCCCCGGAAACCCCGGTTTTCGTCGTTTTTTCGCGATTCGAGGAGCCCAGCCTCTGGTACTTTCCAAAATTCATGCTTTTGAGACACCAAGTCCTCTGACATCCGTCCAAAACACGGGTCAATCATCAAAAGTATCGAAAACAATATTGATCGCCACCCGGTCAACCAAAAAAAGTGTGCTTTCTACCCGACCGATCGAGAAATCGACAGGACAGATGGCACCGACCCGCTGTTGGCAACAAACACCTGAAATTATATGGTCATCTGATGTCGATCTACATGAAGATCCATCGATGATCATCAACAGAAGAATCCCAAAAGACGTGGCACGGCCCGCGACTCTTCAGCTGCTCGGCGACCACTTAATGCGATTAATTGACTAGCTTTATTATAGTCATTAATCCATTTCTTTGGACGGCCCAATCAGAAGCAAGCATTCGGGAGTTACAAGTCAAGAGATTCATGGCATTTAACCCATGAAACTCCTCCCATCATGGCGATTAAAGGCGATTAAATGCCCTCAATCTCCTCCGGCCAATCAGAAGCCAAGAAAAAGGAGTTACAAAATAAACAATTCAATTTTGTAACTCCTCCCATTATGCGGCTTAATGACAATAAAAGCCCATAAACCCACCTAAAAGGCTACCTAAAAGCCTATAAATAGGAGGGCTCTCCAAGAAGAGAGATCATCGACAGCAGACAGAAAAATTAGAAAAATCAGAAATCCAGAGAAAGGAAAAAGAGAGAAAACTCTGCGGAAGTTCTACACCGGCCACCACAACAAGGTGACAAAAGTCCCTTGGGGGGTACCCCCCCCAAGGTCCTTGCCTTCTCCTCCTGCCTCCAATGGCTTAGATGTGGCTTTTCTGCCCGTCTACTCGGCTTTTTATTGGATATAGGACCTCCTTTTGGTCTTTGTCTTCTAAAAACCCGAGGTTATAGCCAAGCCAAGCGAATCAATAGCATCCTCTGTTCTCATCTGCATGGATGATGGCGAAGCCCACATATGGCTTGCGACCGTCAATCTAAACGAGTCCCCCACAATCTCCTGAGAAGTTAGATCCTCCTTTTCTTGCTTTTCATTGTAGTTTGTATTTTTTTTAAAGAGACAAAAATCACAACTCTTGTCTTTCATTATTGATAAGAATTGTAAATCGGCTATAAATGCCAAAAATCGGCTATAAACGCCAAAAATCGGCTATAAACGCCAAAATCGGCTATAAATGCCAAAAAAATCGCCTTTCACGGCAAATCAAGAAAATGTCTCTTTTCTTAAATATATGTGCAATGGAAAACTTGAAAGAAGTTGATTTCCTTTTTACTTGCGAAGGTTGATCTCCGGATCACCACTTGCAATTCCAAGTAAAAATAGAAAATCTGGCACACCCACAAAAAAAGAAATGTTGATGCACGCCCCCTTCGCCCCCTGGTTACGAAAGGGTCGGAACCAAACGGACTCCCACGTCCGCCGACCTCGGTAGGAACCCGGGCATTCCGGGAGCGCGGTCCATCAAGGACAAATATATAATATAATAAGCTCGTCATAAAATGACGGTCGTCTTCGACCTACTAAGTGTAATGACCTGAATACCCCTCTATGTAATATCCATAATCGAGTCAGGTTATCACATGTACTATCTGTAAGATCCCGACCCCAATCCTTTTGTTTAGCATTGATTTAATCATGGTTTAACTTGTTAAGCGAGATTTGATTTAGTTTGACCGCGTATTTGAGTTTGACCGGATTTTTCCTTAGTCTTTGAGATTTTGAAGACCGTTGACTTTGGTTTGACCCGGTCCTTATGATTTGTATTTTTATGGGAAATTACTTTTGATTTCTAAAAATTCTGGATTTGATGTATTTTGACTCATTTGATGAAGTTTAACAACTTTCATGTTTTGACCATCATGATTTGATACTCAGAAATCACGTTTTTCGAGGAAAAAGGGCAAAAATGACATTTTCACTAAATCTGTCCATGAATTTCGAAAATTTCAGAATTTGGGGAAAATATACTTTTTGGAAACTAGATATTTCGCCGATCGTTTTTGTCTTCTTCGTCGTTTTCGTTCGGGGCCCGCATATACCATTTTTAGCTTGATGAAGACCGGGGCCCACAAGACCCATTCTATAAGAGGGGAACCCCTCTCTTCTTCTCCTTCATTCGTTTCCAGCAAGGGTTGAGCTAGGGCTCTTTCCCTCTCTTCCCACTCTTTCTCTCTCATCTGAAACACCTCTCTCTTGGAGCTTTCATGGAGATTTGATCTCACCTCCTTCTTCTCCTCCCTCTTGGCTTTCCAAAGACCCCATTTTCAAGAGCATTGGGCTAGGACAACCCTCCTCTTCAAACCCTTCTTCTTATTTGGAACACCCAAAGGTTAGCAATGGTTTTCTTTTCTTTTCATCTTTGTTTTCCTCCTCATTTGGAGTGTTTTAATCCCACATGCAATGGGTTTTCATGAAGTTTGGAAAATGGATGGATTTCTAGGGTTTCTTCTTGAGCCATTTTGGGGATTTTATGATTTTGGAGCTTGAGGCTTTAGAGGACTTCATGGAGTGTTTTTACATCTTCTCTTGACTCAAGGCAAGTAGAATTTTCAACTAATATGATGATTTATGAGTCTCATTTGGTTTCATGGCTTTTTTCTTCATTATGTTCTAACCCTTTGTGATTTATGGATTCACATTGAATGAATGGACTACTGTATGTTTAATTTCACTTATGCTATTTTCTTATGATGTATTGGGAGTTGGTTTCATTTTAGTCACTTTGATCATTTGATTTTTTTGGTCTTAATGGTGTTGTGTTCTAAGTATGGGAAAAACTTTGATCTTTGAAAAAGGGTTGTATTTGATTAATTTGATAGATTAATGAATGGTGATTGATGAGTTTGGAAGGTCAAAGAAAGGCCCAAAGGATCTAGGATCATTGTGTGAAAGATTGGGAATGGAAAAGGATTGAAAAAGGATTGAAAAAGGAGAAAAAAAAAATGCAAGAAGAAGACTCGGGCTGGACTGGGCAGGCCCAGTCCGCTCGAGCGACCCAGTGGGTCGCTCGAGCGGACCAGGCACTGTCTGGGTCCGCTCGAGCGACCCAGCTTCTGTCTGGGTCCGCTCGAGCGAGCCCAGCTCAGTCTGGGCTCGGGTCCGGGCCTGGATTGGATTGTTTGTGGGCCAGATTCTTTGGGACTTCTTTGGGCTTGTCCTTGGGCCTGATTAAAGTCAGTTTTTGGGCCAGTGTAAAATCTGATGTTGGGTCATCTTTGGGCCTGACATTTGACTATTTTTAATGACTGTTTTGTGGGCCTGATTCAAGTCAGTTTGGGCTGTTTTCAAGATCTGTTTGTGGGCCTGGTTCAGGTTTAGGTCTTGGGTTTGTTTTTAAGAACTTGTTTCTTGTCCATTAAAAGATCTGTTTTGGGCTGTCTTTAAAGTTGGTTTTGTGGGCCAATAAATGTTTAGTTTTGGGGCGGTTTTAGAGTATGTTTGTGGGCCATTTAAGTTGGTTTTGGGGCTGTTTTGAAATCTGTTGGTGGGCCTGTTTCATGGTCAGTCTTGGGTTGCTTCATAACTCATTTTTGTGGACCATTAAAGGTTTGGTTTGGGCTTGTTTTAAAACTTGTTCCTTGGACCCTTCAAGGATTAGTTTTGGACCGTTTAAGAACTTGTTTTGTGGGCATGGTTAAGGTTGGTTTTTGGTTTGTTATCAAGGATTATTTTGGACTCGGTTTAAGGCAACTATGGGCCTGTTTTAATGAGATTTGAGATTATTTGTGATACTCGGAAATTTGTGAAATGGGAATGATGTGAGAATGAGTGCATGTGAAATTACCTGGGAACCGTTCGGGTCTTAATGCGCATTTATCATGTAAATATTATGGATTTTCATTGGCATCAAACGCACTTTTTATTAATTAATGTTTAAAGGTTAAATGTGCATTGAGATGGTCCCTTGGTAAGTCATTAAGTCATTCTCCACTATCCATTCCATTTCAAGTCAGAAAAATATATTTGTATTTGTATTTGCATTTGTATTTGTGTTCTTTGGTGAACTAATCTAAATAGCATCGGTGATTTGTTATAAAATCATGTGTCTTCCCATGTTCGAAAGGGTTGATCGTATGATTTTATACAAATCACTTTGATGTGTATTTGAACGGTTCACCATCGAAATTTGTACGTTTTCTCCGATTCGATTTGAAAAGAGATTGAGTATGTTCGTTACATTCGGGATTTCTTCGATAAGACTATTGTTTTGACAACACTAGTATTTGCAAATAAAAACCTCGAGGCAAGACGGGGCCAGAGCTATGTGGTGCGAGCCCATGAGCCAAAGAGGCTATGATTCCGAAAAACAAACCCCGAGGCAAGACGGGGCCAGAGCTATGTGGTGCGAGCCCCTGAGCCAAAAGGGATCAGTATTATGTTAGATTTGTATCAGTTTGAGTTTTGAAAACTAAAGGCACCACTAGGCTTAGGTCACCTTGTCGGCTGATCACCCGGCTTGGGATCTTTTATTCTGTCGCCAGCTGCAGCTTGGATTCTGTCTGTACCGACCATGGCAACGGGTATTATCTGCGGTCCCATTTGTATGGCTACGGTTCTGATACTTTTGATCTGCCGGTCCCATTTGTATGGCTACGGTTCTGATCCTCTGTTTAGTACCACGTTCAGTGGCTACGCTCTGTCTGCTCTTATTACTTCGGTGATAGGAGGATTTAGCTATTTGTGGTTGCCAGTGTTTTATCTGTATATTGCTTTAGTTTATGATTCTCGTCGGTTATACTTTTATGCTCAGATTTGTTTAATGTGTACGATATCGATCTTCATTGTATTATCGCTATTATTCAGGATTTGAAATGTATTTCCGACGATGAAATGTTTTATGCAGGCTTTTAATCTTTCGAGATATTCGTACATCTGATATTGTTCTTTTACTTGTTTTGATACTTATGTTCTGCCATTCGGTCGTTTTAGCATGCTTTATTGTCATTATTGTTTAGCCTATTTATTCGGTTTTACGATGATTTCGTCTGGTTTTATGTATGTTCCTTTCGTTCATATTATTTGTTTATTTGCTTGCCAGACCGTCGTGTCTGACCCTTTTGTTTGGTGCCAGTTTCTTCTCCTTCTGTTTGTAGGTGTTGGATCAGAGGAGGCGGTGGGACCGCCGGTCTGACGAGAGAGGCTGCCGTTGATATCATTTAGATGTCAAGTTTGGCACCGGAGTTCGTATCTAACATTGAGGGTAGTATTTCGATTAGTTGGATACATTTTTGTATGGCTTTATCAGCCTTTTTCTTTGGGTTGTAATTAAGACATCTGTTAATTGTAACTTGAATATGTGGGAAATAATAGATTTGTTACTACCAGCTCAGTGTGTTCTGATGTATGATTTATGCCAGTCTGTTTATAGATGGCTTTGTGATATTGGGTTGCGTGCGACACGGAACACGATGGCCACGGATTCCGGGTCGTAACACCAAGTGTAGCTTCCGCGAAAAATATACTCTGATTGTGATGAGATCTGATTATCCTCATTCACGCGGATCTTGGGAACTATAACAAAAAGTTTCAAATTATTCCAAAATTTCGCACCCCGAGATCGGTTCGCTGCAGGTCCCGGTTTCGGGGCGTGACACTATCAACCTTCCCGATTACATCTAAACCTTAGAACTTCATATCTTTAACATAATCATCATTCCAACATCATTCTCTTGATCCAGGGAGCGACCCACAATTTCAATATCCATATGGAACATCCATATACTAAGATCTTAGATTTTGATGATTAATCGGATAATTCTAAGGGGACGATTATTCCATCATCAGATGGCATAGATTCTATATTGCATCTGCACGTCCCAACTGATCAAGTCCGAGTACCCAAAACACAGAGCTGTTGACCCATGAAAAGAATCTCACCCATAGTGAATTAAAGCACAAGAACTTGACTTCGTCAGTTCATCCACAAATGCTCAAGATTAAGAGCACCGGTCACTCAGTAGCATGAGGTGACTTGATCTCTTTCTGTGATAGTACTATTTTAGAGATCACACCTACAATGGTCCTGTTCAATGCATGACACATGCACTAATGAGATAGATCCGGGAAAGCCCTCCCGTGACTTAGGTATGTCGCCCTATATAGGAGAGTATCTCATTATAACTTATACCAAGATGAAGTGCCCAACTCCATCTTTCAGTTATGAACTAATTTGTTGTTTCCAATATCCATGAATCAGACCTATCTGTGTGAAGCCACTTCACACCTGATTCAATTATTAGAACAATGGGCCTTACACACAACCATCATATACACATGTTTAAAGAGAAAGAGTCATTCCATTATATAACCAGTAAATATCCAGTAACAAAAGATGAGAGTGCAGCTAGTGGGCTTTAGGGCATACACCAATCCCAACAAACTCCCACTTGCACTAAAGATCACTACTTCATAACCTAACACCCATAGACTCAACATGAGAAGTAAATACATTCTCAGTAAGAGTCTTTGTAAAAGGGTCTGCTAAGTTATTAGCTGAGGCAATCTGCTCCACCACTATTTCTCCATTCAGAACGAATTTCCGGATCAAGTGGTACTTTCTCTGAATGAGCTTGCCTTTCTTGTGATTCCGAGGCTCTCTGCACTGTGCTATGGCACCAGAGTTGTCGTAGTACATGACAATCGGGTTTTCTACTGCAGAAACAACTCCCAATTCCATTAGGAATTTTTTTTGAGCCATACTGTTTCCTTTGCAGCTTCCGCTGCCGCCACATACTCTGCTTCCATGGTAGAATAAGCTATACATGATTGCTTGACACTTCTCCATGATATAGCCCCTCCTGAGAAAGTAAAGACGTACCCTGAGGTAGACTTTCTGGCGTCACTATCAGATTGGAAATCAGAGTCTGTATACGCCAATGGCGTTAGATCATCTGCTCGAAAGGTTAGCATATAATCTTCTTTCTCTCGAAGATACTTGAATATATGCTTAACTGCTGTCCAATGCATAGGTCCAGGGTCTGACTGATATCTGCTAACCATGCCAACGGCAAAGCAAATATATGGTCTAGTACATAACATAGCATACATGAGGCTTCCAACAGCGGATGCATATGGAACTCTCCTCATGGTCTCTATCTCTTCAGATGTCTTTGGACATTGATCTCGGGACAGTGGTACTCCATGTCTAGAAGGTAGGAGGCCCTTCTTGGAGTCATGCGTGTTAAACTTGACCAATATCTTCTCAATATATGAAGATTGGGATAGGGCTAACATCTTATCCTTGCGATCACGTAGGAGCTGTTAGTTTTATGGACTCAATCCAGTAGATGATATAATAAATTGATTAAATTCTTTATTTATTCATATATTCATGCTTTCCTTTCATGAGATGAATGGTGATTTATTATATACTTGCACATAACCAATACGAATGACATGATGGTTCATGAGATGAAACCGGGGTCCACAAGTATATTAGATGTACACATGTGTATGGATGAGATCCACATACGGGAGACATGTGTGACAAATCTTATACTTAAATATCTTCACAACCAGTGATGAGACTGGACATCTCATACTGACAAGGTTGCAGCACTTTTGATCACTATGAGATAGTGTGATTTGTTCTCGATCATCAGAATGGAAGATTCTGGAATCATAGTGCTGGTACATTGGATGTATTGAAGGACCATGAGAAGCACCTTATAACACTGTCTTTATTTTAAGGTTTGCTCTCATAATTCCCTAGCAATAGGCTCTCAATCCTGAGACATTAATGAACTCAAGTTTCTATCTATTCATTTGCTTTGAGTCACCAATGAGTGAGGCCAACTGTAGGTCAACACCTCGGTGATTTGGGTACATTGGTAGTAGAGCTGTGGGAACATTCAATAGTCAAGATGGAATCTATCTCTAATATCCCCTTGTGCCAATTAATGGATTTATCATTGGTAAGTGCGCACCCATTCCGATTAAGAGTTAATTGGAAAGGTACCTATTGATCATTATAATTAATTGGGGCTCAAGGATAATAAGATATGGATCTAGTTTGGAAGACAGGTCCAATTGATCCATGGATATTGATAGAGGGGTCTACTTGTGGTAATGTGGAAGTTTAGGGTCTTCTATGTAATATTCCTAAGACTGGAGTTCAATTGCATTTATATAGTGGAGTTATTTGCAATTAACTGTGGGCCCGGATTACACATGAGATGTGGGGTCGCGTGTCCCAGTTGGAGCCAGCTTTCTAAGGAATCCCTAGTGGTCCCCACGCTAGCCCAATTATTAGAAAGTATCTAATTCTAGTTGAACTCTAAAAGGAAAGTTACTATTTCTATTTGAAGTGAGACTTCTAATAGTGGTAATAGTAGACTTACTAATTTTAGTAGAAAATTAGAAAGGAAAGGAAAGAAATAACGTGAGACTTCTTTTAATTAGAAGGTAAAAGTACTAATCATATTTGAAGTGAGACTTCTAATTATGATATGGTAAGTTACTAATTAATGGAAGTAAGACTTCTATTGTAATTAGTAAAGAAGAGACAACTTGCAAAAGCTATAAATAAGAGGAGAAGAGGCCTTGGACGTCCCATGCATAAATCCACATTGGGATTCACGCCCAAGCCTCCCTAGTGCAATAGTTGCACATGTCTTCTCCTCTCCTCTTCTAGTTCTCTTTCTAGTTCCTCCCTAGAGTTCCTAGTAGTTTTCTCTTGGAGATCCCACCATCTTCTTGAGAAAAGGAGAATCTGATACGGGTCATAGCGTGGAAGATCAAGAGGTCTTGGAGATCCCTATTTGATTAGTGAAAGCGTTTCATCATCAAAGAAAGACGCAACTCCTCCATTAGAGCACAACCGAGCTCCAAAGGTATAATCCACTTCCTTGCATGTTGTAGATTATTATGGATGCTTGTTAGTTGCTGTTTTTATCTTCTAGATAGATTGTATTTACTGATCATGATGACTGAGATTGAGGACATGGATCTTGGATTGGGTTTTATAGCCTTCTGGATAGTTGATCCCTGCGTCAAGTGGGTCAAAAGTTTTTGAAACCTATCCTAGAGGCCCACCCTATTTCCAACAATTGGTATCAGAGCCTTACCTCATCTCTTATCATGTTAGATCAGTAAGCTTGATCTAATCTTTACATGAGATGCGAGAGGATAGATCAAGGGCTATGTATGGATCAGTTTGATGGTTTTGCTTGGACAATTAGTAAATCCATTTTGGATAGTCACAAAAGGGTCTAACAATGATGGAATGATGGTAGGAAGCCATTGGAAATCTTCAGAAGAGTTTTGGAGATGGTGGACACGAAATACAAAAACCCAACTTGCAGATTTCCGTCAGCAGGTCGACCGAGCCCTCTGGCAGGTCGACCGAAGACACTGAGGCCGGTCGACCGAACCCTCTAGTAGGTCGACCGAACAGACTGACATATGAGATCTCAATTTTTGCAGATTTCCGTCAGGCAGCTCGACCCCCGCCGGGGGACACCCCCGGACCCCCTCTGCGTAGGGGGCATGAATCATAGTAGTGGCAATATTTGGCGTCCTGTCTTTCCATTATTGTTTGGTAACCCGACTTTGTGAGTTGCTTTACTAGTATGAGATACTAACATGCAGGTTATCATGTCCTCTCCATATGGCCCACAAGTCTTTTTACTTTCTTTTATGGTTGAATGTTTGTTTTTGGCAAATTGTAAAGGGCATCATGGTTTCCTTGTTTTCCCGGTTTAGGGCAAGGCATGGTGAAATTCCCTATGAGCCTTTTTATTTCCATTAATAGATTATCATGTAAGTCTCATCGTAGAGACATAGGAATTTATGTAATTTCTAAATTTGTAAATTCTGGAGATGTCCGAGACTAAGAAGGCAAGTGAGTTGGACTCCTAATCAAAAGAGTTTGAAGATTGCCAAAGGTGTTTTGGAGTTTCCCAAAGAGTTTGATGAATTCCAAAATTTTGGAAAGTCTAGAAGTCCAAGAAGTCTATTCCGCTTGGGCCATGTGGAGGAGAGGACTAGTTTCTAATTTTAGCGTTTTCTATTTATAGTTGAATGCTTTATTTAGAATGTTTCCAAATCTGATCCAAACATAGCAAGTTACTAATATTGGTCAAATCAAATTAATTTTTGGAAAGAGTTCTAATTAGTGTCGATGACCCATGAGATGGACACATTGGCAACACTAATTTAAGAAACTGGTCTTTCCTTAAAATAACTTGACTTGGAACCAATCTTAGATCATATCATGAAATGATTTGATGATTCATATATTTATATATGTGGGCCCTAATACCTTAAAAGGAAATCCTCAATTCTAAAATATTAAGTGGGAGCGGGGCATTTAAATTGATAAATCCCCATGGTTTTCACCATAGGTCCATTGTAAGGAAAGTATTAGCCTCGCGCCACCAAGAGAGTGGCCGTTCCCCACGGAGGGCTTTTATTTATCTGGTTACTAGATATGGATCTCCTATGGATAGTATTGATGAGACGTGGTGGGGGTTCACTCCCCAAGGAGGAGCTGCCCATCGCGGTTGTCATGCAATATTAGTTGGTGGGTCACGCTTAACTAAAATAATGATGTAGTATCCCCAAGGATTTGCCTCATGCATTTTAGAAACCAAAGATAATCGGGAGTCATACATTATTTGGTATGAGATACCTAGATGATAGTGAATGATTGGGGATCAAGGATAGTTAGTCTTAATCTTAATTTTGACAACTTTGATCCGCACCAATCCAAGGACATTCGCACTCCCCTAGGAGGCATGCCCTAAGGGATTGGGATTCCGATGTATTCTAAATTCAGTGCTTATGAGGATTCCCATATGAATTTGGTAGAATACTAAACCCTAATGTCATTTATATTCTTTGAATGTATGGTTATGTGCTTTAATTTATACAGCATGAATCGAATACTTTCAATCCACTTGCGACCATCCTCAACCAGAACAAGTTGATGGGATCCAAACTATGTAGACTGGAAAAGGAACCTGGATATTATCTTGACATCTTCAAGTTGCAAATATGTCCTTCTAATACCCCCCTTCCTGAGCCTGAGCCTGATGCACCCACAGATTGTGAAAAACTTTTACACAAGTGGACCCAAAACAATGAGATAGCCAGATGTTTATTCAGGACTCCATGTCTACTGTTTTGCAAGAACAACATCAATCTATAAGTCAGCATTACGATATTATATCGAACTTAAAGGAGATGTTTGCAGCCAGGTTAGGCCTGCTAGGCAGGCTGCTATAAAAGTGCTGATGGAGACAAAGATGGCTGAGGGAACCCCAGTACAAACACATTTGTTACAATGAAGTTGGCATTGAATGAGTTAGATGTACTGGGGACTACGTTTGATACAGAAACACAGATCGACATGATCATTCAATCACTACCAGACTCATTCAAACATTTCGAGATCAATTATAGTAAATTGGAAATGCCCTAGCTGCGCTGTCTCGCCAGCTGGTTAGTGTTTTGAGGAAATCATGAAGAAAAGACCCACTGCCCTCATGACAGAAAAGTCATTGCTAAGTCTAACCGAAAGGTAAAAACTGGGATAGCAGAAAAGAACTCAGTCATCAAAGGTCCTAAGGTGAGTATGGTTCCACTAGTGGCTGTGGCCAAGGTCAAGGGTACGGGAGCAAAGGGAAAGTGGTTTCCACTGTGGTATGACAGGACATTGGAGGAGGAATTGTCCCACGATTTTCTGTCAAAGGCAAAGACCTCAGGTATGATTGAGTCATTTATTTCTGAAGATAGTTTTTCAACTAGTACTTCAGAATCTGGTTTGTAGACTTTGGTGCAAACTAATTACATCAGTAATATGTTGTAGAGTTACAGGTAACCAGGAGGATTAATGACAGGGGAAATCAGTATTAACCGGGATCGGAAGCCAAGGCAGAAGCAGTGTCAGTAGGAGTAGTAACTTAGTTATTTTCAGATATTAAGTTGATTTGTCAGATACATTATATGTACCGTTTTAAGACGGAATTTTAATTTCTAGTATGATGAATAAGAGTTATTCAGTTACTTTTGGTAATCTAAATCGTCTCTTAAAGAGGAGCGGTACCTTATATATTCTGACAAGGTAATCAATGGCTTTTATTGTTAACTCCCACAATGTATGAGATACATGACACTGATGTTAATATAATAGGACCATCATTAAAAAGGTAGTCACCTTCATCTAATCCAACAAACTTTGGCACCCAAGAGGCAAGGTCATATAAACCTAAACAGGATTGACAGGCTAGTGAAAGATGGTATCTTGCCTTCATTGGTGGTAGAATCAATGCCTATCTGCAAATCCTAAATTAAAAGGCAAAATGACCAAAAGACCCTTATTCATTAAGGGCAGTAGGGCCAAAGATTTATGGAGTTAGGTTTACTGATATATGGACCCATAATATTAGAGAGAGAGATTGCTACGAGTATTTCATCACTTTCACCGATGATTACTCGAGCTATGGATACATATACCTTATGCACCGCAAGTCCGAGATTTTTTTGAATAGTTCAAGAGTTTCGAGCGGAAGCGGAAAAACAATTAGGTAAAACGTATAAATACTCTTCGATGAGATCGATAAGGTGAATATCTCTCTGCAAATTTTATGGGGATACTTATCAAGAAAATGGGATTTGATCCCAGTAGTCTGCTCCTGGTTTGCCTCAACAGAATGGAGTAGTAGAAAGAAGGAACAAGACTCTTTTACATATGATCAAGTCTATAATTGAGTTTCTAGGATTACCTATATTTTGGGATATGGAAATTGAAATATATATACTAAACCTCATTCCATCTAAGTCTATACTTGAGGACTCCCAGGGAGTTATGGACAGGGCGAAAGCCTAGTCTACAACATTTTCAGGGTTGTCCAGCACACGTGCTGAAGAATACGACGGATTAGTTGGAATCGAAGTCGGAAGTATATATGTTTATATTCTATCCCAAAGAAACTAAAGGATTGGTTGCTCTATAATCCCAGAAAGCAGAAAGTGCTTGGCAGCACCAATGCGGTTTTCTGGAGGGAGATTATAAGATTAACTGGAAATCTTTAGAAATGGTTATCTTGGAAGAAATCAAGAAAGAACAATTCCAAATCCAAGAATAACCAAACTTTGAGAAAATCCGCCCATAATTGACCCAGTAGTTACACCGAGTGCCTTGTCGTCGTGGAGTATTGTCAGGACCCTTGACAAGTGTTCGTTGGTCTAGGAAAGGCTTTACAAGGCAATCCCGGTGGAACCGGAACAGAGCCCGATAACTATGATAAAGCAGTTAAGACATAGTTGTGGGCGTGGTTAGATGCTATGAAAGCTGAGGTGGAGTCTCTTGTACTCTAAATCAGGTCTGGAAACCTTGTGGGCTTGCCTGCCAATAGCAAACCTATTGGGTGCAAGTGAGTCTACAAAGAAAATGAGAGCCAGATGGAAGGTTCCCATTTCCAGATGCTCTTTATCCATTGCGTTCATCTCGGTGACGAGATTTGGCAAATGGATATCAAGACAGCGTCTCACGACGGGAATCTTGAGGAAAACATCTATACGATGTAACCAGATGGTTTATAGCTAATAACCCAGTGCAAAGGTTTTGCAGGCTGCATAAGTTCATTTATGGATTAAAGCAGGTATCCCGAAACATGAACATCCATTTGACAAGGAAATCAAGTCACTTGATTTTTTGTCAGAATCCGGATAAGTCATGTGTAAATGAAAAGTCAAGAACGCAGGGTAGTTTTTCTGGTATTATATGTCGACGATATCCTTCTCCCATGGAGTGACATAGGGATATCGTCAACAGTAAAAGTTTTGGTTGGCTAAGACTTTTGATAATAAAGGACTTTGGAAAAGCCAGGTACATCCTAGGAATCAATTTCCATTGAGACTGGAAAAATAGGATGATAGGCTTATCCCAATAATGTGTACATAGATAAGGTTCTGATACGGTAAGCTATGCTTTATACTAGACCGGATATCTATCACGTAATAGGCCTAGTCAGCTAATACCAGTCTAGCACAGGTCTTTATCATTGACTGTTGTAAGATGTGTTCTCGAATACTTGAGAAGAACTAGAGATCACATGTTGAGTTACAGCAGTGATGAGTTAATTCCAGTCGGTTACATAGATACTGACTTCTAGTCAGATCAGGATTCCAGGAAATCAACTTCTGGGTATGTGCTTATGTTGTAGCAGCTTGAGAAGTAGCTAAGGTAGCATATTGACTCAAAAGATTCCTTATGGAACTTGGAGTGGTATTTTTGGCAGGACAGCCAATCACAGTTTACTGTGATGACAGCAGGGCAGTCATTAAGTCCAAATAACCCAAGAGCCAAAAAGTATGTACAGAAGAAGTTATACATGGTCAGATAGATTGTGCAAAGAGGTGATGTACGATCACCAAGATAGCCTCTGCAGACAATCTAGTAGATCCCTTTACTAAGCCTTTGACTACCAAAGTCTTTGAGCTATATGTAAAAAGGATGTGCATGAGATGCAAATCTAACTGGCATTGAGCCCAAGTGGGAGATTGTTAGTTTTATGGACTCAATCCAGTAGATGATATAATAAATTGATTAAATTCTTTATTTATTCATATATTCATGCTTTCCTTTCATGAGATGAATGGTGATTTATTATATACTTGCACATAACCAATACGAATGACATGATGGTTCATGAGATGAACCGGGGTCCACAAGTATATTAGATGTAACACATGTGTATGGATGAGATCCACATACGGGAGACATGTGTGACAAATCTTATACTTAAATATCTTCACAACCAGTGATGAGACTGGACATCTCATACTGACAAGGTTGCAGCACTTTGATCACTATGAGATAGTGTGATTTGTCTCGATCATCAGAATGGAAGATTCTGGATCATAGTGCTGGTACATTGGATGTATTGAAGGACCATGAGAAGCACCTTATAAACACTGTCTTTATTTTAAGGTTTGCTCTCATAATTCCCTAGCAATAGGCTCTCAATCCTGAGACATTAATGAACTCAAGTTTCTATCTATTCATTTGCTTTGAGTCACCAATGAGTGAGGCCAACTGTAGGTCAACACCTCGGTGATTTGGGTACATGGTAGTAGAGCTGTGGGAACATTCAATAGTCAAGATGGAATCTATCTCTAATATCCCCTTGTGCCAATTAATGGATTTATCATTGGTAAGTGCGCACCCATTCTGATTAAGAGTTAATTGGAAAGGTACCTATTGATCATTATAATTAATTGGGGCTCAAGGATAATAAGATATGGATCTAGTTTGGAAGACAGGTCCAATTGATCCATGGATATTGATAGAGGGGTCTACTTGTGGTAATGTGGAAGTTTAGGGTCTTCTATGTAATATTCCTAAGACTGGAGTTCAATTGCATTTATATAGTGGAGTTATTTGCAATTAACTGTGGGCCCGGATTACACATGAGATGTGGGGTCGCGTGTCCCAGTTGGAGCCAGCTTTCTAAGGAATCCCTAGTGGTCCCCACGCTAGCCCAATTATTAGAAAGTATCTAATTCTAGTTGAACTCTAAAAGGAAAGTTACTATTTCTATTTTGAAGTGAGACTTCTAATAGTGGTAATAGTAGACTTACTAATTTTAGTAGAAGTGAGACTTCTATTTTAATTAGAAAGGAATTAGAAAGATACTAATCATATTTGAAGTGAGACTTATAATTATGATATGGTAAGTTACTAATTAATGGAAGTAAGACTTCTATTGTAATTAGTAAAGAAGAGACAACTTGCAAAAGTTATAAATAAGAGGAGAAGAGGCCTTGGACGTCCCATGCATAAATCCACATTGGGATTCACGCCCAAGCCTCCCTATTGCAACAGTTGCACATGATCTTCCTCCTCTCTCTGTTCCAGTTCTCTTTCTAGTTCCTCCCTAGAGTTCCTAGTAGTTTTCTCTTGGAGATCCCACCATCTTCTTGAGAAAAGGAGAATCTGATACGGGTCATAGCGTGGAAGATCAAGAGGTCTTGGAGATCCCTATTTGATTAGTGAAAGCGTTTCATCATCAAAGAAAGACGCAACTCCTCCATTAGAGCACAACCGAGCTCCAAAGGTATAATCCACTTCCTTGCATGTTGTAGATTATTATGGATGCTTGTTAGTTGCTGTTTTCTATCTTCTAGATAGATTGTATTTACTGATCATGATGACTGAGATTGAGGACATGGATCTTGGATTGGGTTTTATAGCCTTCTGGATAGTTGATCCCTGCGTCAAGTGGGTCAAAAGTTTTTGAAACCTATCCTAGAGGCCCACCCTATTTCCAACAGGAGCTTGATCCCTAAGATGTAGCTTGCCTCACCCAAATCCTTCATCTGAAATTGAGATGATAACCAAACCTTTGTGGATGACAATGCACCTACATCATTTCCAATGAGCAATATGTCATCTACATATAGGACCAAAAATATGACTGCATTACCACTTCTTTCTCATACACACATGGTTCATCAATGTTTTGATCAAAGCCAAAGGATTTGACTGCCCGATCAAACTTGATGTTCCATGCCTTAGATGCTTGCTTAAGTCCATAAATGGACTTCTTAAGTTTACAAACCATGTTATCTTGACCACTAGCAATGAATCCCTCTGGTTGCATCATATAGATACATAGAATGCAATTCAGATTTTATCGCTTGCTGCCACATGTCAGCATCTATATCCGTTACTGCTTCATCGTAACTAGTAGGATCCTCAACCATATCCACAGAGTCTGTCTTTAAAGACACTCCTAGATATCTATCTGGTTGTCTAGGAATTCTCCCACTACGACGAGGCTCCGGAGTGTTTAAAGGAATATCCGGTCCATCTACTGTTTCAGGATATGGTACAAATGTTATAGGGGATTTCGGAAGAATCTCCTCAAGGGTTTCCGTACTACTAAGTTCTTGGTGCATCATACAATCATCCTCTAAGTATCTAGCATGAGTGCTGATGAGCACTTTCTGCTCTTTTGGATGATAAAAGATGCCACCTCTTGTTCCCTTAGGATACCCAATGAAGTAGCACATTTCTGATCTGGGTTCTAGCTTGGTAGCTTTATCATTCAGTACATAAGCTGGACAACCCCAAATGTGGATATGATTTAAACTAGGTTTTCGACCTGTCCACATTTCTTGTGGTGTCCTAGGTACTGACTTAGATGGTACCAGATTTAAAATGTATGCTGCTGCTTCTAAGGCATATCCCCAAAAAGATATAGGTAGGGTTGCATGACTCATCATGGACCTTACCATATCAAGAAGGGTACGGTTTCTTCTCTCTGCTACACCATTTTGCTGGGGGGTACCCGGTGCAGACAACTGAGACACAATCCCATGTTGTGTGAGGTACTCCTTGAACTCACCTAGGAGGTACTCGCCACCTCAATCAGATCGAAGGGCTTTGATATGTTTCCCTAGTTGTAGCTCCGCCTCAGCCTTGAATTGCTTGAACTTATCAAACGCCTCAGACTTACGTCGCATCAAATAGACATATCCATACCTAGAGTAATCATCGGTGAAGGTGATGTAATACTCATATCCTCCTCTTACTAGTTTGTTCATAGGACCACACACATCAGTGTGAGCCAATTCTAACAACTCCTTTGACCTTAGTGCCTTTCCAGAGAATGACCTTTTGGTCATCTTTCCCTTGAGACATGATTCGCACTGAGGAAAAGGTTCGAAATCTAATGAGCTCAAGGGCCCATCTTCTACCAACCTCTGAATCCATTTTAGGTTAATGTGACCCAAACGTAAGTGCCAAAGATAGGTGTCATTGGTTGAAGATACCTTTCTCTTAAGGGAAGTAGAACTTTCTAGTTGTACATTATGCAGTGTGGGAGCAATAAGATTTATATAAAATAAGTTATCATGTATTCTACCGAAACATATAATATTTCCATCTCTACTGATATCAACACCAGAATGGAAAGAAACTGAGTAATTAAATTCCATAACTCTAGAGACTGAAACTAAATTCTTCCTCATGTCCGGAACATAGAAAACATTATTTAAAATTAAAATCCTATCATTAGAAAAATGTAGAGAAACATTTCCCACTGCAACCGCCCAGACTTTAGCTCCAGTTCCAACTCTAAAGGCAAACTCCCCTTTCTCAAATTTCTGCATTATCTGAAACCCCTGCAACGAATTGCAGATATGATTAGTGGCTCCAGAGTCTACTATCCACGAGTCAGTAGAATCAACCACTAAACAAGTTTCAATGAAATAAGAAAAAGATGTACCTTTATTAACTGAGGCCAGGAACTTGGGACAATCTTTCTTCCAATGAACTTTGAGGCCACACTTGAAGCATTTCCCTTTGGGCTTTCCATCTGTACCCTTGTCCTTCTTATTACCAGTGTTGTCCTTTTTCTGCCCTTTTTCCCTTATTCTGCTTCTTCTTGGACTTCTTCCCTTTCGGGTTGAGTTTAGAGGAAGACTGGAAAAAATGAGCTCGGGCTTTGGGCTTCATGATGGCCTCTGCCGCCTGGAGTTCTTTCATTAACTCAGGTAGAGTCATGTCCATCTTGCTCATATTGAAATTGACCTTGAATTGATTGAAAGAGTCCGGCAGAGTTTCGAGAATCATGTCAGTTTGCTCCATCTCCCCTCTCCTTCCGCCTGCCCTCTCCCTCTTTCTCCCTTACTCCCTCTGCCTCCCTGCCTCCCCGCCCTCTCCATCTCCCTCTCCCTCTCCCCCTCCAGTCTCTCTCTCTCTATCCCTCCATTTCTCTATATCGCTCCCTCCCAGCCGGAGGTCGCCGGAGTGGGGAGAGGGAGAGAGAAGGAAAGAGAGGGTGAGGGGTATTTTCGTAATGTGTATTTTTTTAAAGGTGTTCAGCAAACCATGTGGGTGAGTTTAGAATCACCTGTCCTGAATAGAAAGTACTTTCGAAACTTTCCTCAACTCTACTGGGAGTGCTAGGCATATTAGACATGAGAAACCTCAAACCCTTTCACTGAATCTTGTCTCTTGCTTTCCCTCGTTCTCCAACTCTAGCCCTAGCCATATTTGGAGATCTACAAGAGAAAACTAAGAGGAGAGAAGAACCAGCAGAGTAGTATCCTCTGGTGTGATCTACGCACCCCCCAAGTGAACTCGATCAAACCTAGCGTACTCAAGGTGAGTGGATATCTCAATCTACATTAGTATAACGTCCTTTTTAGTAAGTCGATGCCCAAAATCCTGATTTCTGGCCTACTACTATGCCATTCTTTTCCCCAAATCTGATATTATGAGTATTTGTTGCTTAATTGATTGAAGTTCTAGCGATTTCATGACTGTTACAGTGAATTCTACAAACCGTCGACTGTAGTATGCGACTGATGGAGTTGAAAATCTTCATTCCAACACTTAGAATCTTGCATATCAGTATAATATTGTTGAGAGGAATGTTGGAGAATGAATTCAACTTGAATCAACCCAAAATCTGCTAGAAATCGAAGCCAAATTGGATTTTGTTGAATTGCAGTTCGTCTTTGTGCAAATTATTGACTTGGACTGTGGGGCCCAGGAGGCCCACTAGGTCAGAAATCAGAACCGATGGATGGTAACTAGACTCATAGGTGACCCTAGTGGTGTAGGACCCACATGGATTGGGCCCAGTTGGGCCTACCAGCCAGCTGAACCAAAATCTCTCCATGTGAAACATGTTCTGCTGACTGAACTCTTTATTGAGTTCTGATTTGTTGAAATTACAGTTAAGGGCCTATTCTTTATTGAATTCTTGGCTGTAACTATTTTATGATAATTCTATTGAGTCTAGTTCTCCTAAAACTTGCAGTTAAGCCCTTGATATTTATTGTTTTCGCAACTGAACACTTTTGATCTATTCACTTGAGTTCTAGATTTTTGTAAATCACAAGTACCTGTTTTGCCTTATTATTATATCTGAAATTGTTGTTTAGTATTCTCTAGTTCCTAACTTCCTGAAATTACAAATAAGGACTTGTTGTTCATTGTTATTATACCTGAAAACTGTTTGAGTTGTGTAGGTGCAGAAAAATTATGACCCACAATAATCGGGGTGCCTTACAGGACTTATCCAAATGAAGAAGATGACCCGCTGCCTGAAAGCCTGAAAGGGAAGAGCAAACGGTCAGATGACCCTGGCCTGAGCGGCGCAAGGCTCTCCGATGCCTAAGTCAGTAAGTGAACTGGAACAAAGGAAGGAGAGGAATAAGAGAGGCAGAGTAACGACTCTCAGTTTTGGATTGTGCGTACCTTGCATGTGAAATGAGGTTCTATTTATAGAGAACCAGACGATATCTTTGGATGATATTTTGGCGTGGGTCCCATGATTTGATAAGGAAGTCATCATCAGCCCACAAAGTAATAAATGCAGTCCATTCCAGCCCACTTTGCATTTAATGCTAGTCGGATCAGCCCATATTGCATTAAATGCGCGTCATGTTGGGCCAGATCGTGTTGGACGCCTTTGGCAGTAGAGGTACCATCGGATCCACCCTCGGGCCTTGCCCTGATTTGGCTTCAGCCGATGGATGCCGCCCTGTCAGTGATCTGGTGAAGATTGTGGATGGCTGGATGTCGCATCTGTCTCACTGGCTCATGCCCCTATTCCTCCACGTGTCCGATGACGTGGGGGGCGAAGGGCACGAGTGGAGATTCTCTCTTGCTTCGGCTTTCGTCCCGGCTCCTTTGGCCGAGGTCAAGCTTTTAGCCGAGGTGGGCACCTGGGTAGCCGAGCTCGGCGCTAGCGGCCAGGACCTGTCTGACTTCGGCTGAGGCTTCTGTCCTGGTAGCCAAGGTGAGTCTGGTGCCACGTGGATGGCACGCGGATGGCACGTGAGAATGCTTAGTCCCAACTGATGGCCATGATTAGCGTAATCCAGGAACTTTGAAAATCTCCCCACACAATTGCCCCCTAGCTTTTGACCTCTTAAGTGTCCTAGCCTTTAGGAGTCAGAAGCTAGAGAACCCGTCTGGAGATGCAGCGATCAATGCTTGATGTCGCTTCAACTTTTCTAAGGCAATAAATGCTTCGTCTTGTCCGTCCTGGGAAGCGAACCAACGGCTACACGTGTAGCTTCTTCACTGATTGTGCTGTCTCATTGATGGAACAGGCGCAGATTGCGAAATCCGTCTCTTCGAATTTGAAAGTGGCGCCCAAAGAGGGTTTCTTCCCCTATAAATAGGGTCATCTCCTTTCTTTCTTTTTTCTGATTTCCTTTGCCCTTGCCTTCGATTTCTGCTCTGCTCTTCGTCTAGCTTCTCGAGATCTCTGTGGCGAGGACAACTGTAAGGCGCGCCCAGATTTGTTTTTGACTCGCCCTCCTGTTTCTGTAAGTAACTTTGTGCCTCTGTCTGTTTTTTAGGTTTTCTCCACCTTTAGGGTTTCTTTCCGCTATCTTCTTCTTTTAGACATGGGCACCCCTAGGTTTCGGTTAGATACAGACGAGGGCATAGCTAGGTTTAGGGCTACTTACCACATCCCGGTGGGAGTTCGCCTCAGGCCGGCGGATCCCATCGACTTTGCCACGTGTGGCTGGTCCTGCGGCTGGATGCCGTTCCCTCTGATCTCCGTGATTGAGGGCGGGGTTAGATTTCCTCTGCACCCCCTGTTTAGGGCCTGCCTTAGCATGTGGTCGATTACCCCGTGCCAGCTGATGCCCAATGGCTTCAAAGTCATCATGGGCACGGCAAAACTGAACGAGATCTTGGGGACCAACTTGGGTGTCCATGACATCGAGGACGTCTATGACATCTGGAAGGCTGGGGGAGACAATTATTATCTCCGGGTGAAGTAGCGCCGAAGAGGCTTCGTCCTAGCCTTGGAGGATTCCAGTAAGAACGCCGAGGAGGACCTCTTCTGTGTATCAGGGGACTGGGAATTCGGCGCTGGTGAGGACAGGAGACTGATGGTCCCTCGCCACCTCGGGGCCGTCCCAAGTAAATACTGCTTCTTTTCTCTGTTTATTTTGCTCAACCTTTATGTCGCCGAGCTGATATTCTTTGTTGTTTGTGGCGCAGAACTGCACGCGAGGCGACGCCGGGCTGTGAGCGAAGGCTGGAGGAAGAACGTTGACGACCACAAGAAGGTCGAGAGGTACAAGGGGCACGAGACCAGACCGGCTTGGAAGCTGCTTGGGTATATGCCGAGGTACCGCGGCCACTACAAGAGAATCACAGCAGCTCCAGAGGAAGAGCCGCAGCATGATCATCCTCCTGTCACCTTGGCCGTGCCTGCCGGGGTTCCTTTGATCGACCCTACCGCGAGCCGAGCTGCGTTTGGCGCTGAGGCATCCACTTCTTCTAGCTCGGGGTCGCCGAACCTAAGGGAGATAGTAGACGCCTATTTGTCTGACTAGGAGGAAGGAATGGAGGGAGGCTCGAGAGTGCCTGGTACCAAGGATCTGGCGGCGAAGTTCAGGCAAAGATCCTCTTCTTCTGCGACACCTTCGTCTGCCAGCACCCGTGCGGCTTCGGGCTCGGGGGGTGCTGCTGCCACTTCTGCTCCTGCCCCCACACCGAGCGAGGGAGCGCGGCGACGCTCTCCGGATCGCCCGAGGGAGGGATCTCCACCCAGGAAGAAGTCTAAGGCGGGTGAGAAAGACACAGGGGCTGAACAGCCCCCGAAGGGTAAGACACCTGCGCGAGCTTCCGGGGGCAAGGCTCCGCCTGAGAAAAGTGCGCCGGCCAGCAAGGTGACTGGCGGGGCGGCTTGCGAGCTCACCGTCTTGGTAGGGCAAGGGTCCGGATCGGCCTCCGGACCTTGTATTGCCCCGGTGACATGGCGACCCAAGATGGAGACGCAGCCTGGGAAGCCTCTAAACGTCGAGGACCGGTTGATGGGGAACACCGACGTCATTGGAGCCCTCGCAAAAGCTTGTGCCTTGCCGCGAGACATGGAAGTGCACGCGAGGTATGACAACGAAAGCCTGATGGTCTCGGTGATTCAGGCTAATCTTTTGGTAAGTATCTTCAACGCCTTTCTTCAAGTGCTTTAGCTCGGCTGCCTTTATTCGACTTACTTTTTCCTTTTGCAGAACGTGCAAAGGCTCCTGGCAGTGATGGAAAGGAGTGACAAGAACGTTGCGAAGGTCACCCAGCTGGAGTCGGAGAGGGAGAGGCTGAAGAAGGAGCTGGAAGAGCTGAAGAAGGGTAGCGCCGAGGCGACCGCTCAGCTGGACGTAGCTCTGGTCAGCGTCACTAAACTTACATCGAAGACTCATCAACTACAGGGTGATATCTGGACGAAGACTAAGAGGATCGCCGAGCTGGAGTCGGAGCTGGCCAGAGCGAGGTTTGAATCGGCGGCTGAGGCGACGAGGCTGCGCGGCGAGGTGCTGGCCGGGCGCGCTGAAATCGAGTAGCTGAAGACGGGGAGCGCCGAGCTGAAGAAGGAGAATGCTGGTCTCAAGGCTTCTCTGCTGTCCGAGGCACAGTCCTCTTTCCAGAAGGGGGTGGACCAGGCCACTGAGGAGTATGAGAAGCAGGTGGAGGAGATTACCTCCATTCTGTTCGAGGAAGGGTGCTTGGCTCACTGAGGCATGCAGGGGTTCCCGAGGACCACCCGGTCTACCAGAACTTCCCGAAGTACGCCGACCCAGTTCCTGAGCAGAGCTCCGCACCCTTGGGCGAAAGTGCCCCAGTCATGCCCCTGCAGTTGATCCTGTCTCGGATGGCGCTCCAACTGTTCCGCCTACCAGTGATGCCCCGGTCGCGCCTCAAGGCGAAGCTTCTTCTGCCCCTGCTGCTGGTGATGCACCAGACAAGGCCGCGGTCGTACCCGAGACCGCTGGTTCATCAGAGCCGGTGATCATACTGGTGGAGTCGCCGAAGCCGCAGTAGTTCTATCCTGCTCTTGCTTTTGCTCTTTGTAATCTTTCTTTTCTATCTTTTGCATGTAACTTTCAGCCCCGTAACATCCTTTGCCTTTAATGAAAAACAGAGCTCCTTTACTTGTGCATTTTCTCTCTTTCCCTTTCTTTTTTTAGTTCGGCTCTTTTACGCTTGAGTCCGGCTGAGTGCCTTTAATGTGACGTGACGTGAGAGCCTTGAGTTAGAGAGAGTACCGAACGATCTTCATAGTTATCTGTGCTGATTCTCCGTATTCTGGAGACCATAAATAGCAGTAAGTGTGGCGGTATGGCCAATGAGGAAAATGAGTGGATGGCTCCACGTGGCGCCATCGGAACCGCTGGTCAGCATGTAGGAAGACGTGCACCTCACGTAAGGCGTGGGAGACCTCGCCTCATAGTTTCCTTTGAAGACCGGGCCCTCCTTCTTCCTATAAATAGGAGTGGCTAGCTCGCCATGGGAGGGCAAAAAGAACAAGGAAACCTTAATTCATATAAACTTAGGAACCTGTCTCTCTTCGTTAACCAACCTGGCAGCCATGCTTGGTAGATCATTAGGAACATTTGACCCGGGGGGAACCCTTGCCCCAGAAGACGGCTTCCTCCGAGGGGGACAGTCTGTCGTAGTCTGCGCGCTCTCTGAAGACGATCCTCGTGGACTACGCGCTCTCTGAATGCGGGTCCACGACCAACCCTCTCCGACGCTGCTGCATTGGAATCTTTGCAGTGGTGGGTTGGTGGTGCTCCGCCCGTTTGGGGGTCTTATTTTCATCCCAAAGGACTCTGCGTGGAACCATGCTGCAGATCTTCTTGTGGGATGTCAAGACCTCCGAGCGGCGGGCAGGATCAAGAGGTCCTCGGGCTGAGGGGGCCCTTGCTTGCAAACTTTGGTCTCACTTACCATAGGGTATTGTAGAGCTCTGTGAGATTTAGAGTCTTCAAGCTTGCAATCTAAAGGGCGTTGAAGAGCTCAGGATGCTAAAGACCGGACTGAAGAGTCAGTGAAGATCAGAGCCTCCCAGTCTCTATTTCTTTTTTGATTTTCAGAGGACTGCGAGCCTCCTTGCTGTATTTTTTTTCCTTTTCTGTAACCCTTGTAATGAAGCAATTACAATGAATAAAAAGAACAATTTTTGTGATCATACAATCTGTGTACAATACTTCTGTATTCTTTTTTGCTTTTCTTGTACTGTTTTGCGATGCTTGTATTTTTGTGCTGCTTTTTTGCACTTCAGTGCTTGCACTGCTCGTTTTCTTTTGAAAACTATCATTGGCCGAAATGGACCATGATTGGCTGAGGTGAACTGTCTTTTGCCGAGATGAACCCAGAGTCTTGAGGATCTTAGCTGTGCAAGCCTGAGTTCGGGAACGATCTCGAAGGGTGTATGAACCCGGAATTTAGGAAGCGACTGGATGTATGAATCCGAAGCCTCTTCAGGTTAGAACCAACTTAGGAACGACCAGATATGATCCGAGCTTTCAGGGTCAGGACCCAAACTTTAGGAAACGACCGGATGTATGAATCTGAAGCCTTTTCCAGGGTCAAGGACCCAAACTTTAGGAAACGACCGAGTGTATGAACCCGAAGCCTTTTCCAGGGTCAAGGACCCAAACTTTAGGAAATGACCGAGTGTATGAACCCGAAGCCTTTTCTAGGGTCAAGGACCCAAACTTTAGGAAACGACTGGATGTATGAATCCGAAGCCTTTTCCAGGGTCAAGGGCCCAAAATTTAGGAAGTGACTGGATGTATGAATCCGAAGTCTCTTCCAGGGTCAGGGACCCAGAACTGCCGAACTCAGACAAGGCAAGGTGACACAGATTGACGACAGGGCAAATGCTACTTTCATTAATGAGCTGACTCATATTACATCTTTAAAAATAGAATTTCTTCAAGTGGGATGCATTCCATGGTCTCGGCAATGGCTTGCCTTCTAAGTCTTCGAGCTTGTAAGAGGATCGTCCTGCCAGTGAGACCACCCTGAATGGACCATGCCAGTTCGGGGCCAGTTTTCCTTCATTCGGATCTTTGTTAGCTGGTAGGGTCTTCTTCAGAACCAGCTCCCCTACGGGGAAACTTCTTTCTCTGACTTTTTCATTGTAGCCTCTGGCTAGCCGCTGCTGATAGTCAGTCAGTCGTAGGGCTGCTGCTTCTTGATGCTCGTCCGCTAAGTCCAGCTCCATTGCCAAGTTTGTCTCGTTTCGGCCCTAGTCGACCAACTCTGTCCTCAGGGTGGGGAGGCCAGTTTCCAAGGGAATGACCGCCTCCATCCCATAAGCCAGAGAGAAAGGTGTCGCTGAGGTGGATCGCCTTGGAGTCGTTCTGTATGCCCATAACACGCTGGGAAGCTCCTCTACCCATCTCCCTTTTGCCTTGTCTAACCGCTTCTTCAGGCCGTCCAGAATTATCTTGTTAGAAATTTCGGCCTGGCCATTGCTCTGTGGATACGCCGGAGTGGAGTAAAAGTTTCTGATGCCGTGCTCTTGGCAGAAGTCCTTGAAGGATTTGGAGTCGAACTGAGTCCCGTTGTCCGAAATCAGGGTCCTGGGGATGCCGAACCTCGTTATGATGTTCTTCCACACGAACTTCATGGAGTCCCTATTAGTGATGAAGGACAGCGGCAAAGCTTCTATCCATTTCGTGAAGTAATCCGTAGAAACTATCAGCCATCTCTTGTTCCCTGGAGCTCGGTGGAGAGGCCCCACAATGTCCAGCCCCCATTGAGAGAAGGGCAATGGACTAGAGAGGGGACTTGGGTCTTGCGCTGGCTGATGAAGAGAGTGGGAGAACTTCTGGCATTTCTCGCATTTCCTGGCGTATACCTGCGCATCCTTCTGCATGTAGGGCTACCAGTAACCTTGGCTTATTGCCCTGTAGGCCAGTGATCGGCCTCCGATGTGACTGCCACAGATTCCTTCATGGATCTCATACAGGAAGTTGTCCACCTTCCTCGGATGGACGCATTGGAGGTATGGACCCGTGAAGGATTTTCTGTAGAGTTTGCCTTCGGGAGATAGCCAGAATCGAGCTGCCTTAAGTCTGATTTGGTGGGCTTCAGTCTTGTCTTCGGAAAGCTAGTCGTCCCTCAAGTAAGAGATGATTGGGTCCATCCAGCTCGGGCCGAGATCAGCACAAAGGACTAGCCGAGGTGAGCGGAGCTCTAGGCTTGATCTTGATATCGATCCAACCTCGACAGTCCTTTTATTTCCTGCTTCGACAGCGGAGGCCAGGTTTGCAAGCGCATCAGCGTGCGTGTTGGCATCTCTGGAGATCTACCTGACCTCGGCTGTCTAGAAATGAGAGAGTAGTTTTTTCGCGAGGGCTAAGTAGGCCGCCATCCTGTCTTCCCTGGCCTGGTAGTCTCCAGCGAGTTGGCTAGTTACCAGTTGCGAATCGCTGAAGATCACCAGGTGCTGGGCTCTGAGGATTTGGGCGCTGTTCAACCCTGCTATCAGTGCTTCATACTCTGCTTCATTGTTTGTTGCTTTGAAGTCCAGGGTGAAGGCTTGCTCTATAACCAATCCCTCTGGCGATTGGAGGACTATGCCGGTGCCAGCTCGCTTGGAGGTGGACGAACTATCAACAAAGACCTTCCATGCCGAGGCGGGAGCTTGTTCGACCTCGGTAACTTCAGGCTCATGCCCTATGCCCCCCAGTTCCGTGCCGGACTGGGTCGGAGCCGAGCTTGGAGAGACAAACTCTACAATGAAGTCTGCTAGAATCTGGGCTTTGATCGCAGTCCGGGGACGATACTGAATATCATACTGCCCTAGTTCGACTGGCCACTTTGAGATTCGCCCTGAAAAGTCAGCTTTTTTGAATATAGAACGGAGTGGATGCTCCGTGATCACCACAATGGTGTGGGATTGGAAATAATGGGAGAGCTTGCGGGAGGCGCTGACGAGTGCCAGTGCAAGCTTCTCCAACAAAAGATATCTGGTCTCGGCGTCAAGCAGGATCTTGCTTATATAGTAAATTGGTTTTTGGACTCCTTCATCTTCCCTGACGATGACGGAGCTCACCGCATGATCCGAGACCGCGAGATATAGATACAAAATCTCCCACTGAGTTGGGGTAAAGAGTAAGGGTGGTGAAGACAAATAAGTTTTTAGTGCTGCCAACGCTTGGTCGCACTCAGGGGTCCATTGGAATTTAAAATTTTTTCTCAGAAGCTGAAAGAAAGGCCGGCACTTATCTGAGGATCAGCTGATGAAGCGATTGAGTGCTACTGCCATGCCTGTAAGCTTCTGGACCTCCTTCGTAGTAGATGGGCTCTGGATGCCCAAGATTGCAGTAATCTGGTCTGGGTTGGCCTCTATTCCCCTTCGCGTTACTAGGCTTCCGAGGAACTTGCCAGAAGCTACGCCGAAGGCGCACTTGGAAGCATTTAGCTTGAGCTTGAATGCGCGAAGGATGCTGAAGACTTGGGCCAGATCTGCCAGATGGTCGCTGGAGTGCTTGGACTTGACGACCAAGTCATCAATGTAGACTTCCACTGTCTCACCGAGCTGAGCCTGGAACATCTTTGTCACGAGGCGCTGATACGTTGCCCCCGCGTTCTTTAGCCCGAAGGGCATCACCTTGTAGCTGTAAGTGCCGCGGGGGGTTACACACGGCGTGGCTCCTCCACTGTCGTAGCTTTGCCTTTGAGAGGGCGCTCACGTCGACGCTCGTCCCATTGGGGAGGCGCGACTTCCTCGTCAGAGCACGAGGTCTCGACTCCCTCTCGGAAGGGAATCTCGACGAAGGGTCGCAAGCCTATGCGCTCTTCGCCTGCAGACGCGCCATGGTCCGCTCTGAACCGTCCTTGAGGAGGGACGTCCGTCGACGGGCCCAGACGCTCGAGTCTTGCTCTCTGGGATTCTCCGCCCTTCTTAGCTTTCGGAGGCATGGTTTCTGGGAAGATTGAGAAGGTTGGGAAGGTTGGGATAGTACTTTCTCACAGATAGCGCCAATTGTAGGTGCAGAAAAATTATGACCCACAATAATCGGGGTGCCTTACAGGACTTATCCAAATGAAGAAGATGACCCGCTGCCTGAAAGCCTGAAAGGGAAGAGCAAACGGTCAGAGGACCCTGGCCTGAGCAGCGCAAGGCTCTCCGATGCCTAAATCAGTAAGTGAACCGGAACAAAGGAAGGAGAGGAAGAAGAGAGGCAGAGTAACGACTCTCAGGTTTGGATTGTGCGTACCTTGCATGTGAAATGAGGTTCTATTTATAGAGAACCGGACGATATCTTTGGATGATATTTTGGCGTGGGTCCCATGATTTGATAGGGAAGTCATCATCAGCCCACAAAGTAATAAATGAGGTCCATTCCAGCCCACTTTGCATTTAATGCCAGTCGGATCAGCCCACATCGCATTAAATGCGCGTCATGTTGGGCCAGATCGTGTTGGACGCCTTTGGCGGTAGAGGTACCATCGGATCCACCCTCGGGCCTTGCCCTGATTTGGCTTCAGCTGCTAGATGCCGCCCTGTCAGTGATCTGGCGAAGATTGTAGACGGCTGGATGTCGCATCTGTTTTACTGGCTCGTGCCCCTATTCCTCCACGTGTCCGATGACGTGGGGGGCGAAGGGTGTGAGTGGAGATTCTCTCTTGCTTTGGCTTCCGTCCCGGCTCCTTTGGCCGAGGTCAAGCTTTTAGCCGAGGTGGGCACCTGGGTAGCCGAGCTCGGCGCTAGCGGCCAGGACCTGTCTGACTTCGGCTGAGACTTCTGTCCTGGTAGCCGAGGTGAGTCTGGTGCCACGTGGATGACACGCGGATGGCACGTGAGAATGCTTAGTCCAAGCTGATGGCCGTGATTAGCGTAATCCTGGAACTTTGAAAATCTCCCCGCATAAGTTGTTTCCTTAGTTCCTGACTTATAAAAATTTCACTCTGGACCCTATTACGTGATTAATTGTGACTTGAACTATATTTGTCGATTAATGTACTTGTCATTGATATTTGGGGGATTTCACACCAGCTTGTTTATGATGTGGTTGATTGACAGATTATGTGATTGAATGTGTATATGTTGACTTTAATTTTGTAATCGAACATTTTCGGCACAAGTGATGTTTATAAAAATATAAAAGCAGAAGCATAAACATTCACATAAAAATAAAACACCCACCACAACACAACACGGTTTGTGACACATGACCCCATCGGTATTTCACTAGACAATTAGAGGTTTCCGGTTCACCTCAAAACCTTACAACTGTTAAAATTTTCTTGGCTAATATATAACCATTACAAATGCTTTTTATGGCAATCAATGACCTTTACATTTGTCACGACCCGAATTCCGGGGCCTTGTCGGATTCCGGGTTGCGATTCTTTAGCAATATTCACTGAGCATAAATCAAGTAATTCCCTCTAGGAATTAGGCATTTAAATAAATCTAATATTCCAATTAGAATTTATGAAAGTCAATAAAACATCAATTGTCTCTATGTAAATAAAAAATTCAATGAGAGCGCTAATCCCACTATTAGCAGTTTTAGTATTTCCCGTTCTCTCTTCAGCCACGCATGCCAAAATCTACGGGCTGAATGTCGTTATGCTCTAGTCCTCCCACAATGTCAATGGTGAATGAATTTTCCTAATTACCAACACAACACAAAACATAATGTCAAATAAGATACACAAGACTAGAATAGCATATAAAGTGCAATTCAAAGTTAATCCATTCACCGCCCCCATAATGCAACTCATGAACTACATCCTCGCACTCTATCCACATTACCATGCCTTCAAGGCTATACACACATATCCACATGCCACTCTGTCATTATCTCTTATCTGCGTCCACCAAGGACCTGTCAATACAACGTCCACCAAGGACCAAATAACACAACGTCCACCAAGGACTAAATAACACAACGGCCTCCATGGCCCTCATCCATAATACAACCTGAACCCAAAGGTCCAGAATTTCCATAACCACAAAGGACCCTGTATACATGTCCACCATCACACTAGTAGTTACGAGTGCATTATTTTTCTTATCAAATCCAATCCCATGAAGCATTCTATTAATATCATACAACCAAAATCATGAACGGAAAATAATATAATTTAGCACACATTATATAGTAGTGTGGGCCCAGCCCCAAACACCATCCAGGTTGTCATTGCCCCACATCTAATCATAATTGGTAGTTAATGGTGTAGGGATGGCCCCACCCTGTTCATCATTAACCCTCTCCAAAAGAATCCAAAACTACTAATAAATAAGGCATTCAGGATTCTATAATATTTTATATAAAACAGTAGGGTCCGAAGCAATTTCAGTACAATTACATAGTTAGCATAAAAGTTCTGACATGTTTCAGCAGCATCTTATTGTGATACTCAAAATCAGGCACCTTCAATACACAACTCTTCCAATGAAGAGTAGCGACCATCCAGATTTGGGATACAACAAACAACGGCCCTACTGACCTATTGCAAGATCAGAACTGATCTCCAAGGTCGCCCAGGGTCCCACATGAATTTCCATGGTTCAGATTTAACATTCAATTAGCTTTACTGGGCCCCGCAGCCTTAACAGTTACAAGAATTTCATGAACAGGCTGCTCGTTTTCCAGAATTGAAGCTTCTGGATGATGGGGCAGATGGGGCCCACCACCACATGGGTCGACTATGGGTCCCTTTCCTAATGTGGGGTCTTGATTGTGGATTGAATCAGTCCTAGAATCCTATAATGGCCCTCGTCGGAATAGCCACCAGCCCAAACAGCAGGCTGGATGGCCCACCTTGCGGGGCCCCCTCTACATGAGTCCAGACCACAGTGGTAGACCATGGGTCTGCCCCCTTCCCTATGGTCCAGATCATCATTCAGTGGGCCATGGGGTCCCACCATCCCAATACGTTAATTCCCATGGACGCCCAGGTTTCTGCTAGTTGCTCCCAGATCTGATTCCAGTCATTTCTGAGGGAAGTTTCTTGTAAAAAGAATTCCCTAATCACCTCTACAACCCATCCTACAATATTCACATGAGCCATCCATCCAAGAGGGCATGATCTGATTCTCATTAATGGGTTTCATGAATTGACAATCTCTGTAACCATTACATAAACCAGCCACACAACCTAAATTCATTAGGCATCCAATTAATTGCTAAGAATCGAGAGGAAGATCCACTCACCTTTGATAGACGAGTCCTGCATTCGCGATGTGATGGCACGAGTAGGGCATCCGCTAGTCGTCCTCTGCTGGTTGCCTTCTTCTTCCTCACAAGATCCTGAATTTCCAGCAAACAAAACTCTCTCTCCCTCTCTCTCTCTCAGATTTTCTCTCAAGAAGGAGAAGAAAAAATTGAATACCAATACTAGGGGTCGATGGTCTATATATACACACTGGATAAGGTAAGAGTCCTTCCTAAACAAAACATAGAGTCCTTCCCAAATACATCCTACACAGGCCATTCGTAGTTTGAGTTGACGTACTAATCTTTCCTCATCCTAATACACTAACTCACGAGTGTCCATCTCCAATCCCATAATAATTAGAACAAGCAAGGGTCTAAGGGTCTCACCTGGGGCCCTATTAATTACTCCCAATCCTAGAGCCCTTAGAGATCCGGGATATTATAACATCAATGAGTTTTTCTCTTAAAAATGTGCTTATAACACAAAAGAGATAAAATGAAGTAAAAGAGGATGCTTTTAAAATAGGCAGATATTAAAACTGATAGTCCGGCCTATGACACACACAATGTGAAGATACAAAGGTTGTAATGTAATGTGTGTGCGCGCCACCATCAATCAAAGAAGGTGATAATATGTAAAGACTACCAAATAGAATGAAAACAAACTAAAGCTTTATTTGGCTTTCAAAAGACATCAAATGAAGATATGATTTGATTGAGGCAAAACATCAAACACATGTGAGATGCATGATTCAACTTAAAGAAAGATTGAAAATCAAAGCATAACAAGTTGATCAAAGATTTAAGAACAAAACATGTGATGTACAAGCATTGTTGAATCAAAGACATAAGATAGATTGAAAGTGTTTTTCATGTGATGGAATCAAGAATGAAAGGATTCACCCAAGCAAAGAAACATGCTATGAAAGAAATCAAATATTTCAGCAAAGCATGAAAAGTTTAGAAAAAAAAAAAACTAATTTGGTGTGAATCATGTGAAGGATACTTGCTATAGTTTTTCTTTCTCCTTATCTCTAGCATCCCCTAACCTAGAACCCTTGGATTGTCCTTTTTCTTTCAAAAATTTTTCCCACCGAAGCCTTCATACTATTTTTGAATTTATAAAAACATTTCAATGGTATTGTAGCAAAGGTCACTGTAGCAAAAGTCTTGTAGCAAAATATTTAAAAAATAGATTTTTTTTAAAGTGATTGTCCGAAAAGAGAAACTCCAAAGAGATTCACACATCTTTAAAATTAAAATGAGGATAACAATGGTTTCAAAACATGATCCTAAGATCCCTAAAAAGATATGAAAATGAAATCATAAAAATGCATGGAGAATCAAGTTTAAAAGATAAAGAAATTATTCATGAAAAATCAAGCTTAACAAAATAAAAATGCATCCAATCAGATTGCAACACACAAAATCCATAACATAATTGACCGCTCACATGTCGAATACCAATTTTGTTTCGGTTACGTTAGGTGCAGTCTAAATCCAAATCAGATGAGAGGGATTGGTTAAAGAAGTTACCCATTATGGGTGTTGAGGACATCTTGAATATTAGAACCTAGAAGAAACTTTGATTATTTGAATTTGGAAAACCATGAGGAACCAGGATTACTTGGTTGGAGGAACCCTTTGGACACCCCTAGACTGCTAACACTGTATGGAATGATGTCCCCATACAAATGACCAACTTTGGAAGATTTATTGATTTTGGGTAGTTTTGAGAGACTTTGATTCATTGGTACCATTTTGATGAATTTGGACCTTATAGTTAATTTTGTTAAGACCCTTGTTGGTCATTTTGTTTTGTGCACAAAAAGTTTTTTGGAAGTTACCATTTTGTTACATTTGGCATCATTGACATGCTTCAACTTTGTATTCTATCAAGTGGTTAGGAGGTTGTCATTAAATTTGACCCGATTCACCTTGCCTTGCCCGTGACCCTTGAGCTTTGTATGTTACTTTAATTGTCGTGTAATATTAATTAAATTGTTGTTTGTAAGCACTAATAGATTAGAATATCTATTCACTCATTAGATTTGACCTAATTCACCTTGCCTTGCCCATGAGCGAGAGCTTTGTACTGATTCCTGGTTTGCCCCTACCAGGCAACCGGAATGTTGAGTTGAATGATGATTAGGTTGTTCAAGAAGAGATAGGATTTGACATGCGCACTTGAGCGACAGACTCACATAGAAGAAGATAAAAAAGAACTAGTTTTCTTTATTTTATTTAGTTTATTACAATTGGACATCCAAAGGCTTTATAGTTGTTATTGGGTTTCATTTTATTACGTTTAGATTGACATTATTATTCAAAATCTTAATCTTAAATGAAGATTTCTTATTAATTAGGTAAATCCCTTGAATTTTATTATGTAAATGGATTTGTGACACATGTATGCGATGAGATACTTTTATAAGTCGCAACGCAGAATTTGAACTATTGGAAGATGACATTAATCGATATTCAGCTTCAAGAGAGGATTTGGATAATGTTGGTTGGTTGCTTTTTATACTTCCAAGAGATAGGTGATGTACCTAGGAACAGCACCATCCACATGTAAATTGGTTGGTTGCAACTGACCCAGTCAACATCATCTTAAGCTTGGAGTTAAAGAGGGGAAAAAGAGGAATAGAAGAGTCCTTGATGATGAGTCCCACCATATATCAAAGAATATGATGAACAGTGAGGATTCCCCACAAACTGGCTACAGCTTGCACAACATAAGAAACATCTGGTCTAGTCATAATAAGATAGATTAAACTACCATCGTGGTGATGATATAGAGTGGGATCAATAAGTGGATTACCGTCATCCATATGAATTCCCAGATATGATTCGACATGATACGTTGCCCATTTTGAAGTACCCGTGCATCATTGCATCATCCTCGTGAAATTTAACATTAATATCCATAGGAGTCTCTGTTGTTTTACTGTGGGTAAGACGATCCATAAACAATAAATCTTCAGTATATTTTCATTGATCGAAGTGAATTCCTTTACTAGCAAGGGAAACTTCTAGTCAGAGAAAATAGGTCAACTTCCCAAGAGCTTTCATCTTGAACTTTCACATAAGATAGCGTTCGAGCTCATGTATGCCAAGTGCATCAGTCCCACTAATAATAATGTTGTTGACATAAAGGAGTTGGATAGTGAAATGTCATGACCCCAAATCCATAACCTTGATTTAAAGCCACGACCCGTGGGGATTAGCATGATGCACCAAAATCCGTAGTAAAATCCCCACGTGTGATTACCCACAGGATTCCACGCGTGAGAACGATAAGTCAAGATCTCTCAATTAAATGCATTTGGGTAATTCGGCGGAAGGCTTGAGTAACCCATTGACTACATACATATTTCAAACATAATAGGGACAGATATCAGAGTGTACAAAAGTCTAAAGCATTCCCATTAACATGAATAGTGTTGAAACAAAGGTAGTTTAATTACAATTCCTAAAATGAATCAGGCCAACAAAAGCCATAACAAAATAAACCCAAAATTGTATATGACAGTCCCAAAAGTGACATAAGCTCCTGAGCGAGATATGATGCCTACAACTAATCTTCTGCACTCCACTCGTTTAGGCCCTCAGCATGGGCGGACCTACCTTATAATGATATGGGGTGGCCGCCCCATGTCGGATCTTGAAATCCCAGAGAGATGAATGGGCTCTTGGACCATGCCCCACATAATTCTAAACGATCGCCCCATATGTTTTATGTCTAAGCCTTTGTCTCCTCTCTGTCTAAAAAAAGCTCTTCTTGTGACCCTTTTTCTCTCTTAGTTTCTCTTGCCGTCTTTGCATTGCTTCATCATTTTCATCTTCTTTTCGATCACCCACTAACTATCCAAACCTTAAGAAGTTCCTCTCGATCCGATCCAGCTCAATTTCCTTTTTTCGTTTTCCCTCTTGGATGATTTAGTGTTGAAAATCAATTATTTCTTTATTTTTCCATAACTCATGGTGAGAAGATTGTCAGGACTTTTACATGTTTCTTCTTGCACTTTCATTGTGATTTCAGACACTTGTCTAACATTTTCTTTTGTTCATTTGCAATATTACTCCTGTCGTCCTTGCAATTCATGTGTGTTGTATCTTACGTGGATGGAAGAGATTTTAATTTGTATGTTTTGTGTATACACTGTTTGATTTAAAGAAATCAAAATTGGATCTTATGTGAATTGTATTTCTTATTGACATTGACTATGTGCCTTTGGATTTATGATTTGCTTAGATTATTATTGTATCATGTTGTGCCTTATTGTTACATCTATTGGCTAATTTTTGCAATTATGTTGTCCATCTTGTATTCTTGTTTCTGGGAAAGCTAGTGGTGATGTTGATTTTTTTGCTAACGGCATCATTTTTTCAATTGACCATTATCCGCCCCACCCAAGCGAAATCCTGGGTCCGCCACTGTTTGTGATCATGATTTATTAACTGTGATTAAACTAGGAGTACTGTGATTAATATTATGTGATTAATATTATGTAGTGATCAGTTTATAATATAGTGTGGGCCACCCTATATCAATCAATACCAATTACAAATAGAAGTGGGGCAACAACCAAGGAATTGTATAGAGGTCGGTTCCACACTATTGATTGTGTAAATTCTTAATGATAATGAATTATGGTTACCATGTGATCATGAGATATTGTGCACTGGGTCCCAGATTTGGGATGTTGGACTTTTGTCCGGATGATAGATGGCTTCGGGCCATGGTGGCCGTTATAGCGGCGGGTCCTTAATGGACATGATGGGCCACTTTGATGGCTGGTCCTTAGTGGACGTGTCTGATGAGACAGGGTCATGGTGACCGGTATAATTGTATACGATAAGGCCTTTGAGGCGTGGTGATGTGCATGGGCACGGATTTGTATGTGAAAAAATCTCTATAATATTTGATTATTGATTTAGACCTGCTGAATTATGTGATATTTTATGTGAATTGTGTAATTAGGAATATTCATTCACCAGTAGTACTGATGTTGTGTTACCCCCTACAGGTAATCATGATGCGGGAGGGACAGAGCGGAACGATGTTCAGCACGTAGATTTCAACATGCGTGGCAGACAAGAGAGAACGAAAAGATAAATTAATGGATAAGGGGATTAGCCCTTGCTTAGGAAAATTATTTAATGTTTTAGTACATTATGATGCCGACAGAACTTATTAAAGTTTGAGTATTTATAACTCATTTGATTAAATGAAAGAATTATTTGATTTAAATGCTAAATGCTTATGAGAATTATTTGATGAATATTTGGTAAATATTACCAATTTATCACGATCCAGAGATCTGACAGGGCCCCAGAATTTGGGTCGTGACATTTGTTGGTTGATTCATATAGTACATCGTGCTTAGAAACATATATTCAAGCTCAATATATATGTGTTTTTAGTCGATTTAATTGAATTCGGCAGTTAACTTACGGCTAACTATGGATCCCTCCATGACTAGCCGTGAGGTCACCGGAAAACCATGACTTGTAAGGGCTTTCAAACCTAGTTTTGGACCTTAGCATTGGAACCCATTGACCATAAACAAGGCCCAATGGATTGCTAAACCTATGTGGGCAATGTTTGAGCTAGCATATGCCCAAATGAAAGCCCGGAATTTGGTAATCAATCGTACTAAGCCAAAGGTGTTGACTTGAGGCATTTTGATGTCCATAAATTCAAGTAATGTGAGGGTTATGGTAGCGCAGAGATATTGAAGGCCCTAGGGCTACATATGGTTGGATAGTGATGCTAATGGGCAATCCGAACCTTAGGATTTCGTTGTAATTCACTTCATTACTCGATGTCAATCTATTATGTGTGCATTTGTATATGTTCCAGATATTCCCATGACATGTGTCGTTCTATCATATATGCTCGCTATGTTTTCCCATTATGTACCTTGATTATGCTTCATGTCTCTTGTTGTTTAATTATGTTCACTATGTTTACGTACGTACACTCATATTATGGGATATTCTCTGTGTTTTACAATCTGTTATGCTTTGGAGTATACCCTTATGCTTATGCTTTATGTTCATGGTATACGATCTGTTTGTCTCACTCTTTGAGTCGGCACCACTTAGCATCAATCCAATCACAGTCGGACACAGCTGAGTGCGAATTTATACTTATCTGTCACACCAACTACAGTTTAGTATCTATTATGAGGGCGTATCTGTGCTCCGCTATCAACTAGGAAAGCGGATGTCCAACCTTTCCTAAAAATATGTAATCCCTCCTGTAGGTGCAGAAAATAATGACCCACAATAACTGGGGTGCCTTAGAGGACTTATCCAAGGTGATGAAGATTAGGTGCCGCCCGAAAGCCTGAAAAGGAAGAGCAAACGGTCAGAGGACCCTGGCCTGGGCGCCGCAAGGCTCTCCGATGCCAAAGTCAGTGAATGAACTGGAACAAAGGAAGGAGAGGAAGAAGAGAGACATAGTAACGGCTCTTTCTGTTGGATTGTGCATACCTTGCATGTGGAATGGGGCTCTATTTATAGAGGCTTGGGTCGTATCTTTGGATGATATCTTGGCGCGGGTCCCATGACTCGACAGGGAAGTCATGATCAGCCCACAAAGTAATTAATGTGGTCCAATCCAGCCCGCTTTGCATTTAATGCCAGTCGGATCGGCCCATATCGCATTGAATGCGTGTCACGTTGGGCCAGATTGTGTTGGGCGCCTTTGGCGGTAGGGGCACCATCGGATCTATCCTCGGGCCATGCCCTGATTTGGCCTCAGCCGCTGGATGCCGTCCTGTCAGGGATCTGGCGAAGATTGTGGACGGCTGGATGTCGCATCTGTCTCACTGGCTCGCGCCCTTATTCCTCCACCTGTCTGATGACGTGGGGGGGCGAAGGGCGCGAGTGGAGAGTCTTTCCTGCTTCGGCTTTTGTCCCGATTCCTTCGGCCGAGGTGGGCACCTTGGGTAGCCGAGCTCGGCGCTAGCGGCCCGGACCTGCCTGACTTCGGCCGGGGCCCCCGTGCTGGTAGCCGAGGCGAGTCTGACGCCACGTGGGCGGCACGCGGATGGCACGTAATAGTGCTTAGTCCCATCTGATGGCTGTGATCTAACGTAATCCTGGAGCTCTGGGAATCTCCCCACACAATTGCTCCCTAGCTTTTGACCTCTTAAGCGTCCTAGCCTTTAGTGGTCGAAAGCTAGAAAATCTGTCTGGGGATGCGGCGATCATTGCCTGGTGTCGCTTCAACTTTTCTGAAGCAATAAATGCTCTGTCCTGCCCGTTCTGAGAAGCGAACCGACGGCTACACGTGTAGCTCCTCTACTGATTGCGTTGTCTCATTAATGGAACGGGCGCGGATTGCGAAATCCGTCCCTCGAATTCGAAAGTGGCGCGCAACGAGGGTTCCCTTTCCATAAATAGGGTCGTCTTCTTTCTTTCTTGTTTCTGATTTCTTTTTGCCTTCGCCTTCACCTTCGATTTCTGCTCCGCTGCTCGAGATCTGTCTAGCGAGGACGACCGTAGGACATGCCCGGACCTGTCCTTGACTTGCCCTTTCATCTCTGTAAGTAACTTCGTGCCCTGTCTGGTTTTTTTATTTTTTTTTAAGGTTTCTCGACTTCTAGGGTTTAACTCCGCCGTTTTCCCCCTTTAGACATGGGCACCCCTAGGTTTCGGTTAGATACTGATGAGGGCATAGCTAGGTTTAGGCCACCTACAGTATCCCGGAGGGAGTCCGCCTCAAGCCGGCGGATCCCATTGACTATGCCGCGCGTCGCTTTTCCGGCGGCTGGATGCCGTTCTCTCTGATCTCCGTGATCGAGGGCGGGGTCAGATTCCCTCTGCACCCCCTGCTTAGGGCTTGCCTTAGCGCCTGGTCTATTACCCCGTGCCAGCTGATGCCCAATGGCTACAAAGTCATTATGGGCACGGCGAAGCTGAACGAGATCTTGGGGACCAACGTGGGTCTCCATGACATCGAGGACACCTATGATATCTGCAAGGCTGGGGAAGGAAAGTACTATCTCCGGGTGAAGCAGCAACGAAGAGGCTTCGTCCCGGCCTTGGAGGATTCTAGTAAGAACGCCGAGGAAGATCTCTTCTGTGTGTCGGGGGACTGGGAATTCGGCGCCGGCGAGAGCAGGAGGCTGATGGTCCCTCGTCGCCCCGGGACTGTCCCAAGTAAACACTGCTTCTTTTCTCTGCTTGTTTTGCTTGATTTTGACAATGCCGAGCTGACACTCTTTTTGTTTGTGGTGCAGAACTGGATGCGAGGCGACGCCGGGCTGCTAGCGAAGGTTGGAGGAGGAACGTTGACGACCTTAACAAGGTTGAAAGATATAAGGGGCACGAGACCAGATCGGCCTAGGAAACTGCTAGGGTACTACGCCGAGGTACCGTGGCCACTATAGGAGAATCGGAGCAGCCCCGGAGGACGAGGCGCAACCTGATCATCCCTGCTGTTACCAGTTGCCGTGCCCGCCGGGGTCCCTTTGAACGATCCCTGACCGTGAGCCGAGCTGCGTCCGGCGCTGAGGCATCCACCTCTAGTTCGGAACCACCGAATCTGACGAGGTAGTGGACGCCTATTCGTCCAGCTGGGAAGAAGGAATGGAGGGAGGTTCAAGGGCGGCCGGTGTCAAGGATCTGGCGGCCAAGTTCAGGCAAAGATCTTCCTCCTCTGCGACACCATCGTCCGCCAGCACCCAGCGCGGCTTCGGGCTCGGGGGGTGTTGGTGCCACTTCTGCTCCTGCCCCTGCTCCGAGCGAGGGAGTGCGGCGACGCTCGCCGGACCGCCCGAGGGAGGGGTCCCCGCCCTGGAAGAGGTCCAAGGTGGGGGAGAAGGACTCGGGGGCTGAACAGCCTCTGAAGGGTAAAACTCCTGTGCGGGCCCCCGGAGTCAAGGCTCCGTCTGAGAAGGGTGCGCCGGCTAGCGGGGCGGCATGCGAGCTCACCATCTCGGTGGGGCAAGGATCCGGAACGGCCTCCGGACCTCGAGCTGCCCCTGCGGCATGGAGACCCAGGATGGAGATGCAGCCTGGGAAGCCTCTAAACGTCGAGGACCGGCTGTTGGGGAACGCCAACATCATTGGAACCCTCGCAAAAGCCTGTGCCTTGTCGCGAGACATGGAATTGCACGGGTGGTATGACGATGAGAGCCTGATGGTCTCGTCGATCCAGGCTAAGTCTTCTGGTGAGTATCTTCAATGCTTTTCTTCAAGTGCCTCAGCTTGGCTGCTTTTGTTTGACATACTTTCTCTTTTTGTAGAACGTGCAAAGGCTCCTGACTGTGATGGAGAGGAGTGACAGGAACGTCACAAAGGTTGCCCAGCTAGAATCTGAGGGAGAGAGGTTAAAGAAAGAGCTGGAAGGGCTGAGGAAGAGCAGCGCCGAGGCGGCTACTCGGCTGGAGGTCCTCACATCGCAGGCTCACCAACTGAAGGGTGACATCTGGACGAAGACCAAGAGGATCGCCGAGCTTGAGTCTGAACTAGCCAGGTCGAGGTCTGAATCGGCGGCTGAGGCGACTGAAGCTGCGTGGTGAAGTGCTGGCTGGGCGCGTCGAAATTGAGAAGCTTAAGTCTGGGAATGCCGAGCTGAAGGAAGAGAAGGCTTCCTTGCTGTCTGAGGCACAGTTTTCTTTCCAAAGGGGGGTGGACCAGGCCACCGAAGAGTACGAGAGGCAAGTGGAGGAAATTACCTCCATCTTGTTCGAGGAAGGGTGCTTGGCCGCGCTGAGGCACGCGGGGGTTCCCGAGGACCACCCGGTCTATCGGAATCTGCCGAAGTACTCGGACCCAGCTCCTGAGCCGAGCTCTACTCCTGCCCCCGCAGCTGACCCTGCCTCGGATGCTGCCCCAGCTGCCCAGTGCCCGGCCGAGCGACGCCCCGGTCGCCAGCGATGCTTCGGCCATGCCTCAAGGCGAGGACCTCTTTTGCCCCCGCTTCGGGTGAGGTACTGGTCAAAGCCTCTACTGCCGGCGACACTCCAAGCGAGGTTGCGGTCGCGGCCGACGCCGCTGGCCCATCAGATACGGTGATCAACCTGGTGGAGTCGCCGAAGCCACAGTAGTCGCGCCTCTTCCTGCTTTTGGCCTTTTATATGTATTGCTTTTCAGCCCTAGTAACATCCTTCGCTTTTAATGAGAACAAAGCTCCTTTACTTCTCTTTTGTCTCTGGGTGTGGTATTGAATGCCTTTAATGTGATGTGCGACCCTCGAGTCAGAGAGAGTCGAACGGTCTTCATAGCTATCTGTGCCGATTCTCCGTATTCTGGAGACCATAAATAGCAGTAAGCATGGCGATACGGCCGATGAGGGAAATGGGCGAACGGCTCCACGTGGCGCCATAGGGATCGCTGGTCATCAAACAGGAAGACGTGCTTCCCGCGTAACGCATGGGAGACCTCGCCTCATAACTTCCTTCGGAGACCGGGCCCTTCTTGCTCCTATAAATAGAGGTGGTAGGCTCACAATGGGAGAGAAGAAAAATGAGTTAGGATAGCTTAATTCACATAGACATAGGAGCCCGCATTCTTCTGTTTATCGTTTTGGGCAGCCATGTCCGGTAGACCTTTTGGAATATTCGACCCGAGGGGAACCCCTGCGCCTGAGGACGGCTTTCTCCGAGGGGGAAGGTCTGTCGTAGTCTGCGCGCTCTCTGAAGATGATCCTCGTGGACTACGCGCTCTCTGAACGCGGGTCCACGGCCAACCCTCCCCGATCGGGCTGCATCGGAATCTTTGCAGCTGTGGGTTGGTGGCGCCCTCTGCGTCTTTCTGATCCTGTAGGGTCCTGACGCTCCTTGCGGGATCTCAAGAACGCCGAGAGGGGGAAGGATCGAGGCTCCGCTGGGCCGAGGGGCTCTTCAAACTTTGGTCTCACCGACCGTAGGGTGTTGAAGAGCTCAGCGAGGTCCAGGGCCTCCTAGCCGGAGGGGCTCTTGCATGCTTTGGTCTAACCAACCATAGCGTGTTGTAGAGCTCTGTGAAATTCAGAGTCCCCCAAAGCCTCCAAACAGTGGACCAGTGAGGATCGGAGTCTTCAAGCTTGCAATCTAAAGGGCGTTGAAGAGCTCAGGGCGCTGGAGACTGGATTGAAGAGTCGGTGAAGATCAGAGCCTCCCAGTCTTTATTTCTTTTTCTGCTTTTTAGAGGACTGCGAGCCTCCTTTTTGTACTTTGTTTTCTTTTCTGTCATCCATGTAATGAAGTAATTTACAATGAATAAAATAGCAAATTTTCGAGATCATACAATTTGTGTACAATGCTTCCTTTTTGCCTTCTTCGATTACATAATTGCGATGTTTGTATCTCTGTACTGCTTTTTTGCACTTTAGCGCTTGCACTGCTCTTTCTTTCTTAAAAACTAACCTTGGCCGAAATGGACTAGCATTGGCCGAGACGAACTGCCTTGCACCGAGGTGGACCCAGAATCTTGTTGGTCTCGGCTGTGTGATAATGAGTTTGGCAATGGTCTCGAGGGGTGTATAAACCCGGAACTTTAGGAAACGACTGAGTGTTTGAACTCGAAGCCTTTTCCAGGGCGGTAGACCCAGGGCTTTAGGAAACGACTGAGTGTTTGAACTCGAAGCCTTTTCCAGGGCGGTAGACCCAGGGCTTTAGGAAATGACTGAGTGTTTGAACTCAAAGCCTTTTCCAGGGCGGTAGACCCAGGGCTTTAGGAAACGACTGATGTGTTTGAACTCGAAGCCTTTTCCAGGGTGGTAGATCCCAAAGCTGCCGGAGTCGGTCAAAGAGAGGTGACAGATTGATGACAGGGCAAAAGCTGCTTTCATTGATTCTGAGACTCATTACATCTTTAGAAATAGAACTTCTTTAAGTGGGATGCATTCCATGGCCTCGGCAGTGGCTTGCCCTCTAAGTCCTCGAGCTTGTAGGCTGATCTTCCTGCCAGTGAGACTACCCTGAACGGGCCTTGCCAGTTCGGGGCCAGCTTCCCTTCGTTTGGTTCTTTGTCAGCTGGCAGGGTCTTTTTTAGAACCAGCTCTCCCACGGAGAAGCTTCTTTCTCTGACATTTTGATTGTATGCCCTGGCCAGCCGCTGCTGATAGTCGGTCAGTCGCAGGGCTGTTGCTTCTCGGCGCTCGTCTGCCAGCTCCAGCTCCATTGCCAGGTTCGTCTCATTTCGGCCTTGGTCGACCAGCTCTGTCCTCAGGGTGGGTAGGCCGATTTCTAAAGGAATGACCGCCTCCATCCCGTAGGCCAGAGAGAAAGGTGTCGCCGAGGTGGAACGTCTTGGAGTCGTTCTGTATGCCCATAGCACGCTCGAAAGCTCCTCTACCCATCTTCCCTTTGCCTTGTCCAGTCGCTTCTTCAGGCCGTCCAGGATTACTTTGTTAGAGATTTCGGCCTGGCCAGTGCTCTGTGGATATGCCGGAGTAGAGTAACGGTTTCTGATGCCGTGCTCTTGGCAGAAGTCTTTGAAGGATTTGGAGTCGAACTGAGTCCCATTGTCCGAAATCAGGGTCCTGGGGATGCCGAACCTCGTTAGGATGTTTTTCCAAACGAAGTTCCTGGAATCCCTGTCCGTGATGGAGGACAACGGCTCAGCTTCTATCCATTTTGTGAAGTAATCCGTGGCGACTATCAGCCATCTCTTGTTCCCTGGAGCTCGATGGAGAGGACCTACAATGTCCAGGCCCCATTGAGCGAAGGGCCATGGACTGGAGAGGGGACTCAGATCTTGTGCTGGCTGATGAAGAGAGTGGGAGAACTTCTGGCACTTCTCGCATTTCCTGGCGTACACCTGCGCGTCCTTCTGCATGTAGGGCCACCAGTACCCCTGGCTTATAGCCCTGTAGGCCAGTGATCGACCTCCTATGTGACTGCCACAGATTCCTTCGTGGATCTCATACAGGAAGTTGTCCACCTTGCTCGGGTGGACACATTGGAGGTATGGACCTGTGAAGGATTTCCTGTAGAGTTTGCCTTCGGGAGAGAGCCAGAATCGAGCTGCCTTGAGTCTGATTCAGTGGGCTTCAGTCTTGTCCTCGGGGAGCTGATCGTCCTTCAAGTAAGCGATGATCGGATCCATCCAGCTTGGGCCGAGGCCAGCACAGAGGATTAGCCGAGATGAATGGAGTTCCAAGCTTGATCTTGATATCGACCCAACCTCGACGGTCCTCTTCTTTCCGGCTTCGACAGCGGAAGCTAGGCTGGCAAGCGCGTCAGCGAGCGTGTTGGTATCTCGGGATATCTGCCTGACCTCGGCTTCCTGGAAATGAGACAGCAGTTTTTTTCGCGAGGGCTAAGTAGGCCGCCATCCTTTCGTCCCTGGCCTGGTAGTCTCCGGCGAGCTGGCTGGTTACCAGTTGGGAATCGCTGAAGATCACCAGGTGCTGGGCTCCGAGGATTTGGGCGCTGTTTAATCCTGCTATCAGTGCTTCATACTCTGCCTAATTGTTTGTTGCTTTGAAGTCCAAGGTGAAGGCCTGCTCTATGACCAGACCCTCTGGCGATTGGAGGACTATGCTGGCGCCAACTCTCTTGGAGGTGGACGAACCGTCGACAAAGATCTTCCATGTCGAGGTGGGAGACTGTTCGACCTCGGTCACTTCGGGCTCCTGCCCTATGCCCCCTAGTTCCGTGCCGAGCTGGGTCGGAGCCGAGTTTGGCGAGATGAATTCGACGATGAAGTCTGCCAGGATCTGGGCTTTGATCGCAGTTCGGGGACGGTACTGTATATCATACTGCCCCAGTTCAACTGCCCACTTCGATATTCGCCCTGAAAAGTCAGCCTTTTGGAATATAAAACGGAGTGGATGCTCCGTGATCACCACAATGGAGTGGGATTGGAAATAATGGGAGAGCTTTGCGGGAGGCACTAACGAGAGCCACACGAGCTTTCTCTAATAGAAGGTATCTAGTCTCGGCAGCAAGCAGGGTCTTGCTCGTGTAATAGATTGGTTTTTGAATTCCCTCGTCCTCTCTGACGAGGACGGAGCTCACTGCGTGATCCGAGACCGCAAGATATAAATACAAGACCTCCCCCCGAGTTGGGGTGGAGAGTAAGGGTGGTGACGACAGATAGGTTTTGAGCGTGGCCAACGCCTGGTCGCACTCAGGAGTCCACTGGAATTTTAAATTTTTCCTTAGAAGCTGAAAGAAAGGCCTGCACTTATCTGATGACCGGCTAATGAAGCGACTGAGTGTTGCAGCCATTCCTGTGAGCTTCTGGACTTCTTTCGTGGTAGATGGGCTCAGGATGCCCTGGATCGCGGTGATCTGGTCTGGATTGGCCTCTATCCCCCTCCGCGTTACCAAGCTGCCGAGGAACTTACCAGAGGCTACGCCGAAGGCGCACTTGGAAGTGTTGAGCTTGAGCTTGAACGCGCGAAGGATGCCGAAGACTTGGCCGAGATCCGCCAGATGGTCGCTGGAGTGCACTGATTTGATGACCATGTCGTCGATGTACACTTCCACCGTTCGGCCGAGCTGAGCCTGGAACATCTTTGTCACGAGGCGCTGATACGTCGCCCCCGCGTTCTTTAGCCCGAAGGGCATCACCTTGTAGCAGTAAGTGCCGCGGGGGGTTATGAATGACGTTTTCTCCTCATCAGGCTCGTGTAGTGGAATCTGGTGGTAGCCTTTGTAGGTGTCGAGGAAGCTCATTCGGTCATGGCTAGCTGTGGCGTCGATTATTTGATCAATCTTTGGAAGGGGGAAACTATCTTTAGGGCAGGCCCTGTTCAAGTTTGTGAAGTCCACGCACACCCTCCATTTACCAGTTTTCTTTTTAATCACCACCGTATTAGCCAGCCAGACCGGGTACTGGACTTCCCGGATGGCTCCTGCCTTCAGCAGTTTGTCGACCTCTTCGACGACCGCGTCTGTCTGTTGCAGCCCTATCCTTCGGGCCCTTTGCACTACTGGCTTATGGCTGGGGTCCACATTTAGCTTGTGGCACATGACCTCGGGGTCGACCCCTGGCATTTCGCTTGGGCTCCAAGCGAAGACATCGACGTTCTGCATCAGGAACCTTGAGAGCTCGGCTCTCTCCTCGTCTGGCAGCTGAGTGCCGATCAGGAAGAACCTGTCTGGGTCCGCCGAGTCTAGCCTGACCTCGGCCAGGTCCTCAATACTTTTCTTCTCGGGGTCTCGGCCGATTTCATCTAGGCCTTTCTCGAATTCGGCGAGGTTGACGCACTCTGGCTCTTTCTCTGCTGGGACCGCGGCCAGCATGCACTGCCTAGCTTGCTGCTGATCTCCCTCCACTGTGACCACTTCCATCTTGCCCTCCTTGCTCTCGAATACAAACTTCAGCTTCTGGTGGAGGGAAGAAGGGACCGCTTCCAATTTGTGGAGCCACGTTCTGCCCAAGATGACGTTGTAGGGAGAAGGGGCGTCCACGACCAGGAAGTCGGCCAACACGGAGGCTCCGCCGACTCGGGTTTCCAGGGTGATCCTACCCTTGGGATAGACTGGCCTGGCGGATAGCCCTAGCAAGGGCGCACGGACTTCCGTGAGGTCTGCTTCTGAAAGGTTCATTTTTTTGAAGCACTCGTAGTAGAGGACCTCGGAAGAGCTGCCGGAGTCGACGAGGACCCTCTTCACGGTAAAGTCCTTTAGCTTCATTGTGAGGAGCAGGGGGTCGTTGTGGGGAAGCTGGATTCCCTCTAGATCTTTGTCTGAGAACGAGATCGCGGGTCGGTCGCGGTTGGCTCTCTTAGATGCCGGCCCGAGCTCGGCTCTCATCACCTCTTTCCCGTGCGATGCCCTCCTGGCTTCGGCACGAGCCTGGGAGCTGCCGCGAGACGAGGGAGTGGGAGCTGAGGATGTCAGGTGGATCACGTTAATGATCTTTTCGGAATCCTCGCTGTCTGGATCCCGGGCCGTGCTCTGGTGAACTCGGCTCTCGCTGCCACCGGCATCTTCTGCCTCGATGAACTCTGGAATGCGGCCATCGCTGGCTAGCCTCTCTAGGTACCACTTCAGAGACTTGCACTCCTCGGTCTTGTGCCCGTCACCTTTGTGGTAGGAGCAGTAGAGCTTGCTTCGGCTGCCGGAGGTGGGCTCATTCCTCAAGGGCGGAGGCCACTTGAAGAACGGCTTGGTCTTTATTTTGTTCATGATCTGGTATATTGGCTCCTTGAAGACGACATTGACGCCATGACTGGCGTTGGTGGGAGGTCTGGGCCTCCAGGTGCCCCCAGATCTGGAAGACGTAGGCTTCGCCGAATTAGCGTCCCAGGCCTGCTTGGGCTCCTGCTTCTGGAAGGGCCTCCCGCCTCTCTGCCGAGGCTGGCTGCTCTTCTGCTCGGGCTCCGGGCGTTCGTCCTCTTCCCGGGCCCGGATTTCATCTTCCTCCTGGGCGACGAAGCGCTTTATCCGGGACATCAATGCTGGCATGGATTCTGGGGGGTCTCCGACCAGGTCCTTCCGAAGGTCGTGTCCGGGGACCAGGGCATGTTGGAAAGCATAGATTGCTATTTCCTCCCTGGTGCCCTCGACCTGGCTGTAAACCGCCCAGAATCGTTGAGCGAACTTGGCGAGGCTCTCGCCCTGCTTCATTTTTAGGGCGAGGATGTCCCCCTCTGTCTTGGGAACGACGCTGTAGGCTTGGAACTTTTTCAGGAAGGAGAGCTGGAGCTCCTTCCAGCTCGAGACTGATTTTTCGGGAAGAGCGCAGAACCACTTCAGGGGGAGGTCTCCCAAACTGGAGGAGAAGATTTTGCAGTTGAGGTGGCCCTCGTTCCCCCAGATGGACATCTTCTGGGAGAAGTGTCGGAGGTGAGCGGATGGGTCGGACAGTCCGTCGTAAGGGACGAACCGCGGGACGGAGAACTTCTTGGGCAAGGGAGTCCGCTCGATGTCTCTCGTGAAGGGCGAGGCCCCCAGGTCGGTATGGCCACAGATCTGTTTCTGGTCCCGCACGTCCAGGTTGTGCTGAAGAGCCAACCTGACGCGTTTGTCGAATCGCTCCTGCTCGTCGTCCTTTTCTGGTGTCGGCACTCTTGGCCTTCGCCTGGAATGGTTCGGGTTGTGATGGCTATGGGCTCGGCCATCGCGGCTATGATGACTTCGGCTGTTGCTTGAGCCTTCATCATGGATCTAGCTTCGCTTGTCGTCCAGATGGTTTCTCAGATCCTCACGAGGAGGCTGGGCTGCCCTACTCTGGGCGTCCCTCTTCTTGCCCTGAGGATCAGAGGCCTGCCTCAACGAGGCAGTTTGCGCTGCCCTCAGCTGCTGCTGGAGCTCGCGGATTAGCTGCTCCTGCTTCTGGAGGAGAGCATTTTGAGCTGCGACAACTCCTCCAGTGGCAGGAGGTTGAGCTGCGTGTGTTTCTTCTACGGCCACGGACTTTATCTTTGCGAGGACGCTCATGCCGACTGCTCGTCGCGTCGGGGGTGGCGTGACTTCATCTGCTGAGAGCGAGGCCTCGAGTCCCTCTTGGAGGGGGACCTCGACGTAGAGCTGCGAGCCTAGGCGGCCCTCGCCTGCAGATGTGCCATGCACCGTTCGGGACCGCCTTTGAGGAGGGACGTCCGTCGACGGTGCTGGCTGCTCGAGCATTGCTCTCGAGGATTCTCCGCCCTTCCTAGCTTTCGGAGGCATGATTTCTGGGATGATTGAGAAGGTTGGGAAGGTTGGGATATTACCTTCCCACAGACGGCGCCAATTGTAGGTGCAGAAAATAATGACCCACAATAACTGAGGTGCCTTAGAGGACTTATCCAAGGTGATGAAGATTAGGTGCCGCCTGAAATCCTGAAAAGGAAGAGCAAACGGTCAGAGGACCCTGGCCTGGGCGGCGCAAGGCTCTCCGATGCCAAAGTCAGTGAATGAACTGGAACAAAGGAAGGAGAGGAAGAAGAGAGACAGAGTAACAGCTCTTTCTGTTGGATTGTGCGTACCTTGCATGTGGAATGAGGCTCTATTTATAGAGGCTTGGGTCGTATCTTTGGATGATATCTTGGCGCGGGTCCCATGACTTCGACTGGGAAGTCATGATCAGCCCACAAAGTAATTAATGCGGTCCAATCCAGCCCGCTTTGCATTTAATGCCAGGTCGGATCGGCCCATATCGCATTGAATGCGTGTCACGTTGGGCCAGATTGTGTTGGGCGCCTTTGGCGGTAGGGGCACCATCGGATCTATCCTCGGGCCGTGCCCTGATTTGGCCTCAGCCGCTGGATGCCGTCCTGTCAGGGATATGGCGAAGATTGTGGACGGCTGGATGTCGCATCTGTCTCACTGGCTCGCGCCCCTATTCCTCCACCTGTCTGATGACGTGGGGGGCGAAGGGCGCGAGTGGAGATTCTTTCCTGCTTCGGCTTTCGTCCCGGTTCCTTCGAGGGCTTCCGAGGTGGGCACCTGGGGTAGCCGAGCTCGGCGCTAGCGGCCCGGACCTGCCTGACTTCGGCCGGGGCCCCCGTGCTGGTAGCTGAGGCGAGTCTGACGCCACGTGGGCGGCACGCGGATGGCACGTAATAGTGCTTAGTCCCATCTGATGGCTGTGATCTAGCGTAATCCTGGAGCTCTAGGAATCTCCCCACACACATCCATTTGGAGAGTAGTTCATGATTATTTAATAAAGATTGGTATGTTTGGTTTGCTATTTCTCTTCAATGGAAGAGCGCTCGTAGATGTTGAGTTCCGAGAGGAATTCGGCCAATTCCCATCTACGGAGTTGGTCCTCATTGGGATCTGTCCAGGATTCGGCAAACTCTTCCATATAGTTTCTCTACACATAGTCCATCACAATTCCATCACTATTTATGGATCCGAGGCTGAGTCAGGCAACCCATTTGCCCTTGAGCAGCAGGCTTTGGTGGTCCAAGCGGATACACTAGAGATCATGGAATGGATAGCCAACGATGTGATGTGATCCATCTGAAGCACCAGAGATCATCATTTCACATTTTGGTTTTGGGGGTTTTATTTTGGGAATCTATCTTTTGTTATTTTGGTTATTCGTCGTGTTTTTGTGTGGTCGTTAATCAGGGATGTAATTAACTTACGTTTTATGTAAATGTTCAAGTTTATTGTAAATAAATAGAAATGTGTTTCTTTCTGTTATCCAGTCTATGAGATCTCATGTTATGAATTTAATTATGCATTCAATGTTAAAAATAGCTCGCACAAGCTTCAACCATGAATCCCTTGTGGATCTGAGGGACCCGGTAAGACATCATAGAGTAGAATCCTGTGGGTAAGTGTGCGGAGAATTTTAACCAGCACCCCACACGCGTCGTGATCCCAGACATAACCTTTGGGTCATGATAGACTAGTATCACAGCGGGACAAGTTTCTCCGGTTAAAAGAAACTACCAACCTTAGGGCGCTTGTGACGATTCATTAGGACTCTAATTGGGTAGAGTTCGTCCTCGCGTGACGTTATAAGTTATATATAGGCGTTGTCATACCGTGTCTTACATCTGCTCGCTTTGTAGATGCACTATCGATCGCAAGCCGAGGCCAATCATGGTGCCTCAGGTAGCAGCAGTGCGAGTGATGAACACTTTAATGCATTGCTTCTAGTGCTAACAGATCAGCAGAAAGCGCAAATTGAGAATATGGCCAAACAGTATGAGGCCCAAATACAATTAGAGCAACAGCAGGCAGAGCAACAGCAGAAGATTAATGAAGAGAACACACAGTTCCTTGAGTTTATACAGAGACAGCAACAACAACAACCAGCACAACAGATCGTGATTGTCGGACAACGTGAACAGGGCCCAAACGCACTTTTCGAGCAATTCAGAAAAATGGGTGCGATAGAGTTCCACAGCAAAGAGGAACCCTTAGATGTAGAAGAGTGGTTAGTCCACACTGAAACATTTTTCAAGTCTTTCTTTGCACGGGCCGCATGAAAGTAGCATTGGCAAGCCTATATGTTCAGAGGAGTCACCAACACATGGTGGAAGGCAGTCTACATCTCCTATCATACCTTGGATAATGTAATTGCCTAGGATACTATCAGCAAAAAGTTTACCATGAAGCTCCTCGTACCAGAGTATGTCCTCGAACAAAAGCAGATCGAGTTCAAGTAGTTCAAACAAGGAGACCTATGCGTTCAAGATTACATGTACCAGTTTACGCGACTGTCAAGGTTCGCCTTAGAGTTAGTATATACAAATGCCAAGAAAACCAAGTGCTTCATCAGAGGTGTGTCTGGCCATTGCGGCAAAGCACATGAGACCAATCAATGCCGCCACCGAAGTGGAGCCTGCTTCCAGTACGGCTCCTTCGAACACAGGGTCTCGGTTTGTCCAAATAATAATCAGATGCCGGTAGTCCGAGCACCTCAGAAACAGCAGCAGCAGTTTGTAAGACCTTGACTCAACCCAGCACCCTTGAGGCAAGTGATGCCAGCAATATAGCAGCAGTAGCAGCAATTCCGTCAACAACAACCACAAGTTAGGCCTCAGCAGCAGCCAGCTAGGCCCCAGTTCCAACCTTGTGGACCCCAGCAAGAACAACAACAGAGGCCACAACAACCAGTGAGTTTATGCAGTCACCCAAGCAGACGCTGACCCCGTAGATAATGTAATGGAAGGTACGCTTCTCATCCACAATAAAGAAGCAAAAATTTTGTTCGATCCTGGTTCTACACACTCATATCTGTCTCCTACTTTTGCTAAGAAGTTAGACATGCATGCATCAGATCTTCAGCCGTAACCACCATGGTAGGCAAACAAGTTATCCGTAGTACCTTTTATCCTATCCATGAAGTGAAAATAGGGGATTTTTCAATGCATGCGAATCTCATATTGCTAGATATGGATTATTTTGACGTCATACTCGGGATGGATTGGTTAGCGGGATATCACGAGAATGTGGATTTGTTTAACAAGATCATGACGCCTAAGGTTGACGAAGGTAGTGCATGCTTTGAGGGAAACAAGAAGGCCATCACCACTCATATGATTTCAGCAATGTAGGACCAGAGTTTGATGAAGGCGGGATGAGAGGGATGAATAGCGTTTATCAAGGAGGACAAATGAACCCAAGGGGTGGAGGAGGAGGAGATCCATGTAGTTTGTGAGTTTCTCGACGTCTTTCCTATCATGGATGAAAATATCGGCCGCTACGATATATCGGCTGTAGCGGTGGCCACCGCCATGCTACATCCGATTTATCGGCCGTTGCATCCGGAGGGGCCGCTACGACCGCTACGGGGTGACAAAAATTCCTACTTTCCATTTTTTTTTAAATGCATAATAAGACTTATTTCTTTTCTTCTTCTCTCCAAATAACATTTCTACACAACTCTTCTACCCTTTTATGTTTAAAAGAACACCAAAAAGCACATGATCTTGCCTACAGTAGATACAGAGAGTTCTTCTCTAAGTACATCCTATTAGACACCCCCTTTGGTAGATTTATTTTTTTCTCTAGGTACTCTTAAGTCTTAAGTCTTGACTTCATGACATAGTTTTTTCTTTTATGAGCCTTTCATTAGCTTCTAAGTTAGCATAACTAAGCAACATGAACACATGTGAATTAAATGATCATTACTATTATTTTCTATTTATACAGCAATACAGGATCTCATACAATGAGGGGACCGCTACGGCCCCTTATCTTAGTTACTTTTGTAAAAAAAAAAAAAATACATTTACTCTCACTTTCCTATATTCTAGATTTTTTACAATTTTTTCATATTTTTTTGACGATTTTTCCAAATCGCACCGCTACGCCGCCACCGCTATTTTCATCCTTGTTTCCTATAAAAGAAGTCTCTGGTTTAACTCCAGTTAAAAAGATTGATTTCAAGATCAGGTTGATATCAAGGACAACGCCTACTCTAAAGTGCCATATCGGATTGCTACAGCTGAACTTAGGGAGTTGAAAGTATAGTTGCAAGACCTATTAGACAAGGGTTTCATAAGACCGAGTGTCCCACCCTGGGGAGCGCTAGTCCTATTTGTTAAGGATGGTACGATGAAAATGTGCATAGATTATCCGCAATTGAATCGAGTCGCGATCGAGAACAAGTGCCCTCTGGCGAGAATTGACGAATTGATCGACCAATTACAGGCGCGACACACTTTTCCAAGATAGATCTGAGAACAGCCTAACATCAGCTAAGGGTCTCCGCATCTAGTGCCAAAGTCCCTTGGGATTGGCTTGAAGAAGGGGAGAAAGACACCCCCCCCCACCCCAAACACACACACACACACACAAAAAAAAAAAAAAAAAAAAACTCTGGGGCTAGCGACCCCCTGCCTGATAAGGGTTTTCGAACATGGTTTCCCTCCCTTCTTTGCACGATGATTACAGGTCCTTGGAAGGAGTTATGGGATTGGCCCCTCCAATGGACTAACTGGTGGATTAAAACCCCTCTTCCTTGGGGTCGAACCATAGAAATTAAGAGGTGACCTTTAACTTGTTAATTTGACACACTTGTTATTTATGCTTGAAACTTTTGGGAAGCGATTATTTGAGTTGACCTTCTTTCTCGGGATTGTCCGGAGACACTTTTAGCCCGATTCTAAGTCAAGGGTATGTGAACTTAGAATTTGGAATGTAATCACCTTCAGGCGCACCAAGGGTATTATAAACCCGACATTCGGATCCTAGGGACATCGAGTTGAATAGGGTTGTGCCAGCCTGTTAATGGCGATCTAAGTCTTAGGATGATAATTTGTAATAGTTCCTTGAATGGTGTTTAGTCCGATAGTTGTACTCGTCAATTCTCATGGCTCGGGTATTCACCTCATAAGAGAATATAAACTATATCATTTGCCTTACCATGCAACTTGCCTAACTTTAGTTTAACTATTGACTTATGTGAGTCGGAACTTGGGACTCTGATAAGAACCAAAAGAGAAAAGAGAGATAGATCGTCCAATTCGAGGTTGGACAGCCTCCTTGCGCAAGCACAATTTGAGATAATTTCATTGACATTTTTTTTCATTCCTTATTTCCTACTAAATAGCCAATGCCAAAGGACAATTACAAAATGAAAACAAAATCAAATAATCCCCACAATTTGAGAGATTAGAATACCATCCAAGAAAGAGATGATTTCTAATAGCTCATACTTATCCTTCCACCTAAAGGATGAGATCAGGGTGATCTCTCTTGCCTTATTCAAATCATTTTAAGGATATCTACTTCAAATGAGGATCATCACAGTGGTGACTTCATAGCTCATCAGCCTTGTCACCCTAGCTAGACTGGGTCCTTAGCAGACTCTGTGTGCATTGACTTGCCCGAGCCTCCCTTGGACTGACACGATCCTTTGTTGGGGTAAACTTGGATGTTAAGAATGCATATTCTACGTTGCTACCTTCCTCGTTGCCCGGATTCGCCTTAGACCTTCCTACCCATTTCTAGGCTAACCATTTCCTACCAAAATGCTGCCCAAATTTCTATGCTTAATTTACTTTATTTTAGCCCAGTCTAGTGTGTCAAGTCAAGCAGTGGCGGACCCAGGATTTTCGCTTGGGTGGGGCGGATAATGGTCAATTGAAAAAATGATGCCGTTAGCAAAAAAATCAACATCACCACTAGCTTTCCCAGAAACAAGAATACAAGATGGACAACATAATTGTAAAAATTAGCCAATAGATGTAACAATAAGGCACAACATGATACAATAATAATCTAAGCAAATCATAAATCCAAAGGCACATAGTCAATGTCAATAAGAAATACAATTCACATATGATCCAATTTTGATTTCTTTAAATCAAACAGTGTATACACAAAACCTACAAATTAAAATCTCTTCCATCCACGTAAGATTCAACACACATGAATTGCAAGGACAACAGGAGTAATATTGCAAATGAACAAAAGAAAATGTTAGACAAGTGTCTCAAATCACAATGAAAGTGCAAGAAGAAACATGTAAAAGTCCTGATAATCTTTTCACCATGGGTTATGGAAAAATAAAGAAATAATTGATTTTCAACACTAAATCATCCAAGAGGGAAAAAGAAAAAAGGAAATTGAGCTGGATCAGATCGAGAGGAACTTCTTAAGGTTTGGATAGTTAGTGGGTGATCGAAAAGAAGAAGAATATGATGCAGCAATGCAATGACGGCAAGAGAAACTAAGAGAGAAAAAGGGTCAAAAGAAGAGCTTTTTTTAGATAGAGAGGAGACAAAGGCTTAGACATAAGACATATGGGGCGATCGTTTAGAATTATGTGGGGCATGGTCAAAGAGCCCATTCATCTCTCTGGGATTTCAAGATCCGACATGGGGCGGCCGCCCCATATCATTATAAGGTAGGTCCGCCCATGATCACAAAACTTCAATTCATCAAGTTAAAAAAGTTAATTTAGTACTCTACACAAAATCCAGGTTTATCTCAATTACCAGACCCCCTTCCAGAACTCACCTTTCCACCCAGAACAAAAACAAACACAGTTCACATCTGAACTTCTAGGTATAAAATCCAGTGGGTCCCACTTGACTAATCCAAAATCAGTCATCTAGGCCATGGTCGCCCATGACTGATGCATCATTCCAACGAATCTGATTCATCATAGAATCATTCATTGGAGCCCACAACCTCCACACGGATTATACATCATTCACGCCTGAATTTTCTTGAGTCCTCTGTACAGTGGGTCCCACTGGTCTAAAACCCAGATGTTCAACTACACCATGGTCGACCAAGGGTCCTTGATCAGATGTGTGGTCTTGATCATTGATCTGATCAATAGATGGGTCCCACAACTACAAACGATCATTACAGTGATTTCTGGGATTTTCACGCCTGGAATTCTTTGAGTACATTGATATGTGGGTCCCACTGATTCAATTATCAGATGTCCAACTACATCTTGGTCGACCATGAGTCTGCTACAAGATGTGTGGATCACATTTATCATCCAGTGGGACATGGGGTCCCACAGCCTCCTAAATTCATTCTTCTTATTGACGATAGACCTCTGTTACTGTATCTTGTATAGATATTTGTTAGTAACTCATGAAGAAACATGAATTAGTAACTCCATGGACATTATACACTTCACAGTCAAGATTTATAAGATTCACAAGAGTTCCTATGTAATCCATGGGTACGCAGATCATCACTGTAACTACTGAAATTCCAATTCAATTATGGATACAGAAATCATTACTGTAACATAATCTTTCATCAATCCCTTGATTAAAGTGTCTAAATAATTAGGAAGATCCACTCACCTCTGATACATGATCGTCGTCTTTGACATCAACCGCTTTCTCCTCCTTCTCCTAATTTGCAATCCACAAGGCTCTCAGACTCTTCTCCAATGAATAGAATATATCATAAAGGGGTCGTTGGTTCTCATATATAAAGGGAAAGATGGAATTTCCTTATTCTTTTCAAACTGTCTTTTTTAGAGTTCTCATACAACTCTACTACTTCCACAACCATTCACGTGGAAAGACTACCAGTTACAAAAAGTATGGACTCTATTTCCATTATAACTTGGGCTATACTATCATTATAACTTGGGCCAAGCTATAATTGAAATACTACCTGGGCCAAACCAATCCTAGGCCCAAGTACTCAGGATATTACATACTCCCCTCCTTGGGAAATTTGGTCCTCCAAATTAAAACATACCTGTGACAAAAAGATATGGATACTTGCTCCGAACGTCGTCCTCGAGCTCCCAGGTGGCCTCCTTTGGATCATGATGTGTCCATAACACCTTAACGGGTCGGACTGTTTGTCGCCGTAACACCATGTCCTTGGTGTCTAAGATTGCAACAGGTCTCTCCTCATATGATAAATTGGGTTGTAAATCCATTGACACAAGATCTAGTACATGAGATGGGTCTGGTTCATATTTCTTCAACATTGACACATGAAACACTTTGTGAACACCAGCTAACTGTGATGGAAGGTCCAATTCATAAGCATTCCCATCGCTCACACGTCCGGTAATCTTGAATGGTCCAATGTATCTCGGGCTGAGCTTTCCCTTCTTGCCAAATCGCATCACTCCCTTCGTTGGAGAGACTTTTAGGAATACTGAGTCACCAACCATAAATTCCAATTCTCGTCGGCGTTTGTCAGCATAACTCTTCTGGCGACTCTGAGCAGTCTTTAATCGATCCCGAATTTTCTTAATATTCTTAGTAGAAGTTTGCACCCATTCAGGGCCTAAAATTCGTCAATCGCCCACTTCTTCCCAACAAATCGGAGAACGACAACTCTTGCCATACAAGGCTTCAAAAGGAGCCATCTGGATACTTGAATGATAACTATTGTTATAAGCAAACTCTGCTAGTGGTAACTGCTCACCCCAACTGTCTTTGAAATCGATGGCATGAGCTCTAAGCATGTCTTCCAGCGTTTGATTTGTTCTTTCCGTCTGTTCGTCCGTCTGCGGGTGATATGCAGTGCTAAAATGCAGTTTTGTACCCATAGCGTTTTGCAAGCTTTTCAAAAATTGTGAAACAAACCTAGTGTATCTGTCTGATACAATTGATGCTGGAACGCCATGTAATCACACAGTTTCCTGAACATAAGTTTTGACCAGTTGTTCCATCGTGGTTTTTCCTTTTAGTGGTAAAAAGTGTGCCGATTTAGTCAATCGATCCACGATTACCCAAATTATTTCATTATGCCTTGAAGTTCTAGGAAATCCGGAAATAAAATCCATAGTGATATGCTCCCATTTCCATTCGGGTATTGGCAACAGCTGCAGTAATCCCCCCGACTTCCTATGATCAGCCTTCACCTGTTGACAAGTAAAGCAACGGCCGACAAATTCAGTGACATCATTTTTCATTCCGACCCACCAAAATCTGATTTTTAAATTATGATACATCTTAGTGCTCCCTGGATGGATAGTATATCTTGTATGATGTGCTTTTTTCAAAATTTCATCTTCGATTTCTCGAACATTTGGTACACAGAGTCTGCCTCGGAAATATAAGACACCACTAACAATAGAGAAATCTAGTGAATTGTCCATTTTGTCGAAGATTTTTGCCAATGCTTTATCGTCCCGCTGGTGGTCCTATATTCTTTGTATTAATTCGGGTTGAACCTTGAAGCTTCCAAATAATACCTTGTTGTCAATAGACCATAAGTTAACATCCAAGTCTTTGATCTCTTCAAGCAATCTCCACTCAGATGTCAAACAAGCCATCTGTGCTGATTTTCTACTTAAGGCATCGGCTACAACATTCGCCTTTCCTGGATGATAAAATATAGAGAAGTCATAGTCCTTGAGAAATTCCATCCATCTTCGTTGTCTCAAGTTCAACTCCTTCTGAGAAAACATGTACTTGAGGCTCTTATGATCGGTATATACTTCAAATTCTTCGCTGTAAAGATAGTGTCTCCAAATTTTTAATGCAAATACCACGGCTGCTAACTCAAGGTCATGCGTAGCATAATTTTGTTCATGGACCTTTAGCTGTCTGGAAGCATACCCAATCACTTTTCCATGCTGCATGAGAACACACCCTAGTCCTTGCAACGACGCATCACAGTATATAACAAATCCTCCACTCCCAGCGGGGAGGGTGAGTATTGGCGCCGATGTGAGTTTGTCTTTCAATGTTCGGAAACTATTTTCACAGTTCTCATTCCAAGTAAACGGAACATCTTTCCTTGTGAGTCTGGTAAGTGGCCCAGCAATCGTATAAAATCCCTGCACGAACCTTCGATAATAGCCTGCCAAGCCTAAGAAACTTCAAACTTCAGATACATTTGCAGGTCGTTTCCAATTCATAACTGCTTCGATTTTTGTAGGATCTACTGATAGTCCTTCTCCTGAAATAATGTGGCCCAAAAAGGTGACTTGTTTTAGCCAAAAATCACACTTGCTTAGCTTGGCATACAGCTGGTTATTCCTCAACAGCTGTAAGGAGACACGCAGATGTTCTCCATGTTCGTGCCATTCCTTAAAGTAAATCAAGATATCATCAATAAATACCACCACAAATTTATCCAAATAAGGTTGGAAAACTTGGTTCATCAGTGCCATGAATGTGGCTGGGGCATTGGTCAATCCGAAAGGCATGACTAAAAACTCGTAGTGACCATACCGCGTCCAAAATGCCGTCTTGGAAATGTCTTCCTCCCTCACTCTTAGCTGATGATAGCCAGATCTGAGATCAATCTTGGAAAAGTATTTCGCACCTTGTAGTTGGTCAAACAATTCATCAATGCGGGGCAGAGGGTACTTGTTCTTGATAGTCACCTGATTTAGCTGTCTATAATCAATACACATTCTCAGGGTGCCATCCTTCTTCTTCACAAACAACACCGGTGCTCCCCATTGAGACACGCTAGGTCGGATGAATCCTTTGTCTAATAACTCCTCCAATTGATCCTTGAGTTCCTTCAGTTCCGCAGGAGCTATTCGATAAGGTGTTTTAGAAATCGGGGTTGTTCCCGGCATTAACTCAATAGTAAAGTCGACCTCTCGAATTGGGGGTAACCCTGGCAAATCATCCAAAAATACATCGGGAAATTCCCTAACAACAGGGATATCTTCTAATCTTGGTTTCTGTTTATCTTCTGTGATGAAAGCTATAAAGCCTTTGCACCCCTTCCTCAGTAGCTCAACGGCTTTGATGGCTGAGATGACTATTGACCTAACAGGTCTCCTCTTTCCCATCAGACTAACATGGGTAAATCCATCCAGGTTAAACCGAACTACTTTGTTAAAGCAATCTAAAATAGCTCGATACCTAGCAAGCCAATTCATTCCTAAGATAACATCAAAGTCGTCCATATGTAACACTACCAGGTCTGCCGGCATATGAACTTGTTCAATTTCTAGCATACAATTATAAAATATGGTGCTAGTACGAATGTGTTCACCCGTGGGTGTTGACACTACCAATGCATGAGTCAAAGTTGAGGGGGAGTTTCCTATCTTAGCAGTAAAAGCATGAGAAACAAAAGAGTGCGTTGATGGCACGAATCGAATAAAGTACTAGCTTCATGATTGGAAATTAAAACCATACCCTCAACCACATTATTGGCCGCTTCCGCATCCTGATGGGTCAGAGCAAAGACTCTCCCATTCTGCTGTTGCCTAGCTTGGTTCCCCCCTTGATTATTCTTGCCTTGATTGAAATATTGTCCCTGAGGTGGGTTCTGTTGGTTTCCTCGGTATTGGTAGGTCTGATTCTGTTGGTAGGGACGCTGGTTCTGTGGACGCTCCTGTTGACGATCCTGCTGATTTTGCCTAAAGGGTTGTCCTTGTGTCTGGTTCTGATTCCTTCCTTGCTTCCTAGGACAGTCCTTTACCTGGTGTCCTTCCTGCCCACAGCCGAAACATCCGCCCTTTCTTTTGATCTGATTTCTCTCCCTAGCCTCCGGACAATCCTTTACTTTATGACCTCCTTTTCCACAACCGAAGCACACGCCAGATTTCTTTCGACATTGACTTGTTTCATGGAATCCTTCACAATGATTGCAGACTGGTTTAGCCCCAGTTTTCTATTTCTTGTGGGGAAACTGGTGTTTATAATTGTCTGATTTTCCTTCTGTTGTCACCAGTTGGGTTTCTCTCTTTATATCCTCAATTGCTTCTTCAGAAACAAAAGCTTTCTTTAGAGCCTCAGCATAAGTCTTCGGCTCGTGCAGCTTCACATCTTTCTTAATGTCTGGTCGCGGGCCATTAACAAATCGCTCCATCTTTTCTTCTTCTATAGCCACTAATAATGTCTCCGCAAAGTGTGACAGTTCAGTGAACTTGATAGCATACTTGGCTACAGTAAGGTTGCTTTGCACCAATGTTTCAAACTCTCTCTTCTTCTGTGCCTGAATATGATCCGGTATGAACTTCTTTATAAATTCGCGCTTGAAGAAGGTCCAGGTGATCTCTACTTCTTGCCCATTAAAGGACCTCTTGGCTTTTTTACCACTCCTTCGCATCACCTTCTAGCTTGAAAGCGGCCAATATAGCTTTTTGTTGTTCAGTACATCCCATGACCTCGAAGATGCCTTCCATATGTTCTGCCCACTTGTTTGCATCCCATGGGTTAGTGGTTTGTTCAAAACACTTTGGGCGAAATTCGTTGAATCTCTTGTATAGAGTATCCCTCTCATGATTTCTGCTCCATTATTGCTGCCTTCGCCCGATCCACCTTTATTATTGTTGTTTCCCTCGCCATTCTCACTTTGAAGTTGATGAATAGCTGAAATCTATTCTTGAACTTGTGTATAAGCTTTCATAAAGCTTTCAAACATCTGCCGGGCGTACTCCAGCATTTACATACTCCCATTGATCTGCTGAATATTATTGTTCTCATTCTCGTTTCCCACAGCGTTAGCCATTGTCTTAGTTCCTCTGTAAAAGAAAAATTGTGAGCCAAAAGATAACAACATATCTTACTTTAGTTTCTACCGTTGACACCCCAACGTCCTCACCACGTGGCCTATGGGTTGCTAATTCTTTTAATTGCCCAAAACCTTTTGCTCGGATACCACTTTGTCACGACCCAAATTCTAGGGCCCTGTCAGATCTCTGGATCGTGATAACTTCGTAATATTTACCAAATATTCATCAAATAATTCTCATAAGCATTTGGCATTTAAATCAAATAATTCTTTCATTTAATCAAATGAGTTATAAATACTCAAACTTTAATAATTTCTGTCTGCATCATAATGTACTAAAACATTAAATAATTTTCCTAAGCAAGGGCTAATCCCCTTATCCATTAATTTATCTTTTTTGTTCTCTCTTGTCAGCCACGCATGTTGAAATCTACGTGTTGAACATCCTTCCGCTCTGCCCCTTCCGCAGCATGATTACCTGAAGGGGGTAATACAACATCAGTACTACTGGTGAATGAATATTCCTAATTACACAATTCACATAAAATATCACATAATTCAGTAGGTCTAAATCAATAATCAAATATTATAGAGATTCTTTCACATACAAATCCGTGCCCATGCACATCACCACGCCTCAAAGGCCTTATCGTATACAATTATACCGGTCACCATGACCTTGTCTCATCAGACACGTCCACTAAGGACCAACCATCAAAGTAGCCCATCATGTCCATTAAGGACCCGCCGCTATAACGGCCACCATGGCCCGAAGCCATCTATCATCCGGACACAAGTCCAACATCCCAAATCTGGGACCCAGTGCACAATATCTCATGATCACATGGTAACCATAATTCATTATCATTAAGAATTTACACAATCAATAGTGTGGAACCGACCTCTACACAATTCCTTGGTTGCTGCCCCACTTCTATTTGTAATTGGTATTGATTGATATAGGGTGGCCCACACTATATTATAAACTGATCACTACATAATATTAATCACATAATATTAATCACAGTATTCCTAGTTTAATCACAGTTAATAAATCATGGTCACAAAACTTCAATTCATCAAGTTAAGAAAGTTAATTTAGTACTCTACACAAAATCCAGGTTTATCTTAATTACCAGACCCCCTTCCAGAACTCATCTTTCCACCCAAAACAAAAACAAACACACAGTTCACATCTGAACTTCTAGGTATAAAATCCAGTGGGTCCCACTTGACTAACCCAAAATCAGTCATCTAGGCCATGGTCGCCCATGACTGTTGCATCATTCCAACGAATCTGATTCATCATAGAATCATTCACTGGAGCCCACAACCTCCACACGGATTATACATCATTCACGCCTGAATTTTCTTGAGTCCTCTGTACAGTGGGTCCCACTGGTCTAAAACCCAGAGGTTCAACTACACCATGGTCGACCAGGGGTCCTTGATCAGATGTGTGGTCTTGATCATTGATCTGATCAATAGATGGGTCCCACAACTACAAACGATCATTACAGTGATTTCTGGGATTTTCACGCCTGGAATTCTTTGAGTACATTGATCTGTGGGTCCCACTGATTCAATTATCAGATGTCCAACTACATCTTGGTCGACCATGAGTCTGCTACAAGATGTGTGGATCAGATTTATCATCCAGTGGGACATGGGGTCCCACAGCCTCCTAAATTCATTCTTCTTATTGACGACAGACCTCTGTTACTGTATCTTGTATAGATATTTGTTAGTAACTCATGAAGAAACATGAATTAGTAACTCCATGGACATTATACAATTCACAGTCAAGATTTATAAGATTCACAAGAGTTCCTATGTAATCCATGGGTGCGCAGATCATCACTGTAACTACTGAAATTTCAATTCAATTATGGGTACAGAAATCATTACTGTAACATAATCTTTCATCAATCCCTTGATTAAAGTGTCTAAATAATTAGGAAGATCCACTCACCTCTGATACATGATCGTCGTCTTTGACATCAACCGCTTTCTCCTCCTTCTCCTAATTTGCAATCCACAAGGCTCTCAGACTCTTCTCCAATGAATAGAATATATCATAAAGGGGTCGTTGGTTCTCATATATAAAGGGAAAGATGGAATTTCCTTATTCCTTTCAAACTATCTTATTTAGAGTTCTCATACAACTCTACTCCTTCCAAAACCATTCACGTGGGAAGACTACCAGTTACAAAAAATATGGACTCTATTTCCATTATAACTTGGGCTTTGCTATCATTATAACTTGGGCCAAGCTATAATTAAAATACTACCTGGGCCAAACCAATCCTAGGCCCAAGTACTCAGGATATTACAACAAAGCTTGCATGCATGATAATATGTGTTTTTTTTTATCTTGCCTTCTAATGGTCCTTGACTCAAATGCCATGAAATCCAAGCCTTCCAACACTCTAACCAAGCTCAAAATCAGAACCTCTAAATACTAGATCACCCAAAGCTCCTACAATGGTGAATGGACACAATGGGTTGGAATAAGCTTGCATGCAACGAATTTGGGCTCAAACAACTAATTCTAAGCAAGAAGAAGCATTTGGGAGAGATTTACTTACCAAGAGAACATATGGGAATAAAATGGAAGGAATGTGAGCTTGAGGAAGATCTGGTAGATGATGGAGATGAAGATGGACTTGAGCAAAACCAAACGCAAAAGCCTCCTTGATCGATTTGGAAGCAAATGGAAGGGAAGAATGAGGACTTGGGCCCACTATCCACATGATATTGTCCGCTTTGGCTAATGGGATTTCAACCCAATCTTGCCGCACGGTTTTAAAAGGCCTCATGCGGAGTTCAGGCCAGGCCACACACATATATACCCAAGAGCAGGACTAACATGTTTCCGATGTGGGACTTATGTATTGTCAATCCAAGCCCAAGCAAGCCCAAGCCCATTCTGGGCCCAGACTTCATATATTACTTAGTCAAAGCTTCTTAGTTTGTAAAACAAATTTTTAGGATCTGATTAGATATACTTACATGTAATCAGGGATTTCATCCCCTTTATAATGAGAAGAACAGTCGACCAAGAAGGTCACTGCATTCAGCACATCTCTTCAGAATTAATTCCATCTCTCTGAATAATATGGTATCAGAGCCTTGATATCTAGATCATTCAAGACATCTTCCACGTCTGGAAGCACTCAGTGCATCTTCGATCCGGTGTGGCCCACCTGAGATCTTCTTCAGCAACTCAGCGGAACCAGACCATGTTGGTCGACTTGAATTGCTGGTATTTATGGTGATTTTTCAAGAATTTATTTCCCATCCGAAGTAGGTTTTCCATCGCCATTTGTCGTACGTCAAATTTCTCGATCTGATTTCATCTCGGCCGTCTAAAATCAAGGATCTTGGTTATTTTTGGCTGAATCTTCTTCCCTCACTTACGAAAATATGCTGTGCCTTCATCCTCGACCTCTGATCTGTCTTATGATGATCTGGTGGGGCTTCCGTTTATGGAATCATACTGACAGAATGGTCGTCAGTCAGTTTTAGTGCAGATCTGTGCACTGTTTCGATTGCACTGTCTCTATTTGTACATCTTCTTCATTATCAAACACATATTCTTCACTGGAAGACATTTTCTGTCACCTGATCGTCTGTGATCATCCCTGATCATCTCCGATCAATCGTGGCCCACCTGCGATCATCAACCTCATATCAGCGGAAGCAGCTCCTCTTGGTCGCCCGGGTCTCTTCTTATTTCTGGACAGTTTTTCAAGATTTATGGATCATCAGAGGTAGGCCTTCTACTAATTTTTGTGGAAATTCAGTTTTATCAACTTGTTTTCATCTCAGCCGTCCAGAATTTTGGATTCCTGTTGGTTCTGCCTGGGACCACTTCCATTAGGTGCGAAAATAGTCCACCTTTTCATCCCCGCCCTTTGATCTGGCCATTGATCATTTGCTGGGGCACCCGTGGGAATCCACCCACTGAACGACAGGGACGACTTGCACTCTGTTGTGCGTTTTTTTTTATATGCTACAATACTGTGCTGTGTGATATCTGGTCGTGTTTCTGCTGCCTGGAGACAATTGCATTTTCTTCTAGATACAGCAACTGTGAGAATTTGTTTTTGGTCCGGCTGTTCTCTGTCGTTTATTCCGGTGTGAAGTTTTTTTCTCTTTGTCTACTCATCATGGAAAAATCTGAAACTAAAATGGTTAGGTTTGATGGAAACAATTATACCTTCTGGGCCTTCTAATTTCAAATTTACTTAGAAGGCAAGGAACTCTTGTCATATATTGATGGATCTGAACTTATACCGGCACAAGATGACAAAATGATTTTAGCTTGGAAAACTAAGGATGCTAAAATCAAAACCTGGTTATTGGGCTCGGTTGAGCCCCATTTTATCCTCAACCTCCGACCTTGTAAAACTGCCAGGGAAATGTGGGATTTTCTTAAAACGATCTATCAACAAGGCAATGCTGCCCGTTAATTTCAATTGGAACTTGACATTTCTCAATTCACTCAAGGCACCCAGTCTATTCAGGAGTATTACAATGGTTTTCTCTGACTGTGGTCAGAATATGATGAGATTAAGTTTGCCAAGGTGTCTGACGCACTCCTACCTGAACTCCTTCCCTTACAACAAAGTAGCCATCGGGATCAGTTTCTGATGAAACTTCGTCGGGAGTTTGAGACAGTTCGATCTAACTTAATGAGCAGGGCTTCTCTTCCCAGCTTAGATGATTGTCTTCAGGAGCTTCTGCGGGAAGAACGGCGTCTGGTAACGAAAACTACTCTGGAACAACAGGGTTCTACTGAGGCTCCGCTTGCCTATGTTGTTACCACCAGACCATCTCCCCGAGATATCAGTAAAGTTTAGTGCCATAATTGCAAGAAATATGGTCACTATGCAAATCAATGCAAGGTAAAAATCTGCCGATATTGTAAGGCAACTACTCATGTTATTGAAGAATGACGAAAGAAGAATCTGAATTCTATTTCCCGCAATTATGTGCAGTCAGGCGCTGGTACTTGACGACCATGTCGTCAATATAGACTTCCACCATTTTGCCGAGTTGAGCTTGGAACATCTTTGTCACGAGCCACTGATATGTCGCCCCCGCATTCTTCAGCCCGAAAGGCATGACTTTGTAGCAATAAGTGCCACGGGGGGTTATGAATGCAGTTTTCTCCTCGTCTAGCTCATACATCGGAATCTGATGGTAGCCCCTATAGGCGTCAAGGAAGCTCATTCGGTTGTGGCCGGCAGTGGCGTCAATCATTTGATCAATCTTTGGAAGGGGGAAACTGTCTTTAGGGCAGGCCCTGTTGAGATCGGTGAAGTCCATGCACACCCTCCATTTGCCTGTTTTCTTCTTAACCACCACCGTATTGGCCAGCCAGGCCGGGTACTGGACCTCCCGGATTGTGCCTGCCTCCAGTAACTTGTCGACCTCTTCGACTACCGCATCTGTCTGCTGTAACCCTGTCCTTCGGGCGTTTTGCACTACTGGCTTGTGGCCAGGATCCACATTCAGCCTGTGGCACATGACCTCGGGGTCGACCCCGGGGCATTTCGCTCGGGGTCCAGGCAAAGACATCCATGTTTTGCACTAGGAACCTTGAGAGCTCGGCTCTCTCTTCATCTGGCAGCTGCGTGCCAATCAGGAAAAACCTATCAGGGTCAACTGGGTCGAGTCTGACTTCGGCTAGGTCTTCAATACTTTTCTTGTCAGGATCTCGGCCGATCTCATCTAGACCCTTTTCAAACTCCGCCAGGTTGATGCGCTCCGGCTCCTTCTTTGCTGGGACCATGGCCAGCATGCATTGCCTGGCCTGCTGCTGATCTCCTTCTACTGTGACCACCTCCATCTTGCCCTGCTTATTCTCGTGCACAAATTTTAGTTTCTGGTGAAGGGAAGAGGGGACTGCTTCTAATTTGTGGAGCCACGTTCTGCCCAGGATGACGTTGTAAGGAGAAGGGGCGTCCACGACTAGGAAGTCGGCCAGCATGGAGGCTCCGCCCACTCGGGTTTCCAGGGTGATTTTACCCTTGGGATAAACTGGTTTGGCGGATAACCCTAGCAGGGGCGCACGGACCTCCGTGAGGTCGGCTTCTAAGAGGTTCATTTTCTTGAAGCACTCATAGTAGAGGACCTCGGAGGAACTGCCGGAGTCGACGAGGATCCTCTTCACAGTGAAGTCCTTCAGCTTCATCGTCAATAACAGAGGGTCGTTGTGAGGGAACTGGATTCCCTCTAGATCTTTATCTGAGAAAGAGATTGCTGGACAGTCGCGGCGAGGTTTCTTGGGCGCTGGCCCGAGCTCGGCTTTCATCACTTCCTTCCCGTGCGAGGCCCTCCTGGCTTCGGCACGAGCCTGAGGGCAACCTCGAGCTGAGGGAGAGGGAGCTGAGGGCGCCAGGTGGATCACATTGATGATCTTTTCGGAGTCTTCACTGTCTGGATCCTTGGCCACGCTCTGATGAGCTCGGCTACCGCCGCCGTTGCTGACGTCTCCTGCCTTCACAAACTCCATGAGATGGCCTTCCTTGGCGAGCCTCTCCAGTGAAACTTCAAAGTCCTGCATTCTTCGGTCCTGTGCCCGTTGCCCTTATGGTAAGCATAAAACCTGGACTGGTCACGAGTGGAGGGATCGCCTTCCAAAGGATGAGGCCATCTGAAGAATGGTTGAGACTTGACTTTGTTCATAACCTGGTGGATCGGCTCCTTGAAGACGATGCTGATAGACTGGCGGGTGTCGGAGGGAGGTCTGGCTCTCCTGCCGCCCCCAGACCGGGACGTTGAGGGTCTCGCCGAATTAGAGACCCAAGCCTGCTTCGGCTCTTGCCTCTGGAATGGCTTCTTGCCCCGCTGCTGAGACTGGCTGCTCCTTTCCTTGGGTTCCGGGTCTGCTATCTCGCGGCCTTCCTCCTCCTGAGCTCTGATTTCGTCCTCCTCCCTGGGCGATAAAGCGTTTTATCCGGGACATCAAGGCTGGCATGGAGGGAGCAGGATCTCCCGCCAAATCCTTCCGCAGCTCGTGCCCTGGTAGCAGGTCATTCTGGAAGGCGAAAATCGCCACTTCTTCTCTGGTATCTTCGATCTAGCTGTAAATTGCCCAGAATCGCCGGGCGAACTGGGTGAGGGTCTCGCCCTGCTTCATCTTCAGAGCGAGGATGTCGACATCGATTTTGGGGACGACGCTGTAGGCCTGGAACTTCTTGAGGAAGGAGAGTTGGAGCTCTTTCCAACTCGAAATGGACTTCTCGGGCAGAGCGCAGAACCACTTCAGAGGGAGGTCGCTCAAACTAGAGGAAAAGATCTTGCAATTGAGATGGCCCTCGTTCCCCTAGATGGACATCTTTTGGGAGAAATGACGGAGGTGAGCAGACGGGTCAGACAGTCCGTCATAGGGGACGAACCGCGGGACTGAGAACTTCTTGGGCAAGGGAGTTCTCTCGATATCCCGTGTGAAAGGAGAGGCCCCCAGATCGGTGGGGCCACATATCTCTTGCTGGTCGCGCATCTCCAGGTTGCGCTGGAGAGCTAGCTTGATGCGCTTGTCGAGCCGCTCCTGCTCGTCGTCCTTCTCTGGTGTCATCGCCCTTGGTTTCCGCTTTGCATGGCCTCGACCATGATGGCTATGAGCTCGCCCGTCGCAGCCACAACGGCTACGGGTGTTGCTCGAGCCCTCATCGTAGGCATGGTTGCGTTTTTGATCCAGAAAGGCCTTTAGATCCTCTCGGGATGGCTGGACTACCTTGGTTTGGATAGCTCTCTTCTCTCCTTGGGGCTCTGAGGGCTGCCTTTGAGAGGCATTTTGCACCGCTCTCAGTTGATGCTGGAGTTGGCGGATTACTCACTCCTGCTCCTGGAGGAGAGCGTTTTGAGCTGCGATGTCTCCTCCAGTATTAGGGGGTTGCATGTGGCGAGCCTCCTCCACCGCCGGAGCTTTGCCTTTGGAAGGGTGATCGCGTCGACGCTCCCCTCATGGGGAAGGCGAGACTTCATCGTCAGAGCACAAGGTTTCGAACCCCTCACGGAAAGGAGATTCGACGAAGGGTCGCGAGGCTACGCGCTCCTCGCCTGCTGACTCGCCACGGTCCGCTGCGGGCCGTCCCTGAGGAGGGACATCTGCGAACGGGTCTGGACGCGCGAAAGTTGCTCTCTGGGACTCTCCGCCTTTCTTAGCTTTCGGAGGCATGGTTTTTGGAAAGATTGGGAAGGTTCGGAAGGTTTGGAGGGTTGGGATAGTGCTTTCCCACAGACGACGCCAATTGTAGGTGCAGAAAAATGATGACCCACAATAATCGGGGTGCCTTACAGGACTTATCCAAATGAAGAAGATTACCCGCTGCCTGAAAGCCTGAAAGGAGAGAGCAAACGGTCAGAGGACCCTGGCCCGAGCGGCGCAAGGCTCTCCGATGCCTAAGTCAGTGAGTGAACTGGAACAAAGGGAGGAGAGGAAGAAGAGAGGCAGAGTAACGACTCTCTGGGTTGGATTGTGCGTACCTTTGCATGTGAAATAAAGCTCTACTTATAAACGATTTAGATGATATTTTTGGGTGATATCTTGGTGTGGGTCCCATGACTTGACTGGGAAGTCATCATCAGCCCACAAAGTAATTAATGCGGTCCAATCCAGCCCGCTTTGCATTTAATACCAGTCGGATCGGCCCATGTCGCATTAAATGCATGTCACGTTGGGCCAGATAGTGTTGGACGCCTTTGGCGGTAGGGGTACCATCGGATCTACCCTCGGGCCTTGCCCTGATTTGGCCTTAGCCGCTGGATGCCGCCCTGTCAGGGATCTGGCGAAGATTGTGGATGGCTGGATGTCGCATCTGTCTTACTGGCCCGCGTCCCTATTCCTCCACGTGTACGATGACGTGGGGGACGAGGGGCGCGAGTGGAGATTCTCTCCTTGCTTCGGCTTTCGTCCCGGCACCTTTGGCCGAGGTGGAGCTTTCAGCCGAGGTGGGCACCTGGGGCATCCGAGCTCGGCGCTCGCGGCCCGAACCTGCCTGACTTCGGCTGGGGCCCCTGTTCTCGTAGCCGAGGTGAGGTTGGCGCCACGTTGGTGGCACGTGGATGGCACATGAGAATGCATAACCCCGTCTGATGGCTGTGATTAGTGTAATCCTGGAGCTTTGAAATCTCCCCACACAATTACTATAAGAGATTTGAAACCATCATATCTAACAGAAAAATTGAATCCCAATAGTCATCAAACCATAATTGGGTTGTCCAACAGTCTCCAAGTACATGAAATCTGGTATGAGCCTACTTTATCATTATGTAATGGCTCCAGCAGTAATTAGAAAAGAAAATAGTGCAAATTCATATCTTGATTGATTCCCTACATATAGGAAAACAGAACATCATGTATACGAAGAAATCTACTCACCTGGTGGCTTGAATCCACTAGTCTTCCTTCCTCTCTCTCCAAAACTCTTAACTCTTCCTTGGCTTAGCCAAGGATTTGGGTTTGGAAAGTCTGATTGTTGTTATGTATGTGGGAAGAGTGGGAAGGAGAGGTCTTATAAATAGTTGCGGAGCCAAGTTTCCTAGGACACTGTCGTGCAAGGTTCCTATCCAAATTTGGAGTTCTACTCCTTACATAAGACTCCTACTAGCATGTGTCGACCTCTACTAGGAAATGAGGAGTTTGGGTCCCATACATATCATATATATTAAAGCAATATGGAGGGAGCTATATAGGGAACCACGTCAGCACCCATGGAGCTCTCCTTTCGAGAAAAATACAAGCTTTAGCTTTGATGTGGGCCACTACACGTCTCCAAATTCCCTCCTCTCAAAATCACGACCTCAATTATCTCATCTCATCTCATGCAAATTCAAACTACTTTTTTCATCTTTAATCCTTTCCAAACATCCCCCCCACCCACCCACCCACACACACACAAAAAAAAAAAACACTACGTCTCCTCTTTCCATAATACTCCTCTACATTTAATACTCTAGTCCCCCACCCCCTCTTACGTACGTCTCCTCTTTTACAACATTGAATACTCCTCTCCCATCATCATATTCCTGGTCTCTGGTTTAAGCATCTCTAACACAACACCATCACTCATATCTTCGTCATCCATCCCTCTCATCCTCAATAGAATCAACAGGTAACCTCCTATGGAAAACTACATGTTATCTATTTTTTATTCTAAAAACCTATGTTTTTTTAGAAGCCGGTGTTTCTGCCGCCGGCTTTTCTTGCCGATCTCACCTTTGATCTGCGAGAAGACGCTCCTCTTCTCGAGAGGATGTAGATTAGAGTCTTGGATCCGGCCTCAGAGAAGCATCATCATCATGTCATATGGCATCTGATGCTTCATTCTTTGTGTTCAGCGTCACTGACACAGTCTTGGAGAAGCTGCTTACAGAGAGCTTTGTTAGTTTAGATGGTCTCAATCCAGTAGATGATGTAATAAATTGATTTATTTCTTTATTTATCAATATAATCACTCTTTCCTTTCATGAGATGAATGGTGTTTTATTACTTATTTGTACATAACCAATACGAATGACATAATGGTTCATGAGATGAAGCAGAGTCCACAAGTATATTAGATGTAATACATGTGTATGGATGAGATTCACATACATGAGACATGTATAACAAATCTTATACTTAAATATCTTCACAACCAGTGATGAGATTGGACATCTCATCTGACGAGGTTGCAGCACTTTGATCACTATGAGATAGTGTGAATTGTCTCGATCATCAAAATGTAAGATTCTAGATCATGGTGTTGGTACATTGGATGTTTTAAAGGACCGTGAGAAGCACCTTATAGACATTGTCTTTACTTTAAGGTCTGCTCTCATAATTTCCTATCAATAGGCTCATAATCCTTAGACATTAATGAACTCAAGTTTTTGTCTATTCATTTGATTTGAGTCACCAATGAGTGAGGCCAATCGTAGGTCAACACTTCGGTGGTTTGGGTATGTGATAGTAGAGCTGTGAGAACATTTAATGGTCAAGATGGAATCTATCCTCATTTTCCCCTTGTGCCAATTAATAGATTTATCATTAGTAAGTGCGCGCCCATTCCGATTGAGAGTTAATTGGATAGGTACTTGTGTGGGGATGTCACCCAAAGCGCTGGGATTATATTAGTCTCGGCATTAGTGTCGGCCAATCGTGTCTCGACCTCGGCCACGCGCACCACGACAATGCTACCAAGGCGCTATCCGAGATCGAGATCATCCCCACTTCGGTTGCCCCCGACCTCGGCACAGCGCTTTTACCTCGATTACACAGCTCGACAACAGAGCCAGACTGCTAGTCCAGATGGATGCTGACAGCTGTACTTTCACGGATCTCCAGTTAAATATGATAAAGCCATCTTGGCCGCCCATCACCCCTAGCAAGACGGCACTCAGCGGCTACGTCCCATCAGGGTATGGCTCCAGGGCAGGCCCGATGGGACTAGGCCTAAAAGTCAAGTAGGGTAAGGCCCGATTAGACCAGCATTTAATGCATAATGGGCTGATCGGACTGCCATTTAATACATAGTGGGCTGACGTGACAGTACCCTTGGAAGTCCTAAGACGTCATCATGAGCCCCACCATGCAACATGGATTGCTCCCCTATAAATAGAGGAGCCATTTCCATCCTAGGTACGCACAATCACGACCTGAGAGCTGTTACCCTGCCTATCTTCTTCCTCATCGCCATCCTACTGTTCGGTTCCCATACTTTTTCATCTTCTCCCCTTCCAGGTTTCCAGGCCACTTTCCATCATCAAAGGAGCATCGAGCTCACCATAATCCTCATTAGAAAGTCCGTAATATTTAGGCCCTTACAGTTGGCACCGTCTGTGGGAAAGCATTAACCAAATCAACCCAAACACCATGCCTCCCAAAGCTAAGAAAGGCGGAGAATCCTCGAGGGCGATAATCCAGCTGCCGCCACCCCCGGGCCTGTCGCCGGTCGCTCCTCCTCAGAGGCGATCCGACACAAGGTCTGGCGCCGTTACAGTAGAGGAGCGCCCTGACACACACCTCTTCATCCAGGTCCCATTCCCGGAGCGAGTCGAGGATTCATCCCCAGAGGAAGAGGTTATGCCTCCCCGGCGAGATGGACAGCGACAGGAGCGTCCTCAAAAGGACAAATCTGTAGCAGTTAGTAAGTCCCACCATTCCTGTCACTTCGCTGGCGATGGGGATGTCGCGGCCCAAAACATCCTCATCTAGGAACAAGAAAAGTTGATTCGGCAGCTCTAACAGCGACTTCGGCAGTAACCTGAGCACAAGGCAAAGGTCGGCCCCCAACCTTCCAAAAGTAGGCCGACCCATCGATCCGAGATCGACCCCAGGCATCGATCCGAGATCGACCTCAGGTAACACCTCGAGCACAAGAGACAGCGCCAGGCTCAGGACGAGGGCTCCAGCAACAATCACTCCAAGAGAGGTTCAGAGCCCCTCTTCGAGGACAAAGAAGACGAAGAAGCGCGGCTTGACAAGCTCGTTAAACAGGCTATCCGGCGCAATATGGAAGTTCTCTCTCGCAATCCTTTAGAATCGTATGACTCCGACGACGCCGGCTCGTCTCCTTTCTCTCGGGAGATCAAGGATTTCCTCCTGCCCAGGAGATTCAGCGTCCCAAGGTTCGTCCATTATGACGGCACCTCAGATCCGGCAGCGCATCTCCGACATTTCACCCAGAAGATGTCAGTATGGGGCGATGTCGGCCATTTGAACTGTAGAGTTTTTTCGTCGAGTCTGGGAGACCTCCCCCTCAAATGGTTTTGCAGTCTCCCAGAGGGATCGATCTCGAGTTGGTGCCAGTTGCAAAACTCCTTCCTGGGAAAGTTCCAGGCCCACAGAGTCATCCCGAAGACGGATGGCGACATCATGGCCCTCAAGATGAGGTGGAACGAGAGTATCACCCAGTTTGTTGAGAGATTCTAGACTGTCTATAGCCAAATCGAGAACTCCAACGACGAAGTGGCGATCATGTCCTTCCAGCACGCCCTGCTGCCGGGCAATGACCTTCGCAAAGAGCTGGTCGGGAGCCCCGTGACCTCGATGGAAGCACTAATGGCCAGGGTGAATAAGTACATCGCCCAAGAGCAAGATGAGGTCAGGGCCAATGAGAGCTTCGGAGTCTCTAAGCCCGGCTCCAAAGGCCAATCCTAGCCCGAAGACCGAGCCACCCAGCATGATAGCCACCCCTCCAAGAAATCCTTCTCCAAAAAGGAAAATAGGACATTTCAGGAAGAGAGGAATCGATACCGAGCTTCCACCAGCTTGGTAGCAGCCTTGTTTCCCAATGCGGATGATGGCAAGAACTCCAGGCCAAATGTCCACACAGTATTCGTGGAGCCTATCCACAAAATACTGAACAAGATTAAAGACCGGCCCTACTTCAGTTGGCCGCAGCCTATCAGAGGCAACCCCGCCAGCCGAAACCAAAGTAAGTTTTTTCCTACCACAGGCAGAATGGGCAGAACATCGAAGGCTGTTTCTCCCTTAAGTCACACCTTGAGAAGCTCGTCAAGGAAGGGCACTTAAAGGAGTATGTGAAGGGAGGAGGAGTAAACACTAACCGAGCTCAACTCCAGTATGACGGAGGTTACTCTAGCGACGAGTCGAAAAAAAACATCAGCATCATCCACCTTGCTCCCGCCCCAAGGGGGAGTAACCAGGCCTGTGCTGAGGCCAGGAGGGCCGCACACGGCAAACAGGTGACGACTGTCGAGCTAGAACCAGCGTTCAAGAAAGCTCGAAAGGAGAAGCCCAGGATCTATTTCTCTAAGGAAGACTTGGAAGGCGTCCAGCTCCCCCATAACGATCCGCTGATCGTCACCCTCAAACTCAAGAACTGCATAGTTCAAAGGATCCTCGTCAACCCCGGAAGCTCTTCTGAGATCCTTTATTTTGATTGCTTTAGGAGGATGGGCCTTAGAGAAGAGAACCTGGAGGAAGCGCGGACTCCCCTGATAGGCTTCAGCGCCAAACCAGTATATCCCAAGGGGAAGATCTCCCTCACAGTCTAAGTCGAAGGCGCCTGTATAACTGCCGACTTTCTTGTGGTGGACGCGCCGTCTCCCTATAATGCCATAATGGGGAGAACATGGCTGCACAGTATGGAAGCAATACCTTCCGCCCACCACCAGAAACTCAAATTCCCCTTAGAGGACAAGAACGGTGGAATAAAGGTGGTCACTATCAGAGGCGACCAGCAGGCGGCCAAGCAATGTCTAATGGCCATCGTGCTCGGAGAAAAGGAGCCGTAGCAAGTAAACACTACAACATATTATATTTTTTGCTACGCTTAAAAGCGTAGCAATAGATAACAGAACCGTTGCAAATAGTTTTCAGCAACGGTTTTCAAAGCGTCGATGTGACGCTGCAGTTGATGCCGACGCAAAAGATAAAAAACGACGCTCACAAGCGTAGCAAAAGGCATACCCATCAACTATGGATTTAAGCGTTGTTAAAGATATTAATAGCGTCGCTGGATATATATATATATATTTTTTCCATTTAAAATTTTTACCGACGCTTTAAAGAGTTGCAAAAGGTTTACTAACTGCAACGTTTTTTGTTTTTGTAGCAGATAGTCAGTTTTTGCTACGATTTAGAAGCGTTGCTAAAGGTCTATTTGTTGCAACGCTTGTAAGGGTTGTAAATGAACAATTTTTAAGTATAATACAACACGTATTTGTAATGCTTGTAAGGGTTGTAAAAGAACCATTTGCAAGTATAATACAACACATTTGCAACGCTTGTAAGGGTTGTAAAAGAACCATGTGCAAGCATAATACAACACGTATTTGCAACGCTTTAAAAAACGTAGCAATAACTCTTTTACATTTGCAACCTTTTGAATATGTTACAGAAGATCTTTTCCTTTTCCCATTCTGAATTGGATTTTTTATACATTGATTTAACATTAACATTGACCTAAAGAAACTTTGCACTCTCAAAAACATTTAACTAACAAAAGATTTAATTTCATAGGTTCTAAATGTAGAAAAGTACAATTAATTATCACAGTATCCAAAAAAATTCCACATAGCCTTCCAAGTTGTCATCCTTCCTAATCTTCCCCATAGCCTTCCAAGTTGTCATCCTTCCTAATTTTACAAAACATCATTCAAAATTCAATCGATCGATCCATTGTGTTTACGATCATCTTCCATCCTTTTCAACCCCAAGAGTCTATCTTTGCAAAGTACTCATGATGTAGAACCATTCTGCAATTCCAAAAAAAAAGTTGGTTAAGCCTTCATTTATTCTATAACTAACTGAGATATTAGTTACAACCTTAACTTAAAGATCAAGAATTGGTAGATAAAAAAACTGGTTTGATTGTGTTCATGATCACGTGGATGGTGTTGGCATCAGTTACATTAATAAGCAGGAACTAAGATCTAGTATTTTAGAATGTATGCAGATATGTCATGCCTATGATTAAAGCATAAAAAGATTTCAGTATGGCTTTAAGGCAAAATGCAAACAAGTTATTCATAATTTCTTATATGTAAACAATATAAGAAATCTCCTTCAATGACCAGGCATGTGGGCCAGAACAGAACTTTCAACAATAATTTTTTTTAGACAACCACTTAACGCATCTCAATTAACAGATTCAACTCCAAATAAACAGACCATTAATCATAGATTGTCAGCATCAACATGAGATGAGGAGCCTCCAAACTAAATCCAGATAAAAATAATGTGTTTGAATCACAGTAATTGTGTAAGCTAGCATTTCAAATGCATAGTGGGTAAGAATTCTCTCCTAGAAGTATCTAATACATTGCACTTTGTCTACTTACTCTAGCAAAGGTACTGACTCCCCATTGTGGAAAAATATTTTAAAGCATAGAATATTAATCTTGGATAATATAGCCTGGTTGGTAGGAAATAATTACCTGGATCATTTCAATAGTGATATTGGTATTATTCCTTGCTTTTGTTCATCTTTGATAGCACCGACGCCTTTTCCCCCCATCCTTTCGGTGTCCAAACTGATTCTCTACCCATTTATTGCATCTTCTTTTACAAGATTCCTTTTTCCTCATATCTTTCCTATTGGCTATCATTTATCTTTCCGTCTGGACTCGAGTAGATATACTTTGACCCCGGTCCGGTTATGTTGCTCCCAACCTGTTTACTTCTCTAGATGGAAGACATTTTTGGTTCCCCTTTTTGGATCAAGCAAGCTGATGAGTGCCCACCTAAATGAAATTTGTGCTGGCAATATGTATCTTAGGATCATCTGTTGCATGCATATGCTTTATCTACTTGTCTGTGTCCTGATATTTACATGTATATGTTCAAAACTGTTTCAACCTTTCTGTTATGCCCCACCGTTCACATTTTGATCTTGTATGAGGCGTTGCCTAAACCTGTTTTCTACTTTTTTAGTCGTTTATTCCAAGGAGATTAACGGAGGTAAAGAATTATGAGCAAGATATAGATCGGATTACAAGTGACCGAGACACGGAAGGTATTTATTATCAGACGATAACGGGCCTATCCCAGGTTCTATCTGGACCTCCAGATGCCTCTGCAGTGTGCAACAAGCAGCAGCAATGGAAAGATCCAAAAGAACCTGCTCTCCAAGAGCTGCCGAGCAATCCACAATTGCAGATTAACCCCATCGAAAGTGGAACAGATACAAAAACATAAGAGGATAACACGAGTGAGGCTGAAGGCAATACTAGTTCAGCATCGGAAACCGCATAATTCTCCTCCTTCTGGTCCATGCAGTGCTCTCTCTGGCATTTGGGATTATGAACCATGGCCTCAAAGAAGGGCTCTGTCTGGCATTTTTTTTTAAATGTTTGATTCGTGGGTTGTGGGCTTCTTGTTGGCTTGGTCATGGCTCACCTCTCTAAGGTGGGTTAAAACAGAAGAAAGAAGATGAAAACAGAGGGGAGAAGATGAACTCATTTATAACTGTCATGGTGATAGCTATCACATACAGAGACTGTTAGTAGTCACTTAGTCTTTAGTAGTCTTGACTCTTTTAGGCTTGTATGAGCTAATAGGTTAGAAAGAAACATTTGATGTATTATTTTGGGCTTTTCCTGTAAATTTTGTCCCTACATTTCCCCTTTTAAGGTTAGAATTAAGGTTGACTTACTCTCCTAATGTGAATCTTGTGGGAAACTTTCCCTCAATTTCCGCAAATGGATTCTCGTATATCTTCCAATAATAGACTACCTCTTGACAGGATCTCATTAACTAAATGTTTTCCACCAAAAGAAAGTGGCTGATAACTACACAAAGCACTACCAATAACTTCAAAATCATCGAACCTTAAATGGTGCAGCTGCAGCCAACAAGGTCACATGGGTGATAGGTGCTGATAGGAACTAGAGTCACGACCCTTGGAAAGTGGTAGTGCATAACCTAACTACACAGACAGGGAACAAATCAAGATACAAAAGATCAAGTTTGAACATTGATTCAAGCCAGATAAAGATAATCTAACTAAGAAATCTGATCTGACCGAATCTAATGAAAGATCTAATCCAACAAAATGAGGACTATTGTATATAAGAAATAATTTTAAAATTTTTTTGGGCTTAAGATAAATATGGTTAAACCATCTATCTGTTCATACCAGTTTTGGAGTTTATGAGCAGTTTAGAAAGGTTCTTTTCTTTACCCTTGCTAAGTGGGTTATTCTGTTTTTCAAAAGACTGGTTTGGAAGATACAGACTTGGTTCAAACCGGGCATGGAATTTGTGGGAGGATATGTTCTCTGACATGAATAGGAGAGGATATGCAAACAAGTGGGAAGAATAGACTATGGGGAGAAAAAGGGGGAAGTAAAACAAAAGATTCGGCTGTCCTATGCTTGGCAGTAGGGCCAGCTCGAAACAATTTGAGGCCTAAAGCGACAATACTAAATGAGGCATTTTCTATATTTTAATATTATTATAATAAGTATTTTATTTAAAATTTATTTCCAACCTTCCAATTCCATCCCACCCACCACCCCCTCTTCCATTTTACTCTCTTGAGATTTGCGTGTAAATTTCAACTCATTAAACAATGTATTGGCCTTTTCTACCTGATATGGATATATGGAAACAGTTTTGAATCTTTCCTTATTGCTGTTGTCAATCCCAACCAACAAGCACTAGAGCATTGGGCTGAAGAAAATGGCCAAACTGGGGATTTTGCTGCCCTCTGTGAGAATCCGAAGGCAAGAGAGTACATTCTTGGGGAGCTAATTAAGATTGCAAAAGCAAAGAAGGTACCTACTTATTAACTAGATGAATCTTAAGTGCAGTATCTTTGTTCTCTTGCTTTGAGCACTTTCTAGTCAACTCAGGCCCTGATCTTCATTTATCTATATTTTTTTTGCAGTTAAAAGGTTTTGAATTCGTGAAAGCTATCCACCTTGACCCAGTATCATTTGACATGGACCGGGACCTTCTCACACCAACCTATAAGAAAAAGCGGCCGCAATTGCTCAAGTATTATCAGGTTAGTTTCTCCTTGCAATTTCCATGAAGTAAGTAATATCTAATAGGACAGGTGTCATAGCACAAACGGTTGTCACAACAAAATTTAATAAAATTCAAGTTGATTGAAGCCCCATTCATCATCCTATCCCACGGTTTCTCATGTAAATCTGAAAGCTATAGTTGTATCATTTTCTAATTAATCATGTACTAAGATAGTGAAACAGAGATGATAAATTCACTTATTTGTGTTGGTTATGAAAACTGCTCAATATGAGAGGCCCTCTGCAAATGGAACATTGACCAAAAAGAGCACTCATCAGGCATCCTAACCGTCCAATAGTTGGCATGCAAACGAAATCTTTCAAACAAAATTCACTAATGCTGACATTAAACGAGCATCTAATGTTTGTGACTCATCACATCAGGTCTGAGTTTTTTGCAAGATACCTCAGCCAATAGGACCATTTCACCCAGGATGATGTTCCAAGGGAATTTCTATCACTATTATTGGATTAGTACAGGTCACTTCATAAATTTTGGATGGCCTTGCGTCCTATGTTAATCATCCTACTTGTGTACATATTTTTAGCTAAGCAATACAAGAATACCTTTCCACCAGTCCTTTTTTTCAAATAGATTTCTCAGTTTATGATCTGTATGATGGGAGATGTTCTGCTCTTCTTAATGGATTTATTTGTACTTGATCATTGAAGACTAAATTGAATACGTTTTTTTGCCAAAGCATCATTGATGGTTTCTACAAGTCTCCCAAGAGCACAAAGTGAATAATGACTTTTGGGAGCAGGTGCAGTGGTGGTTGAATTCCATGTGGTCACACCTTTGATGTTGCCTCTCATTTGGTATTTGGTTTAACATTTATTTATTTCTTCTATTTTGAATGTAGATAAGGGCAAAAGACGCATATCAATTGCCAATTTAAGGTTATCACTATAGCTGTTGCTAAATGTTTACATTTATGTCCATAAATCTCTGAATGGCTAGTTCACAACATCTGCTTTTGGTTATATCATGGGTGGCTCCAGACTCTGGAGTCTGGACGAATATTGGATAGTGGAGTATCATTCTTTTTTCTTATTATAAATATCAGTGCAAGTAAATTATATTAAAAGTAAGGACGTGTGGGTAGGATTCATCCTGAATTGCATATGTGGGTGACAGTAACATAGCCATGATGGTGAAAGCAATATAGCCATGCTGTGGTTGATCATAGTAAATGACTAATTTTCTGCAGTACACTCTCCTTGTGGATATGAAGTCAAAACGTCATAAATCGCCACGCTCAACCCTTCTCCCCCTTCATCAAAGCCTTGAACCATCTTCCCCTCCCCACAAGTCAGGTCAAACAAGCACATACTAGACCTAAAAAGCATTTAGTAGCTACCGGGTCAAGCACGCACAAACTCAATTTACAGAATTGAGAGACAAGCTGCCAGCAAATTGAAGATTAAAAAACCAACATTAGAATATAAGGCGGTTTCCTTTATTCAAGTCCCAAACCTTTTTAGATGGATATATGCCATTTTACATCCTGATTTCAGAAAAGCTAATTGATTCTCACACGAACAGTGTAATCTGTGAAAGGTCATAATCTGGGAAGTAATATACCTACTGCAAAACATGCAACCTAAAGCCCTGACTAGCAATAAACAAGTAACGAGAATTTCCAATCCAAAAGGATCGAGCACAGAAATGGGAATAATAGTCTAGCTTAAATTGAACAAAGTGCATACTGTTCAGGCATGCAAACAATGCCAGGAAGTTTGAGCCTATGAGTACTGTATGCATTTCAATCTAGACTGCACTCATATATAATGACTTAAAATTGGATATGGATTAAGTACCCTAAAGATAAAAATGTAGCAAATTGGAAAAGTAATTACTTGTCAAGCAACTTGAAGCTGTGCAAATTTGACCACCTTTTATCATTTTATTTTAAATTGTTTCACAGATGTCAATAGCATGACAAATGATCAGAATGAATAAGGTGAATGTGAGTGCAGAGAACAGAGGATGATTGGATAGCTGTGCAAATTTGACCACCGTTTTCTTTTAATGGATGGGAAAATTGGGCAGTTTAGATGAGAACATAAACAAAGAAGTGTTTTCTTTTAGGAAGCCAGAAGGAAATGCTTCCATACTTCCACATATCCTATCAAACCAGCCATAGAGAAAGAAAAAAAAAAACATTTCAATGAATATCAGAAGATCATTGGGAATGCTAAATAGCCAGAAGTTGGAGGTGAGCCCACCCTAAACAGTACCTAAAATTTCTTTTCAGAATAGAAACTTAAAAAAAAAAAAAAGAGAGAGAGAAATCTTGAATTTAAGCACAATGACATTATTCTAGCCCAGATCCAAAAGCATGGATTCTCAATGACATTCAAACCAGATCCAAAAGCATAAACTTCAATCAGTAAAAGTAGCAGAAGATATCAACAGAAACCACAATGTTTTACAAGCGTGGAATAGAATCAGAGAGTGTGCATGTGCATGTACCTCCAACGGGATCTTGGGCAGCTTCTTTCCTTCTGCTGCTGCTGGTGGAGAAAACAAGAGGAAGTAAAACAGTGGTTTCGGCAGCGCGTGAGAGAAATTTATAAGATGGTACTCACACACAGGTTTTGGAGTACGGATCCTCCTCTTAAGGCCCGGTCTTATGAGAGAGAGTCCGACCGACCTCTTTAGATGACAGTGGCAGTGGGCCGAACTCGGATCGGTTATCCTCGCTGGAGGCGGCCTCACCGTCGGTGTCGGAGGCGTAGTCGTCGTCGGTGCGCGGGAGGGTACAGTGCAGAGCGAGAGGGAGAGGGAGGGGGAAAGAAATAGAGAGGGAGAGGGACGAAGAGAGAGAGAGTCGGTGGCGGCTCCGGCGCAGGCGGGCTCCGGCGGAATCGTCGCTGGTGCGGCGGGAGCAGGGGAAAGTGCAGAGCGCGGGAGGAAACTGCATAGCGCGCGGGAGGGGAAATGGGGAAAAGAAAAAGTGGGAAGGAAAAGTAGGCTTCGGGGCATCTTATATGAGGCATAAGCGGTCGCTAATTCCGCCAAAACCTAAATCTCTAGTGGTGAAAGCCTTGGTAAACGAGGTTACCATTGTCGACACTTACAAGTGTTGCTACAAAACTTCAAAAAACTTATAAATGATTTTTTTAAAAATAAAACGAGCTGTTGCTACGCTTTAAAGCGTAGCTGAACAAGGTTACCATTGCGGCGCTTAAAAGCGTTGCTACAGAACTTAAAAAAACTTATAAATGATTCTTTTAAAAATAAAACGAGGTTTTACTACGCTTTAAAGCGTTGCTGAACAAGGTTATCATTGTCGACGCTTAAAAGAGTTGCTACAAAACTTCAAAAAAATTATAAATTATTTTCTTTTAAAAGTAAAACTTGAAAAATCTTAAACGACCCTTAAAAGCGTAGCAATTACTATCGCGAAGTACACATTCCTGAAATTGATTTGCTACCCTTGAAAGCGTTGCTGATGCTATATGTTTGCAACCGTTTGAAAGCGTCGGTGAAGATATCGTCGCAAAAAGTCCCTTCTCTTGTAGTGAAATATGGCTGAGCTAGAAGACGAGCTTGATAAGGTCGGCCGCAATCCCGAGATGAAAAGCGTTGAGGATTTGACCGAAGTCAGGCTCGATCCCACCGACCCCGAGCGCCACTTCTTAATTGGTAGTCAACTTGCCGAGACGGAGCAGGCCGAACTCGTCAGTTTCCTATTCAGGAACAAGGAGGTCTTCGCTTGGACCCCCTACGAGATGCCCGGCATTGACCCCGAGAACATGTGCCACAGGCTCAGCGTAGACCCCCAGCACAAACCAGTGATGCAGAAGGCACGCAGGATGAGGGTACCACAGTCAGAAGCAGTAACCAAGGAGGTCGGGAAGCTGCTAGAGGCTGAGGCTGTTGACACCAAAAATGTCACTTTGCCTTTCCAAGATCCAAAGAGCTACATGAAGTCGCAACCTGCCATAAATAGGCAATGCTGCTTCCAAAAATCAAATCTTGTCAGAATCAAACAAAAACTGCAAGATTCTTCCAGACAGCCAAAAGAGGAGTACACAAGAAGTTTCAAGCCATTTCAAGATCATTTGGCCTAACTTCGCTTCTCCGACAGCCAAATCAAGCCTCTCGGCGGTAAAGCTCTCCGGGACCATGATTCCAAGACAGAACCTATGGATCATCTTAAAATGACTCCAATAGGTTCCCTGTCAATTTCAAGTCAATCGGACATCGGTTGACCGCACATCAAACCGCGACATCTTCATCGCGACAAAAAGCAAGTCTGCAGGTGATAGGACCCCAAACGGCTTCGAAACTCAAACAAAAGCCTATGGTTGGTCTTATTTATTGCTCAGGAGGCTTCACACCAAATTTCAGGTCATTCCGACATCGTTTGACCCAGTTTCAGCTTTTGACAGAAAATCGGCAGCTCTGCGCGACAAAGTCTTCGGCTTTCTCAGGAAATTGGAAACTTTGCAAAATAAAATGCAAGGATTCTCATCAGGTTTCCTACAAAGAAATCAGGCCAATAAATGGTCAAAATGTCAAGGAAAAGTACAGAAGAAAAAAGAATCAGAAAACATCAGAAACATCAGAGAAAAAAGCACAGACAACAGACAGAAATCCAGAGAAAGGAAAAAGAGAGAAAACTCTGCGGAAATTCTACAACCGGCCACCGCAACAAGGTGACAAAAGTCCCTTGGGGGGTACCCCCCCCCAAGGTCCTTGCCTTCTCCTCCTGCCTCCAATGGCTTAGATATGGCTTTTTAGCCCGTCTACTCGGCTTTTTATTGGACATAGGACCTTCCTTTGGTCTTTGTCCTCTAAAAACCCGAGGTTATAGCCAAGCCAAGCGAATCAATAGCATCATCTGTTCTCATCTGCATGGATGATGGCGAAGTCCACATATGGCTTGCGACCGTCAATCTAAACGAGTC